>CM059443.1:58933455-59288455 GCA_030390025.1 Squalus acanthias | reverse complement strand
CCCACTACAGATTGGATTTCAGTAGGGAGGGTGTGTATGTGTAGGTGTGTGTGGGGTGGGGTAGGGTTACTGTGACTTTAAGGCTCCTGTGTGTGTGTGTGTGAGGGGGGCAGTGGGGAAGGGTTACTGTGACTTTAAGGCTCCTGTATATGTGCGTGTGGGGTGAGGAAGGATTACTGTGACTTTAAGGCTCCTGTGTGTGTGTGTGAGTGTGTGAGTGTGTAGGGTGGGGAAGGGTTACTGTGACTTTAAGACTCCTGAGTGTGTGTGAGTGTGTATGGGGGGGGATGGTTACTGTGACTTTAAGACTCGTGTGTGTGTCTGTGTGTGTATGTGAAGGGTGGGGAAGGGTTACTGTGACTTTAAGGTTCCTGTGTGTGTGTGTGTGTGTGTGTGTGAGTGTGAGAGAGAGAGGTGGGGAAGGGGTACTGTGACTTTAAGGCTCCTGTGTGTGTGTGTGAGTGTGTGGGGTGGGGAAGGGTTACTGTGACTTTAAGACTACTGTGTGTGTGTCTGTGTGTGTGTGTATGGGGGGGATGGTTACTGTGACTTTAAGACTCGTGTGTGTGTCTGTGTGTGTATGTGAAGGGTGGGGAAGGGTTACTGTAACTTTAAGACTCCTGTGTGTGTGCGATGAGGAAGGGTTACTGTGACTTTAAGACTCCTGTGTGTGTGGGATGAGGAAGGGTTGCTGTGACTTTAAGACTCCTGTGTGTGTGTGTGTGTGTGTGGGGTGGGGAAGGGTTACTGTGACTTTAAGACTCCTGTGTGGGGTGGGGAATGGTTACTGTGACTTTAAGGTTCCTGTGTGTGTGTGTGTGTGAGAGGTGGGGAATGGTTACTGTAACTTTAAGAATCCTGTGTGTGTGTGTGCGATGAGGAATGGTTACTGTGACTTTAAGGCTCCTGTGTGTGTGGGGTGGGGAAGGGTTACTGTGACTTTAAAACTTCTCTGTGTGTGTGTGTGTGTGTGTGGGGTGGGGAAGGGTTACTGTGACTTTAAGACTCCTGTGTGTGAGTGTGTGGGGTGAGGAAGGGTTACTGTGACTTTAAGACTCCTGAGTGTGAGTGTGTGGGGTGAGGAAGGGTTACTGTGACTTTAAGACTCCTGTGTGTGGGGTGGGGAAGGGTTACTGTGACTTTAAGGCTCCTGTGTGTGTGTGTGAATCCAGCCACATTTATTTAGCACCAACCAGGCAAGCCTGACGTCAGGACTTGCAGGCTCTCCTAGTTAAAGAGGCTGACGTGAGAGGCCAGTGAGAGAGAGAGAGAGAGAGAGGAGAGGAGAGACAGCGCTTGAAGATGGCCACTGTAACCAACGGAGTGCCGCTAGACAACAACAATAGTAGCAGCAGCAGCCGGATGAACGGGCTGAGCCACAGTCAGAACACCATCCCGATGAAAGACCACGACGCCATCAAACTCTTCATCGGCCAGATCCCCCGCAACCTGGAGGAGAAGGACCTAAAGCCGCTCTTCGAGGAATTTGGGAAGATTTACGAACTGACTGTGCTGAAGGATCGTTTCACCGGTATGCACAAAGGTCTGTGGCTCTCAGCCTTCAATTCTTCTGTTCTAAGTGTGGATGCTGATGTTCGGGCTCCAGAAGCTGTGTGTGTGTGTGTGTGATTTTTTTTTAATTTATATATATGGAAAAAGAGAGCTTGACTTTTTTTCTGGATTTTCCCCCCCCCCCCCTCTCTCCCTGGTGCAGATATCTGGCTAGTTTTTTTTGGGGGGGTGGGGGGATTCTGACACTCCTGCCCCGTTACTTTCACTGACCCATCATTTAAAGTTTGCTGAGAATTTGCAAACACCCGCTTTGCAGCTCATCTTCCCCCCTCTCCAATAGCTCGGGAATGGACTCTCTTCCAAAAATTAACCAAAAAAACGCTTGGTCCTGATCAGTTGGGAGGGGGTTGGCTGCCTAAAATCTGAGCCACGTTTTGCCCCTGTCCCTAATTGCAATTAAAACCATATACAGTATATATATATATATATATAATATATATGACCCTTTCACTCTAAGTTGTGTTTTGTAGAAAGCTCACACCGACTCTGTACTTTCCCCCTGTATTTTCCAAATTAAATTTAAATTTTGTAAAATGCATTCTGTGTTTAAAACTGATTCGGGGGGGGGGGCGATATTTTAATCTCGGCTGATGCAGACGAATTGAAAGTGCATTCGTGTCAATTTCAGTCACTAGCCGTGATAAAGTTTCGTGAAATTTGCAAACTACAGGATAATATATTTTAGTTAATGACCCTGATTAACCGTGTTGAGCATTGACGCCGCTCTCTTGTCACTTTGAGAGCACTTGTCCGATCTGTTTGTTCAACTCGACTGTTGTTGGTTTTTTTTTTACTTTGAGTGATGTTGGATTTCGCAGATTCAGGACCACATACTCCATGTGTGGCAAATTGCCTGATAACGACAATGGATTGATTCACAGTTACTTAGTTGTGTTGAGGTAAATCGTATTGACCCCCCACCCCCCCAAGTTAGTTGCATCATTTCAACCAAAATCTAATATTAATGTCTTTTTTTGAATTTTGGTCTCCATTTACTTTTTTTGTATGTGTGTGTGTGTGTGTGTGTGTTCCTGGCAGTTCTTTACTCCATAGACTCGAGCTGTTTCTAAGGGCTGAATTCACTGACTATAAATAACATTGCACTTGATAACAAAATATGGTCAATTAATATAATCATTTGCATGCATTGGCTGACCTTAACTTGTGTTAAATTGCCAATGGGATGTAGATCTTAATGGAAATACGTTCCCCTCCATTGGCTTTTGGAGTTCATATAACTAGAGCTGTCAATAACTTTAGCTTGGGCAATAAGCTGTGGACATTAATGTGTACCCATTTATAGTCAAATCTTATTAACACAGATCCTGATGAGGTACATACCTGACTGGCAAGCAATTGCTTTGTTCTCGGTCTATATCGAGAGAGAAGGGATGCTGATCTTTAAACACCCATGATAAGCAGCCTAACTATTGACATCTGTTGCAATACATGTTAATAAGATGTGATCGTACAATAGTTTAGCTTCGAGTTTCAGTGAGTCCTTTAAGAATTCTGCATGGAGTGTCTGGATTTTTTTTTTCCCCCCAGGCTGTTAACAGCAATGTGCAGTAGCTTGGCGGTCCTTCCTACTGCGTCCCTCTTTTTTTTGTAGGGAAATAATCTTTACTTAAAGCTCTTTTTTTTGTTGCATTAATTGTCGCTTGAAAATGCTGGTTGTAAACCGGGCATGCTGCTGCCCACAGTAGGTGACATTAAGGAATTCATGCATTGGGAATAGAAAGATTTCACCATAAATCAGGTCTGTGCTCCAGAAGATGCTCTTGTGCGTAACTTGAAACAGTTAGAATATACATTCTCTATCTTGGCAAATATTCTTATTTCAGCTTGACATTGGGCAGGTAGACCGAGTTAGATGTTAAAAGTTTCAATTAACTATTTAGTCGAACATGTCGTCAAAATAAAAAGCTGCCTGTAACCGAGCTTGTTTTATAAGCAGACCTATTTCTGTACTTTTTTTGGCTTTCGGTGCCGACTTAATCTCTTGAGCTCTCGATTTAATTTGAACGGGGCAAACTGATCTGGGTGGGGAGGGAGGAGGGGGAGATCAAATTGGCTGCCCGAGAAAGGCAGAGGTTTGTAGTGAATGCGAGCAATGAGGCAGATTTTCACCGTCTTATCTGCGACATTTGATGAAATGAATGCACCAGCATTTGTAGTATAGAGTAACTTGCTCCGTTTGTAACATAGGTTGTGCCTTCCTCACGTACTGCGCCAGAGATTCGGCTCTTAAAGCTCAGAGTGCTTTACACGAGCAGAAGACATTACCAGGGGTAAGTAGATACATTTTTCTTTTCCTACAGTGTGAAAGATCTGACCCCTTTCCCCCTCGGTATTTTTGCGAGACGCATTGCCTTGGTAGTTCCTCTTTGTGAAATCTCCTTGTTAACAGTGGCGCACATGTATACGTGTACCAGTTGCTTCAACAACAGAACAGAAGAAGGAGGGCTTCTTTTCATGTGTTTCCACCACCCCCCCCCCTCCCCACCGTAAAGTAACGTGTCAATCCTGTCTGTCAGCTGCAGAACTTGACATTGCAGCAGACAAGATCGCTGCAAGATTTCACGTAGTACATAATGCTCGCTAAATGGATGAAAGAAATCCGTTGAGAAACTGTGCATTGCTACTCTCGATTTTTTTGAAAAGAGGTTTGCCTGTCCCACGGAACAGACTGCTTGTGTAAACGTTAAGACCCGCGAGGCTGGCACGACGCCCGTGTTTTACTCCCGCTATTTTAGATTTTCCCCCCCCCCCCCCCTTCCCCTTTTAAATGGTTTCAATCTCGGCACTTATGATCATTTTTAAACGAGCTTGGAAATGAATGCAGTTGTGCCTGTTTTCTGTGCACTTTTGGTGATCATCGACTGCATTGCTGGGGTTTTTTTTGTATAGCTGATTTTTGCTTCCCTCTGAGCTACAATGGGTTGAATTAAATTTTTAGATGCGTCATGCTGCAGTATTTGCATTGTTGTTTTAGTGACAAATATAAGCTGATGAGGTGAATGTAACAGGCTTTGTTATAAGAGGAGAACCCTTGCCTCACAAAGAGGGGAGGAAAAAATAGACTGGAACTCAGCACCACAAATTCCACTTGATGCTTGCCATTTTTACCAAGGGACATTGTCGAGGAAATACAGTATCATCCACATTTATTATTGCTATCTGTTTTCCTGTGTCCTAAATATATAGAGCAGCCAGTGAACGATATTGTTGCCATACATGTTGTATTCTTGAGAGTGGGCAGAAAAAAAATTAAGGACAGCTGTTTAAGCGTAAATATTGTTTTGCTTAATTACATCTGCCATTTGCATTCTTTTTAATGGCAACCATGACATTAGGGGGCTTCCTAATCTGTCGTGAGATGATGTTACTGAAGTTGGTGGCAGATGTGAAACGGTTGCAGCAATGATGCTTAAACAAAAAAAAAAATGCTGTTCTCTCCGGAGTGTGAAATTTACTCTCTCGCTCAGACATGTGGCCACACTTGACATTTATCTACGTTGCTTAATTTCAAGGTAGTTAGATGAGAACCGCCTCCCTGTGACATTGGTGTCTTTTTACAGCCTTGACATTCTGCTTGGAACTCCCGTTTGGTTAGTTGCCATGTCCATCATTGCAATGTTCCAATAATGCGTCTTTGACAGTTGGGAACAAGGGAGCTGTCCAGCATTTCAGCCGTGTGACGAGGTGGTGGATTTTTAAGAAAATATATATATTGTGTGTGTGTGTGTGTGTGTGTTGTTGCATCGTCGGAATTGGCATTCAAGATAAAAGAAGGCAAATGCGAATTTTAAGAGCCTTGGTGAAACTGTAGCTTCACACGATTTAACCATCATATTAAACGATCTATTTCCGAACATCTTCTCCAGCAAAGCCACCGGGGTGCAGTTACTCATTACAGAAGCTGGCTTTTGCTAAACTGCAGCAGGGCTCACGCACTTCACACATGCAGTTTGACAAGAGAAACTCTAGCTTTTCACCTGTAGGGTTGGTGACATTTTTATTCTTTTAAACAAGGCAGAAGGTTTGAGTGCTCTTCAGGGCTTTGCCTCTCTGTGTTTCCCATTAAAAGTAATGAATGTGTGTTTGTTTTTTTTTTCAAAAACTAAAGATTGTCAGTCAGCGGTGTGATCACCAGTGTTAAGAGGGGGGCTCTTCACTGCCTGGTGACATATCTTGTTGATTCAACAGTATCCGTGTTTTTTTTATTCCCATTCCAGTGCTGTTCTTCCGCAGTTTTCTTGTCTGTCGGTGGGAAATGCTGTATAAATAGCACTTGCAATTGTGTGACTGCAAAGCTTTTATCTTCTGATTTGCCTTCAAAAAAAATTCTTGGATTTGGGTGTAAATCTGCTCACATGTATTAGCAGTTCGTCTGCTGAAATAGAACGCTCTCCACCTTTCGGCTAATTTGGTTTTTTTTTTCGTTGTTGATCTGAAACTACAAAATTGCATTCCTCCCCCTACAGGAGCAGTTAATAAATCATTAACCGGTCCCCTATGAGGATTACACCTTTAAAAAGGAATTGAACAATTAATTTTGTGCGGCATTTTCTCTTTTTATATTGAGTGACGCCAAGGCATCCTGTGAAATTGTCCTTGGGACAATGGGAAGTTTTGACAATGTGGAAATTTCACCATGGTGCGATTATTAAAATCAAACATTTTAAGGACTTGTTAATGTGCCATAAGTTTGTTTTGGTTTTTTTCCCCCTCCATTTCCTTTTAATTATTTTGGTTGTATCTTATTTTGCACGCCCCTGATTTCATTCAGGATTTAATTTTTCTGTTTTTTTTCTGACCCTAGAAGTTTGCTAGGTGATTTCACATACCTTCAGGCCTTGGGCATCTCAGCTGCCACCATTTTGCTGCGATTTTTTTTTTTTTTTTCTTTTCCATCGCTTCTAAATCCTACAGAGACACCTGGTTTAAATTGGATGCGCAACTTTGAAATGGAGAGGCCTCCTGGGGGGAAAAATTGGGATCTGCCTTGTGGCTGCTGGAAATGTCTAACCTCGCCCTTGGAGCTCAGGAGCTTTATGCAGTTGAATTTCCACTCGAGAGTTTGGGAAGCCACCGGTTGGCATTATACGGCCTCCAATTGCCTCTTGAGCTGCCCAACTCCCACCTCTGTCAGCTGGGAGAACAGGGTATTCTAGGTCGCAGACTTCTCTTGACAGTCAGAAGGAGGGCTGACACTCTGCAGTTGGAAGCAGTCCTGCCAGTATTTCCTCTCGTTGTAGGTATAGCTACTAAAAGTCCTTCCCTTGGTGGGCCAGCCCAAGAAATGGCGAGATTCACTCGCAAGGGTAGTCTACAACAACAACCGTTTGCCCTTCGAGCGCCTTTAACGTAAAACATTCCAAAGTCCTTCACAAGGAGCGTAATCACGTAAAACTTGACACCAAGCCAAAGAAGAAGACATTAGGACAGGTGACCAAAAACTTGGTCGAAGGGGTAGATTTTGAGCTTCTTAAAGAAAGAGAGAGCGGGGAGGGGATACCAGCGCTTAGGGCCTGGACGGCTGAAGGCACGGCCACCAGTGGTGGCGGATGGAAGTCGGGGATGCGCAAGAGGCCAGATTTGGAGGAACGCAGAGTTCCCAGAGTGCGTTAGGGCTGGAGGAGGGAAGTTCAAAGGTAATCCAAGGCTGTCTAACCCTATGATTTAGGATGCAGCTCGCCACTGAGAAAGCTTATAGGATGCCCTCCATTGTAATATTTTAGATTATTTATATTTTGCTACTAACCATATTGGGAGAAGATTGTGACCAGAGATAATGGGTGGCATAGTGTATCTGTTGACCTCTTGACACCTCGTGTCAACTCCAGGCTAGATTGAAGTGAAGATCATCTCCTTTCTATGATGGCTACATTCATCCTAAATGAGGCGGGTTCAAACCTACTTAACCAAGTTTTTAGAAGACATAAATCCATGGTATACTGTCAATAATTTAATGCTATTTGGAACTAAACCGCCCATCCCCTCAGCGAAAAAGCTTAACTGGAAAAATTTACATTGGTGAAGTAGAGGTTACTGTTCTGAGCCTGGGGTAAAGGTACATTGTTAACACAACATGGAGGGTGCTTTACTTTGCATCTGGTCTGTGCGGACCATGACCTAGGTTTATTTGACCCTGATACTGAGAAGAAAAGGTAGGAAAATATTCCATTGCATAAGGTCAGGTTTGAGACCAGTTGTTACACTTTTTGTTTAAGGAACTTCACTCCAAAGGAACAAGTACTGGGGGGGAGGGGGCGTGGAATGTAACCCCGCAATTTCTTTTGGCATGGGTTCTACCCCCTTCAAATCTTGGAATTGGCACTGAGCTCCCCCCACCCCCCCAACCCACTCCAAATTCTTTATATACAGTTGCATCTGTACTTTACTCTGTATCGAACACATCCTACACCTGACCTGGGAGTACTGGGTATGAAAAATGTCTCATTCCCGTCATTCAAATTCCTTTTTCGTAATAATAAAATTAAAATGTGTGCGCCGATCCATCTCCATTTGAAATTCCGAATCGATGGGAAACGCAAGCCAAATTTAGAACGAAGCAAAATGATGCAGTAAAAAGCACGTAGGGTATTGAAAGCTTTCGTAGAAATATTAAAGGATGTCTTGTGTTTTTTTTTGTGTAGTTTGGAAAAATACAAGAGATTTTTCAATTCCATTGTGATCCATTTAAATGTATAATGCTTGAATTAATTTAGCTTTTCTGACCTCGGCTCTCAGTTGCTAGTGTCTGGCTTTATTTATTAATGAATACCACACTGTGCTGTTTCTAACGTATCGTTTGTTTTGAGCAGTGTTTTTGGATGTGCTTGACTTGAATCTATTTTTTTTAAATGAATATTTTTTCCAGTGCATTTGAACCGGAATTAATAATGAATGTGTTTGGCAAGAAAGGTATTAAACCGTTTGACCACAGCGAAGGTGATGCTTGAACTGCCTCTGTACCAGACAGTAGGGCATTGATTTGCCTTGTCTTGTAAATGTAGAACACTCCACAGCGATGCTGGAAGCGGTACTGCGAATGGGAGTATTTGCCCAACAATTGTGCATTTTAAAGAGTTACATGTGCTGCTCTCCGGGGCAACTGTTGGACATTGTTAGCAGCTGGAATATGGATGACTTGCAGCGTGTGAAGCCACTGAAAACAAGCCACTGTTTTTTTTGTTTTCCATCCCTCCCTGCCCAGCATACACAATGCAGTTCTCCAAATGAGGGCCATCGGGCAACTTGCTCTCAAGCTGCCCTTTTCCTAAAGTACTTCTCTAACCAGCTGCTCGAGTCACCCAAGAGCCACAGTTGTCATCTTCCCCTTGTGGTATTTTATCTCCACTCTTGGGAGTTACTTTATCTCCGCATCCAATAAAGGCCCAACTGAGATAGAGAACGCACCGTGAGGAAAACCCTTGGGTCAGCAACGTGCTGATCTGTTTCCTTGCTTCTCCACCTTTTTAGATGCCAGCTTTTATCGGACTGAGATGCTTTTTTTTCTTGTCTCCCCGCCTTTCCTCCCTGAAGGCGTGGGCTCATCCTGGCATTGCGGTTCCAGTGGCACCAGCGGTCCTTGGGCACCCTCGCCCTGTTGGCGATCCTTTCTGTCTGAGCCAAGGCGGTGAGGATCAACAGGCTATCCAGTGATCAATGGGCATCAAGGTCAAATCCGATCCTCTCCTTTTCCAGCATCCACACATGAGCACTTTCCAGGGTCACTGGGTTAGCTATTAGCAATGGGAATCCTGGCTGATTATTTTCTCTCTCTCCCTAGCCCAAGGCCTCTTGTCATGCCCCTACCCCTGTTCCAACCACGACCAGCAAACGCAACGCAGCCCATGGATCAAACAGGCATCTTCCTGGCCTCCATGGCTTAGTACCATGCCAGGCAGTGGATAAGACTTCATTCTGATATCCGAGTTATCCGCCAATTGGTGCATACTTGAATTTGTCTGCATAGGACATTCATTTAAAAAAAAATTCATAAGATTTACTTTTGGGGTTGTTATACCTTTTACATATTTATCTATTTTCCATGTGGAATAGAAATTCACTTTAAGTGTCAACCGTGGCTCAGTGGGTAGCACTCTCGCCTCTGAGTCTGAAGGTTGTGGGTTCAAGTCCCACTCCAGAGACTTGAGTACAAAAAGCTAGGCTGACACTCCCAGTGCAGTGCTGAGGGAGTGCTGCACTGTCGGAGGTGCCGTCTTTCGGATGAGACATTAAACCGAGGCCCCGTCTGCCCTCTCAGGTGGACATAAAAGATCCCGCGGCACTATTTCGAAGAAGAGCAGGGGAGTTATCCCCGGTGTCCTGGGCCAATATTTATCTCTCAACCAACATCACTAAAACAGATTATCTGGTCATTATCACAGTGCTGTTTGTGGGAGCTTGCTGTGTGCAAATTGGCTGCTGTGTTTCCTAATTTACAACAATGACTACACTTCAAAAGTACCTCATTGGCTGTAAAGCGCTTTGGGACATCCAGTGGTTTTTAAAGGCGCTATATAAACACAAGTCTTATCTTTATCTTATCTTTCTCCTCTCTCTCTCTCTCTCTCCTCTCTAAGTTCTAGTGTCATTTGTGCCTTGCAGTCACTAATAAAGTAATCCCATCAGTTGATTTATGTCTTAGTTTGTGCCTTTTGTTTAGGTGCCTTTTGTTTAGGTACCTTTTTTTGTTTCTGTGCATTTTGAAGTTTTACTTTGATTCAATCAGTATTCATACTGCCTAGCTTTGTACTTTTATACAATGTCTACTGCTATGACCTTTGCAGTATATGACATGTGTAAGTATTATTAATTTGATTATAGTGCTTGAAAATACAGTGGTTTGATTGGTTGGGTGCTGAACATTTAATCTCTATTGAGGACATGTTGTACCTCATGCTTTAACGTATGACAGTCTCCACTAATCACCTCTTCAGTGCAAGAGCAGCTAACGGAGTGTTCTCTGCCATATTTGAGCCCAGGCACAATTTAAAGCTGTGACACCCATTATGGATGTTGCAGGGGGCAAATCTTTCTCTCGTGTCACATTCATGCTTGCTATCTCGCTCGCGCACTTTCTTTTCTCCCTCTTCCCCCCTTTTCTTTGCTTCCTTGCTTCTTTCTTTTTCTCTCTCCTCTTTCTCTCTTTTTCTCTCTCCTCTTTCTCTCTTTTTCTCTCTCCTCTTTCTCTCTTTTTCTCTTTTTTCTTTCTCCTCTTTCTCTTTTTCTTTCTCCTCTTTCTCTCTTTTTCTTCTCTTTCTCTCTTTCTCTCTCTTTCTCTCTCTCTCCTTTTTTCTCTCTCTCTCTCCTTTTTCTCTCTCTCATTCTCCTGCTTTTTTTTTTGCTCTTCTCTATTTTGTTAATGCTATTATGGTCATTGCTTCTCTCTCTCGTGTTCCCCCCTAATGTCTCGTATGCTTACCCTTCTCAGCGTGCAATGAAGTCCAGACTCTGACACACTGTTGTTCAGGAGCATTCGTTCCCAGAACCATAAATCTGTCCCAACTCCTTACTCCCCTCAGTTTCCCCTTCCTCCTCCGGCCTGTAGGCTTTTAAATCTCAAGGTTGGTAACACCTAATCACTGCTTCTTGCTTCAGTTCATTTTCTATCCAAGCTTGGTGCTGTCCTGTACTGTGGGACTTGGCTCTTCACCTTGGTTCCTCAATAAAACATGAAGACAAATCAATGTAGTGGATTGAAACAGAAGCGGAAAGTATGACTGAATACTAACAATGGACTGTGCTTGCGTTGCAACAAGGAGCTGAAGGTAACTGACCGGATCCTTTAACTCAAAAACAGTCTATTCTGGAGTAGAGTATGCAGGACTATCTGTTAATTACATTTCTTTTTCAATACTAATTATTGTTTCAGTAAGGATTGATTGTAACCCTCACTCAAGCAGATGGGTCCTCTATCTCTCTTATTTATATGATCTGGATGAATGAACAAAGTGGAACACGCACTGTTACAACCATTCTACTTTCCGCAAACACACACACGAGCAGAAACCTTTGTGTAAAACAAGGAAATGTGTCCTTCCCACACCAGCTGTTTCACTTGCACTAGAGTCAGGAGAAAAACCACAACTTCTGAGGGTACAGTTCCTCCTGTCAACAGCGGAAACTTTTAAGAGGCACGCTTCAACACAGAACGGAAGTCGCAAATTTTGACTTTTTTTTGAGGTGGTGGGGGAGTTCTTGCCACCAACTTTGCCGGTAGGCGTTTTGCTGGGATAAGGAGGGGGCCCTGAATCCAGTCCCAGTGCAGTCGGAAGTTGCAAGGCCTGTAGTGGATGCGGCCACTTCAGGAGGCAGGCAGCCCTCTCCCTGTCGCAGGGTTCCCAGCTCTGGTTGGACGCATTCCTGGAGATTTGCTCAGATAACCTCTTGCCTCCAGCTCCTGCCATTGGTCGCCCATTCTCGCGGTGCCCTGCCTTCCCACGGTCAACTGAAAAGCAAATAGCCTCTTCATGACCCAACTGGAGAACACTTGACTGTCAGTGAAACAGTCTTTTTGCCCCCATCTCTAATATTTTTAGACTAATAAAGAGAAGGGGGAAAAAAAAACTTTTTTTTAATGCCCTCTTATTTTTCTCCCGGGTGTTGTTCGTAACAATATCCTGGAGATTAACCTTCACTTCCTGGAGACTCCAGGCCAATCCTGGAGGGTTGGCAAACCCTGCCTGTCGGTGACAATCTGGAGAGGGGCCAGAGATTGAAATGGCGAGTCTCTGCCCTGTGCACAGGTTAAAGGTTTTTTTTGACAAAGTAGCCAGATAGGTTTCCGATTCTAAACGAATGACCAATGGGCGAATGCATTACACAGGAAGCAATCACTCTCGACTTTCCTTCCCGTTTTATACAGTGTCCGCACTAATAATGTGCACAGAGTACAACAGCTCCCACTAACAGAATGATTTACACTGAATGGCGACCGCTCTACTGCAACGTTTTATGCGAAGGAATGATCTTGCGACTTGCACTAAACGGCTGTAACTGTGCATAAAATTCACTGAGCGGCAGAAGCAGAATCATAATGATTTTAGCATAAATAAGTAGAAGTGATTTACGGACTAGCTATTGTTGCTAATAGGCAGCGATTGCAAGGCGATGGTGTGATATGAGGTATGGGTAATAAATGTCTCCCATCATTGTGGAGCGATGCATCCTGAAAACCTACTTATTAACCTCCCTGAAGTTCTTGACAACCTTCCAATCCGAACTGCTAAGAGGATCGGTGACAGAGGCTACGCTGTTCGTAGGGTGTCCGTGAAATACCCATTTCAGTGGAAGAGGCGTAATGGGAAACCCTTGCCATTGTGAATTCCCCAGCCTTCATTTCCTTTCACTTGCCAAAGAATTAAAGCAAGCTCACAGCTGTGTGTATTTTTATCAGTGATTTTTTTTAATATTGTGGTAAATTAACAGGGCATTAAACGTTCACCTTGAAAGTGGTTAGCACTGGTGTTTAAAAAAAATATATCAGTCTATAATGAATGATTGGCAGGCTCAAGGATTGAAGGGCGAAAATGAGTTTGATGGAATTTGATTGCCTGCTTTTTCATTTGTGACAGGCATCTTGTTGTATTGCGCACTTTTTTAAAAAATGTAACCGCTTGTTGTTAAAGCAGCGTTGAGTGGGCCCCACCTACCTTCCCCCTTGAGCTGTGAAGGCTTCCGTTAAGAGAACCGCATTTAGTGATTGGGGGAATAATTGGCAGCTCTGCGTTGGCCAGGATCCTGAAACGATCATTAATTCTGCCTCGCTTCTGCTGGTTCGGGCGTCTTGCTGTGCAGGTTAGATTGAAGAAAGTAAGTTTGATTCCGATTAATACAGCATTCTCTTTTATATACATTCCAGTTTAAGAGAAAATTGTTGCCCCCTCCTGCAGTAACTCAAAGGATCAATTCTAGGCGAAAATATCCTCTGTGCAATTAGTTGTCGCGCAATTGTAAATCTTCAAGTTTACGATCTTGCTGCACCTGGCCACATGGAGATGGGGTGGGTGGTCTGTTTCTGCTCGTGCCAGCCCATAATTTTCAACCCTTTCGTTTAAATGGGAGGAAAGTTGGGATGTGTGGAAGCTGAAAACCCCAGCCACGGCGGTCTTTTTTGTTCCCACTCCCCCGTTACATTTCATTTCTATCCCCACCACCACCGCCCCCCCCCCCTCCTCCTCCTTCGCAATGTTTTATTCCATCTATTAAAACTGAGATTAATAGATTTTTGACGGCAAGGTTATTGTGGGTTATAGAACCGAGATGCAGATCAGCCATGATCTCATTGAATGGCGGAACAGGCTCGAGGGGCTGAATGGCCCCCTCCTGTTCCTGCTGTTCCTATCTGTTCAGTTTTTTTCGCCCAGTTTTCATGAAGGAATTCTTTTTCGAAAAGATTTACAGTATTGAACGGTGCAAAACTTTTCATTTTTTCCCCAGTAATGGTAGGACACAGAATGCATGTTGCTGTGCAGGGTAGCATGTATTTGCAGCTCAATCACATTGTAAACCTTAAGAGGTATTCAAGCTCAGACATTACTGTTCGCAATATTAGCAGACAAAAGCTCAGGGTATTGGTGTCGTGTTCCTCTGTCCACTGACCCAAACCTGCGACCTCTAACACCTACCTTCCCGGACAAGAACAGCAGGCGCATGGGAATACCGCCACCTCCCAAGTTCCCCTCCAAGTCACACACCATCCTGACTTGGAAGTATATCGCCGATCCTTCATTGTCAAAATCCTGGAACTCCCTCCCTGACAGCACTGTGGGAGCACCTTCAAAACACGGACTGCAGCAGTTCAAGAAGGCGGCTCACCACCACCTTCTCAAGGGGCAATTAGGGATGGGCAATAAATGCTGGCCTTGCCAGTGACGCCCACATCCCATGAATTAATTTTTTTTTTAAACTGCTTTAAGGGCAGTCTTAACCCATATATTTCTATTGCCTTTGTTAAAATGGCAGACACCGAAATAAGCTGTGGGTGCGCTAAACATTCCTATGTTTTTTTATTGCCAGTATTACAGGAGTTCTAAATGATATGGAGAAGGTGCAAAAAAGATTTACAATGATGATACCAGAATGGAGAGGTTATAACCATCCGGAAAGTTTGAACAGGCTGAGGCTCTTTTCTCTAGAAAAGAGAAGACTGAGGGGTGACCTAATCACGGTGCTTAAAGTTATGACGGGGTTTGATAGGGTAGATATAGAGAAGATGTTTCCACTTGTGGGGGAGTCCAAAACTAGGGGCCATAAATATAAGATAGACACTAATCAATCCAATCGAGAATTATGGAGAAACATCTTTACACAGAGAGTGGTTAAAGAGTGGAAATAGAAGGATATGCAGATAGGGACAGAAAAGGTGAGATGAAGTCCTACTTTGAAAAAGGACCTTGGATCCTTGTTGGACCTTCTCAATTAAAAACGGAATCCAGATTCCTGAGATCTATGGGTGAGTTTATGTGGGTCAGACAGAGCGGGAGACCCCAGGTTTGATTCCTGGCCTGCTCCAGGTTAGCTGGCTCACTATTCGGATGGGATGAACCTCGTGTGGACCATAAACACCAGACGGGCCGTATGGCCTGTTCCTGTGCTGCAAATTCTATGCAACATCAGACTGACATTCTGGAGTTATTGCCACTGGGTGTGCGAGGGAATTTCCTGAGGTTTTACTTCATGCTTTTGTTATTTTCAAACGCCGTCCAGCCGATGTTCCCGGTAAGCTGCCCTTTGTTCTGCGTGGCCTGTTTCTTTTAGTGCGTGGTCCCTTTAAATTTCTGCGCATGTGCGGTATTTACTATGGAAAAAGCTGGTGAGCTACCGGCGCGGGACCTTTCCCATTACTGCGCGGCCACACAGCTTAGAAGGAGCATTGCCTCCCATTCCCCCCCACCCTGCCTCCAGAAGATTGAGTGTCTGTGGCACTGAGCATTTGCACTCAGTCCGGCAGAAGCAGTGGGCTAGATGGGGCAAGCAGACTTTTCTAGTTGTGTTGTCTTTCTCGCTCCCCCTTTTTCTCTCCTTCCCTCCTCTCCTAATTTCCTTCCTTCCATAGAAACATAGAAAAATAGGAGCAGGAGTAGGCCATTCGGCCCTTCGAGCCTGCTCCGCCATTCAATATGATCATGGCTGATCCTCTATCTCAATCCCATATTCCCGCTCTCTCCCCATACCCCTTGATGCCTTTTGTGGGTTTGGTTTTGCATTCGGTCGCCAACTCTGGTTGGACACGTATGCCTGGAGGTTTCATCACATGACCTCCTGCCTCTAACTGCCCCGCCCCCACACTACCGCTATTGGTTACCCGACATGTCCCTCCTCCTGGTCGCCCTCCTATGCCAATCGTAAAGTGAATAGACTCTTCATTACCCGATTGGGTGATACTTCACCGTCAGTCAACACCCTTTCTCCCCGTGTTCAATATTTTTTTAATTCATAAACGTGTTTCAAGAAAATTAAAAGAAAACATTTTTTTTTCATGCCCCAATGGTTTACCTCCCGGGCTGCAGTATCCTGGGGATGAGTCTTTCATTGCTGGAGACTCCAGGCCAATCCCGGAGGCTTGGCAACCCTAGTTTCACAGGAACCAGTAGCCGCTGGTACTAGAAACATAGAAGATAGGAGCAGGAGTAGGCCATTCGGCCCCTCGAGCCTGCTCCGCCATTCAGTGCGATCATGGCTGATCATCCAAATTCAGTACCCTGTCCCTGCTTTCTCCCCATATCCCTTGGTCTCTTTAGCCTTAAGAAATATATCTAACTCCTTCTTGAATATATTTAATAAATTGGCCTCAACTGCCTTCTGTGGTAGAGAATTCCACAGGTTCACCACTCTCTGGGTGAAGAAATTCCTCCTCATCTCAGTCCTAAATGGCTTACCCCTTATCCTTAGACTGTGACCCCTGGTTCTGGACTCCCCCGCCATTGGGAACAGCCTTCCTGCATCTAGTCTGTCTAGTCCTGTTAGAATTTTATAAGTTTCAATGAGATCCCCTCTCATTCTTCTAAACTCTAGCGAATATAAGCCTAATCGACCCAATCTCTCTTCATACGTCATTCCTGCCATCCCAGGTATCAGTCTGGTGAATCTTCGCTGCACTCCCTCCATGGCAAGAACATCCTTCCTCAGATAAGGCGACCAAAACTGCACACAATACTCAAGGTGTGGTCTCACCAAGGCCCTGTACAACTGCAGCAAGACATCCTTGCTCCTGTACTCGAATCCTCTCGCTGTGAAGGCCAACATACCATAGGCAGTGTCCCTGCTGCAGCAGCTCAGCGCAGCCCAGGGGTTCGAATTCCGGTAACTGATCTTGTACACGTAATACGTACGTACTTAAATCTAGGCTGACCCTTCAGTGCAGCACTACACTGGTGGAGGTGCCATCTTATGGGATGAGACATTAGACCAAGGTCCAATCTGCCCCCTCAGGCGGAAATAAAAGATCCACTGGCACGATTTTGAAGAGCAGGTTGTTCCCTAGTGTATTGGCCAACATTCCTCCCTCAACCAACACTACCAAAAAAACAGACTAGTCATTTGCCGTGGGGTGGGGATCTTGCTGCACATGGATTGACTGCTGCGTTTTGCCTACATGACGATGACTGTAATCTATTGGAAAGCAATCCATTGGCTGTGGAGCGCTCTGGGACACCTTGAGGGTTTGGTGAGGTAACCTTCAAATGCAAATTCTTTCTTTACAAGATGAGAGTGGTGTTATCCTCTCTACCCCAGAGGGCCGTGGATGCTCAGTCATTGAATATACTCAAGACTGAGATCGATAGACACTAAGGCCACGATTTTATTACTGGAGGCAGGTTGGGTGCGGGTCAGGTGGTTTCCGGCTTCCCGTCCCGCCCCCAGCTACCTCCGCTCCACAGACGTGATTTTTGCCTTGATTGACCTTGTTGACTCCACCCTGCGGGCTTGCCGGCCAATTAACAGGAAGCGGGTCTGATGACGTCATTTGATGGCACGTCATCTGCCGGTTTCCTTAAAGGGACCACGCACAATTTTATTTTGACTGTTGATTTCTCAGTGTTTGACAGCATTGAGGTGCTGAAAACACTGACAATCACTGCACAAAGGTGACCTCTTGCACCCAGGCTCTCCAATGACTCCCTCCATAGGCTGGAATAGATGTCAACTGCAGGTGAGGTGGCAGAAGCGATCTGTCACTGGTGAGAGAGGTTCTCCCAATGAGGTGGCACTGGACATGGATTTAAAAACTTGTAACCTAAAGAAAAGTGTAAATGTATTAAAAATGCAGTTCCCAACATTTTCTTTCCTCTGAGGCTCACCATGTGCAACATTGGATCCTTCACACCTCTTCTGCAGCTGTCATCAATTCAGAAACATTACAGCAGACTCACAACACACCACTCTTACCTGGCGTGGTGTCCGGACATTGGCAAACCCGAGCCAGAAGCGGCAAAATTCAAAAATAGGCTGGCGACTACCTGTTAATAGGCAGGTAATTGCCTTTAATCCTCTTCCCGTCGCTAGGTGTCGGGTCCATTCGCAAATCGTGGACCCGACACTTGGGGGAAAGTTGTTTGGAGGCGGGTTGACGGCGGGATCGCAACTCGCCATCAATCAAAACGATTTTAACCTTTGACCCGCCTCCAAACCCGCCCTCTGAGCGCCGGCAAAATCCAGCCCGTAGGGAATCAAGGGATCAGGCGGCAAAGTGGAGTTGAGGTCGATGATCAGCCGTGATCTCATTAAATGGCGGAGCAGGTTTGAGTGGCCGTATGACCTACTCCTGCTCCTAATTCTTATGCTGTTATGTACCCATTATGCACTGTGCATGAGGATAGAATTGACCTGGTTAACAAAAATGAGAAGTCGCACAACACCAGGTTATAGTCCAACAGTTTTATTTGAAATTACGAGCTTTCGGAGCTGCTGCTCCTTCATCAGGTACAGTGAGGGAATACAAATCGGTTACAAAGTATATATAGACAGAGAACAATGTGTCTGCAGTGATGCAATCCATCAGGGAGGCATTACATCAAAGACACAGCAGAGTACAGCTAAGACAATGAGGTGGGGTCACAGATGTGATTTCCAGTTTTTAAAAAAAGTAAAAAGCTTAACTGCAGACTGCAGCATTTGACACGTTGGACCCCCTGTGACCCCACCTCATTGTCTTAGCTGTACTCTGCTGTGTCTTTGATGTAATGCCTCCCTAACGGATTGTATCTCTGCAGACACATTGTTCTCTGTCTATATATACTTTGTAACCGATTTGTATTCCCTCACTGTACCTGACGAAGGAGCAGCGCTCCGAAAGCTCGTAATTTCAAATAAAACTGTTGGACTATAACCTGGTGTTGTGCGACTTCTCATTTTGGTCCACCCCAGTCCAACACCGGCATCTCCGCATCATGACCTGGTTAAAGCATTCCTTTTCACTTCGCACTTGCAGTGGATCTCACTTCAGGTGCTGCTCTTCCGCTTTTGCATTGGAAGTGAGGGACTTGTCTCTAGGTTATTGGGCTGCGCTTTGACACGGAAACCGACAGAGAGCAAATGTACTCTTGCATTTACACACCCTAAAAAAAAAAACCCCAGCTCACTTATCCACATTTTACTGGATCTTTGTGGTTCGGATAAGGGAGCTGGACTCCCTCTGTTGGTTGCTCTCGCTGAAGTTACAAGCAATGCTGTCCTTGCACAGATGCTTAACGCACAAATCAGACTGCCTTCTGCTATTTCAACGTCGGCCTCTTTATTCGGAGGAGGGAGAAATTTGGAGCGAGCGCGTTAAGCGTTGGCGCGAGAACAGCGCCGACCGTAACTTCTACTCGTAAGGGCGCCTTGCGAGCGTCTGAGCGAACGGTTAGAAGCTGTCGACTTCAGAAGCTAACAACGAATGCCTGCTCTGGCAGTCCCCTCATTGCCTTTACAAACCGCAGCGCAGGAGAATCTTTGTCTGTCATTTGGAGAGTTCAATTGTTGCAGGCACATTTTGAGAATTTATGGGACCAATTTGTTTAGCTAACTCTGCGAAGTATTGATTTTTATTTAGGGGAATAATTAAATATTTATTTTCACTTTGTTAAGCTCTGGAGGTCAAACTCCACATAAAACCCTACAAGAAATCAATAGATTAGTTTGCGGGCCATAATATTTAATTTTGCGTTGATAAATATTTGACCAGTTCTACTTGCTGTTAACACTTGTAGCGATTTAACATTGAGAAAGGGCAAATGACAAGCTAAATGAACAACTCTGTGGCTAGTCTGTTGCATAAATAAAAGAAAGGTGATCTTCTTTCTGGGATCCTGCCACCAAAAGTGCTTGATATGTATTTTTTTTCTCTCTCTCTCTCTTCCTACTTGGTTTCCACTCTGCGGAATATACGCTGGTACCTTTTTTACAATCGACTGCTTTACGTGTTCTTTACTGTCATCCACGAGGGATTTAAATTGATGATGTTGGCTGTCTGCTCTCTCAACAAATAGCTTTAGGGGTGTTTCTGTGGCTATTTTTACCTTGGAGACATGCACACGAGGGTTCCTTTTAGAAGAGTTTGAGTCTCTCCGAATTCACAGATTGATTTGCTAACACGTCATTATCAACGCAAGTGAGGAGAGACCGCGAGTTTAAAAATAAAACTCACACGAGCTGTATATTTTAATTATTCCACTGCAACGCGTGAAGTAACTTCAGAATGGAAAAGCAAAGGTAACTGATTCTGTACTTTTTTTTTCTCTCTCGGTTTTAATTATCGTGGCTCAGACGGTGGCAGCCCCTCGCCTCTGAGTCAGAAGGTTGTGGATTCAAGTCCCACTCCAGTGACTTGAGCACAAAAATCCAGGCTGACACTCCCAGTGCAGTGCTGAGGGAGGTGCCGCACTGTCGGAGGTGCCGTCTTTCGGATGAGACGTTAAACCGAGGCCCCGTCTGCCCTTCGGGTGGGTGTAAAAGATCCCATGGCCACTATTCGCCGAAGAACAGGGGGAGTTCACCCTGGCATCCTGGCCAGTATTCATCCCTCCACCAACACCTAAAGCTAATTATCTGGTCATTATCACGTGGCTTTTTTGTGGGACCTTGCTGTGCGCAAACTGGCTGCTGCGTTTCCTACATTGCAACAGTGACTACACTTCAAAAAGTACTTAATTGGCTGTAAAGCGCTTTGGGACGTCCTGAGGTCATGAAAGGCACTATAGAAATGCAAGTAACTTTTTTTTTAAACTGCTTTCCTGGAAGTGCTGATTCATTGCTGGGGTATGATTCCCTTTTGTATCTCTCCCCACGTGTGACCCCTGACTGGGAGTGTCAGCAGTCCACTCGACTGGTGAAAGGAAGAGCTTGGTGAAGGAGCCATCATCTCCAAGCCTCCGATTCTTGTCTTCACTGAACACCCACATGCACATACCTCCCAGCAGTGGCCTTGAGATAGTGTAAGGAAATCTCTTAAACTCAATTAAATGATTCCTCGTGATTCAGGCTTGAGCGTATTGTCCAAATGCAAGTTTATTACTCAGACACCAATAGCATAATAACTATTATGGTCATACAATAGACTCAAACAACCTGGTTTTCTGCAGACCCAATGTGATCAAGCTTGGACTTCCAACCGTCCGGTGAGCTCTAACTCAAGAAGGCTATTTTAACAACAGGAAGTGCTGGAAACACTCAGCAGGTCAGGCAGCATCGAGGGGAGAGAGAAACAGAGTCAACGTTTCGAGTCGGACCCTTTGTCAGAACTGGAAAAGGTTAGGGAGGAGAGATTTTTAAGTAGGGGCAGGGAGGAGGGGAGGAAAGAACAAAGGGAAGGTCTGTGATAGGATGGAAGGCATGAGAGATTAAGTGACAAAAGGGATGATGGTGCAAGGCAAAAGGAAATGGTAATGGGACAAGTTAAGAAACAAAAGATGGCTCTAGATGAGGTGTGAATGATGATGGCAAAAACATTAACGGCTACCATGTGAGGAAACAAGAGAAAAAAGGCTGCTACCTGTTCTTTGTATCCCCCTTTTTTGTGGGTCATATCACATGATGCCCAGAATGTATCTTGAAGCGAGGTTCCTTCTCGTCAAACCTCCAGACTTGACATAGTAGCCATCTTGATGGCTTAACTGTTGATCAGTTCAACCTGACATGCAGCCTTAACATTACAAAAGGAACAGGACGACCTAGACAATCCCAGATAGTTAATGTGATACTACTTGGGTGCTTCGATATTATTCTGGCCAATACCTGATACTCGCATCTCACATGGGATGTAGCCAACGTGTCTGCTAGTTGCTACTTCCATTGTTCTGACTAATCTCCAATATTAGCAAATCCGAATCGGACAATGGTCTAGAGATGATATGGGACACCTGATACAGAAGCAACAGATAGCAATTAGGATCAGGAACTCTGGTTGAATTTTCTGATCTATACCTCGGGTTGGCAACAATGGTTGGACGTATTCCTAGAGGTTTTATCAGGCGACCTTCTGCCTCCAACCGCTCGGCCCGCCTACTTATAGAATCATAGAAGAATCATAGAAAGTTTCAGCACGGAAGGAGGCCATTTCGGCCCATCGTGTCCGCGCCAGCCAACAAAGAGCTATCCAGCCTAATCCCACTTCCCAGCTCTTGGTCCGTAGCCCTGCAGGTTAGAGCATTCCAAGTGCACATCCAAGTACTTTTTAAATGTGGTTAGGGTTCCTGCCTCTACCATCCTTTCAGGCAGTGAGTTCCAGGCCCCCACAACCCTCTGGGTGAAGAAATTTCCCCTAAAATCCCCTCTAAACCTTCCACCAATTACTTTAAATCTATGCCCCCTGGTTTTTGACCCCTCTGCTAAGGGAAATAGGTCCTTTCCATCCACTTTATCTAGGCCCCTCATAATTTTATACACCTCAATAAGTTCTCCCCTCAGCCTCCTCTGTTGCAAGGAAAACAGATCCAGCCTAACCAGTCTTTCCTCATAGCTAAGATTCTCTACTCCTGGCAACATCCTTGTAAATCTCCTCTGTACCCTCTCTAGTGCAGTCACATCTTTCCTGTAATGTGGTGACCAGAACTGCACGCAGTATTCTAGCTGAGGCCTAACTAGTGTTTTATACAGATGAAGCATAACCCCCCTGCTCTTGTATTCTATGCCACGGCTAATAAAGGCAAGCATTCCGTATGCCTTCTTAACCACCTTATCTACCTGGCCTGCTACCTTCAGGGATCTGTGGACATGCACTCCAAGGTCCTTTTGTTCCTCTACTCTACTCCGTGTCCTACCATTTAATGTGTATTCCCTTTCCTTGTTAGCCCTCCCCAAATGCATTACCTCACACTTCTCTGGATTGAATTCCATTTGCCACTGTTCTGCCCACCTGACCAATTTACTGATATCTTCCTGCAGTCTACAGTTTCCTTCTTCAGTATCAACTACACAGCCGATTTTAGTATCATCTGCAAACTTCTTAATCATACCCCCTATATTCAAGTCTAGATCATTGATATATAACACAAAAAGCAAGGGACCTAGTACTGAGCCCTGCAGAACCCCACTGGAAACAGCCTTCCAGTCACAAAAACACCCATCAACCATTACCCTCTGCTTCCTGTCTCCGAGCCAGTTTTGAATCCAACTTGACACTTTGCCCTGGATCCCATGGGCTTTTAACTTCGTGACCAGTCTGCCATGTGTAACCTTATCAAAAGCCTTGCTAAAGTCCATATACACTACATCAAATGCACTACCCTCATCTACCCTCCTTGTTACCTCAAAAAATTCAATCAAGTTTGTCAGACATGACCTTCCCTTAACAAATCCGTGCTGACCTATCCTTGACTAATCTGTGTCTTTCTAAATGAAGATTTATCCTGTCCTTCAGAATGCTTTCCAATAATTTTCCCACCACCGAGGTTAGGCTGACTGGCCTGTAATTACTCGGTCTATCCTTTTCTCCCTTTTTAAACAAGGGCACCACACTCCCGCCATCGGTTGCCCGACGCATACATATCTGCAACGCACTGCCTTCCCGCACCAATTGGAAAGCAAACAGACTCTTAGGGGGAAAAATTCAGTTGGTTGCGCCTCCCGTTAGCGCCTTAAGAGGCACTAATGGGGCGCAAAGCATCTAGCACCCGGGCGCGGCGATGCTTGCGCCGCTCGCGAAATTAACTAGACATTTTGCGGCGGCGCTAAACACTACCGCCACGATCTCCTGCGCCGGCAGATCGTGAAGTCAGTCGAGTGCGCAACGCCCCGGTATCGCCCCGGAGCGGATATTGAGTGGCGCCCCCTGCCTTACCGCCTGCTGCTAGCAACGACAGGTTGAGGAGAGCGTTTTGCAGTCAGGAAGGGACTGGGGGAGCGCTAGTTAAAGGCGACCGCTTCCTGCCTTTTATTGTTGGTGATATTTTTGAACCACGCATTCTGAGAGACAGAGAGAGAGACTTCTGGAGAGATTCAACGCTGTGTGAAGGAGTTTTGGGTACTGAGCAGCACTTTGCAGGTTCATTTTGATTTGCCCTTGTATCGATTTAGGAGAGACTGTGGGGGCTGCACTCTGAGCTCTTTCCCTGGTACTCTCCATTGTTCTTTCCAGCAGATTTGATGTGCAGGTCTCTCCAGGCCGAGATTCAAGGCTGCAATGAGCAGGATGTGGATGGAAAGCAAGATCAACCCTCCCCTTTAAGAACTGGCCCGTGCCATTGTGTGTGTGTTCCATTGCTGACTGACATCACATGAGCTTCGCCAGCGCTCTGAGGTAGCGCCTCGCTCCTCGGCCTTTGCGCCTTAAGACAGGTGTGAAGCGCCTGATTTAGCGCTCCAATCACCTCCAGGGGCGATAAAAGTCAAGTTTGCAGTCGGTGGCGATAATTAGCGCCAGGCGCTCATCTTTGCGCCCGGCCGATAATTGCGCCCCAAATGGGGCGATACTGAATTTCTCCCCCTTAATTCCTACATTACAAGAGTGACTCCACTTCAAAAGTACGTCATCAGCTGTAAAGCGCTTTGAGATGTCCGGTGGTCGTGAAAGGCGCTATATAAATGCAAGTCTGTCTTTCTTCTTTCTTCTTTCTTAATGATTGGATGATGCTTGACATGTCAAATCAACCAGCCTTGTTGTCCTATCGTCAATGTTTTCAGAACTAATAAATGTTCAAAGGGAGATAAAAATAATAATTGTGCTATTCCTTCTGTGTGATTTTTCTCCTGGGTTGCTCGGAGCAGTGTCCTGGTGATTAATCTTTAATTCTCGGAGACTCCAGGACAATGCTGGAGGGTTGGTAACCCGATCTTGACCCCAGAGCCATCGAGGCCAATTATAGCTCTTTGATTGCCACGCCAGGTTCAGATCTGTTAACTGCACCGATCAGGCAATACACCTGGGACCTTCTTAGTCTGTATGGCTCTGTGCCACGCTGGCTCGAGCTCCATAGCGAAGTGATTAATAACCTATACTGGAAATATTAATTCAAATTAATTTTTAAACTGGTAGTTATTATGCCTACACCAGCAAAAATCACTTAATAAATTCTATTAGAAAAGCTTAACTCTGGAAGTTGGGTTTGTGAAGTTCGAACTTTTCAAGGTGTTGCCTGAGAAACTTATTTACTAAAGAAGAATCGACATGGGAAGTGATTGGGTTCATCAGCCGTGCAACAAGGAGAGGGTTTGGAATCAACCTCACTGGGTCCGAGATGTTGACTATCTGGGCTTTCCCCTCGAGGGAGAATTCACTTATTAAACCCTTAAAGCAAGTTAGCCGCAGACATGGCTTCAGTTATTGAAATCCTTGCCCTCACTTCTTCCTCTGATCCCGTGTTGATCTCCATCTCTAAAGCTGCCTTCAGCGAGCTTGGTTGCCTCTTCTGTGCCAAATAGTAATTTTCTCCTCAATGACTGACTGCTCCTATAAATGTGTCTGACAAGTGATCTTTCCCTCGCCTCCAATATCTGTCCATCTAGTTCTTTCTCTCTCCTTATCTCTCTTTATTTTCTCTCTCTCTCTCCTTTCTCTACTTTTTCTCTTATCTCTCCCTTCTCTCACTTACTTTCTTTCTCTCTCTACCCTTTTTTTCTCTTTCTCCACCCCCCTCCCCCCCCTCTCGGGCCCTCTTTCTCCCCCCCCTCCCCTCCCCCGTGCCCTCTTCCCCCCTCCCCCGTGCCCTCTTCTCCCCTCCTGCCCTCTTCTCCTCCCCCCCCGCCCTCTTCTCCTCCCCCCCCCGCCCTCTTCTCCTCCCCCCCCGCCCTCTTCTCCTCCCCCCGCCCTCTTCTCCCCCCCCTCGCCCTCTTCTCCCCCCCGCCCTCTCTCCCCCCCCTCGCCCTCTTCTCCCTCTTCTTCCCCCCCCCGCCCTCTTCTCCTCCCCCCCGCCCTCTTCTCCCCCCCTCGCCCTCTTCTCCCTCTTCTCCCCCCCTCGCCCTCTTCTCCCCCCCTCGCCCTCTTCTCCCTCTTCTCCCCCCCCTCGCCCTCTTCTCCCCCCCGCCCTCTTTCTCCCCCCCCCCCCGTGCCCTCTTTCTCCCCCCCCGTGCCCTCTTTCTCCCCCCCGTGCCCTCTTTCTCCCCCCCGCCCTCTTCTCCCCCCCCGCCCTCTTCTCCCCCCCCGCCCTCTTCTCCCCCCCCCGCCCTCTTCTCCCCCCCCGCCCTCTTCTCCCCCCCCGCCCTCTTCTCCCCCCCCGCACTCTTCTTCCCCCCCGCCCTCTTCTCCCCCCCCGTGCCCTCTTTCTCCCCCTCCGTGACTTTTTCTCCCCCCCGTGCCCTCTTTCTCCCCCCCCGTGCCCTCTTTCTCCCCCCCCCCCGTGTCCTCTTTCTCCCCCCCGTGCCCTCTTTCTTCCCCCCCCCGTGCCCTCTTGCTCCCCCCCGTGCCCTCTTGCTCCCCCCCGTGCCCTCTTTCTCCCCCCCCGTGCCCTCTTTCTCCCCCCCCCCGTGTCCTCTTTCTCTCCCCCCGTGCCCTCTTTCTCCCCCCCCCGTGCCCTCTTTCTCCCCCCCCGTGCCCTCTTTCTCCCCCCCTTGCCCTCTTTCTCCCCCCCCCGTGCCCTCTTTCTCCCCCCCCGTGCCCTCTTCCCCCCCGCCCTCTTCCCCCCCCGCCCTCTTCCCCCCCCGCCCTCTTCCCCCCCCCGCCCTCTTCCCCCCCGCCCTCCTCCCCCCGCCCTCTTCTCCCCCCCGCCCTCTTCTCCCCCCCCGCCCTCTTCCCCCCCGCCCTCTTCTCCCCCCCGCCCTCTTCTCCCCCCCCGCCCTCTTCTCCCCCCCCGCCCTCTTCTCTCACCCCGCCCTCTTCTCCCCCCCCGCCCTCTTCTCCTCCCCGCCCTCTTCTCCTCCCCCCCCGCCCTCTTCTCCTCCCCCCCGCCCTCTTCTCCTCCCCCCCGCCCTCTTCTCCTCCCCCCGCCCTCTTCTCCTCCTCCGCCCTCTTCTCCTCCCCCCCGCCCTCTTCTCCTCCCCCCCGCCCTCTTCTCCTCCCCCCCGCCCTCTTCTCCCCCCCCCGCACTCTTCTTCCCCCCCCGCCCTCTTCTCCCCCCCGTGCCCTCTTTCTCCCCCTCCGTGACTTTTTCTCCCCCCCGTGCCCTCTTTCTCCCCCCCCCGTGCCCTCTTTCTCCCCCCCCCCCCCGTGTCCTCTTTCTCCCCCCCCGTGCCCTCTTTCTCCCCCCCCCGTGCCCTCTTTCTCCCCCCCCCCCGTGTCCTCTTTCTCCCCCCCGTGCCCTCTTTCTTCCCCACCCCGTGCCCTCTTGCTCCCCCCCCGTGCCCTCTTTCTCCCCCCCCGTGCCCTCTTCTCCTCCCCCCCGTGTCCTCTTTCTCTCCCCCCCCGCCCTCTTCTCCCCCCCCGCCCTCTTCCCCCCCGCCCTCTTCTCCCCCCCGCCCTCTTCTCCCCCCCGCCCTCTTCTCCCCCCCCGCCCTCTTCTCTCCCCCCGCCCTCTTCTCCCCCCCCGCCCTCTTCTCCTCCCCCGCCCTCTTCTCCTCCCCCCCCGCCCTCTTCTCCTCCCCCCCGCCCTCTTCTCCTCCCCCCGCCCTCTTCTCCTCCTCCGCCCTCTTCTCCTCCCCCCCGCCCTCTTCTCCTCCCCCCCGCCCTCTTCTCCTCCCCCCCGCCCTCTTCTCCCCCCCCGCACTCTTCTTCCCCCCCGCCCTCTTCTCCCCCCCGTGCCCTCTTTCTTCCCCCCCCCGTGCCCTCTTGCTCCCCCCCCGTGCCTTCTTTCTCCCCCCCCGTGCCCTCTTTCTCCCCCCCGTGCCCTCTTTCTCCCCCCCCGTGCCCTCTTTCTCTCCCCCCGTGCCCTCTTTCTCCCCCCCCGTGCCCTCTTTCTCCCCCCCCCGTGCCCTCTTTCTCCCCCCCCCGTGCCCTCTTTCTCCCCCCCCGTGCCCTCTTTCTCCCCCCCCGTGCCCTCTTTCTCCCCCCCCGGCCCTCTTCCCCCCCCGCCCTCTTCCCCCCCGCCCTCTTCCCCCCCCGCCCTCTCCTCCCCCCCCGCCCTCTTCTCCCCCCCCGCCCTCTTCTCCCCCCCGCCCTCTTCTCCCCCCCGCCCTCTTCCCCCCCGCCCTCTTCTCCCCCCCGCCCTCTTCTCCCCCCCGCCCTCTTCTCCCCCCCGCCCTCTTCTCTCCCCCGCCCTCTTCTCTCCCCCCGCCCTCTTCTCCCCCCCGCCCTCTTCTCCTCCCCCGCCCTCTTCTCCTCCCCCCCGCCCTCTTCTCCTCCCCCCGCCCTCTTCTCCTCCCCCGCCCTCTTCTCCTCCCCCGCCCTCTTCTCCTCCCCCGCCCTCTTCTCCTCCCCCCCGCCCTCTTCTCCTCCCCCCCGCCCTCTTTTCCTCCCCCCCGCCCTCTTCTCCTCCCCCCCGCCCTCTTCTCCTCCCCCCCGCCCTCTTCTCCCCCCCCCCTCGCCCTCTTCTCCCCCCCCTCGCCCTCTTCTCCCCCCCGCCCTCTTCTCCCCCCCCCGCCCTCTTCTCCCCCCCCGCCCTCTTCTCCCCCCCCGCCCTCTTCTCCCCCCCCCCCCCTTCTCCCCCCCCCTCCCTCTTCTCCTCCCCCCCGCCCTCTTCTCCTCCCCCCCGCCCTCTTCTCCTCCCCCCCCTCACCCTCCTCTCTCCCCGTGCCCTCTTCCCCCCCGCCCTCTTCTTCCCCCCCCCCCCCCCCCGTGCCCTCTTTCCTCCCCCCCCTCGCGGTCCCATTCCCCCCTCTCGCGCCGTCTTTCTCGCGCTCTCTTCCTCCCCCCTCTCGCGCCTTCTTTCTCCCCCCACCTCCCCCTCGCGCCCTCTTCCCCCCCCCCCCCCCCCGCCTCACGCCCTCTCACTATTGCAGTCTTATCTTCAGCAATGGCGTCCAACAGCTTCCATTTAATAGAGCACATTTAACACAAGGCACGAGAAAAAGTTCCTCCTCTTCCTGCATCTTCACTGTGTTGACATCGAGTCTCCTATTCGAACCCATTCATTCACAAGATCTCAAAGGCCTGCAACTCCCTGCCTCCCTCCCTATTCCCTGCCTCCTACAATCTACCATGCTTTAAAGTCCAAACTCTGTCAACTAACCAATCAATCCTAATTCATCGCATCTCTCCAACTTCAATGTCCTGCACGATGGGACTTTGCTTAACTTTAAGAAAAAACACTTAAAAATCCTGATTATTAATAAAAGCCTGGTGTTCAAAGGATCCAATTTATGAATCAATGCCACATATGTTATTGCATGCGTCTCCCTCTTTTTTTACAGGGATCTGAGATCTGAGGTGACCAGTGGGGTATTCCACTGAGAGCGGGGGACTGTAGATTTGACAATAAAAGTGCATTCAAGATTTTTAACCGTTTTGAACATTACAATTTCAATGAGCACTGCATCACTTGTCAGAATTTGAGAAGTTAGCAGTAAGTAATTCCGGTTTGGGATTTGCTTTGATGAAATGTAAGTACAGGTATGGCTCCAAAGGCCCTACAAGACTTGAATTTCTTAGTTACATCTCCATTACATAAAAAATATGTGCTACCCCTTTCTCTCTCTCTCTTGTGCAGTGTAATCATGTTGGGTGGTATCGTATTGTACAATAATATCTTGCTGCACATTAGAAAATGTACTGTAACCCATTCAGGAGAGTAAATTAAAGTCTCTGTTTTGACACCGTTTTTTTTCAGTCTGCTTCTTCTGTGTATTGACCTGCAGGTCTGCGCTCTTCTTGCTTTGATTGAATAAGTTCCATCCTTTTTTTTATTTTCGTCTTTTATTTTCCTTCTCTTTTTTTATAATCCTGTGTTTTCTGTTCCGCATCAAAGCCCGTCTCCAGTTTGCCCGATAGCATCGTGAGTAAAGGCATGGTCCTGTGTGGCACCGAGCGGTACGGACTGGAAGGTCTCCGTTTCTGTTCCTGGCGGGCGCTGAACGAGCTGATCTCATCCAGCGAGGGAGCTGTGCTTGCTCGGCGCCTCCACCCCCTCCACTCGCAAATGCATGTATTTCAAGCGAGGAAAAACTCTGCGATTCTTCAGCTCTGGCCTCCTGCGCACCCCCCCCCCCCCCCTCCCCCCACATATCTCGGTCCTAAACTTTGGAATTCCCTCCCCAAACCCCTCCCTCCTCCTTTTTAAAAAATGAGAAGTCGCACAACACCAGGTTATAGTCCAACAGCTTTATTTGAAATCACAAGCTTTCGGAGCGCTGCTCCTTCGTCAGGTGAAGTGAAGAAATACATATGGGCACAGCATATATAGTCAGAGAACAGTGTCAGACGACTACAGTTAATCTTTCTAACTGCCCTTTATCACACCTCGGCAGAGAGACAATCACGGCAATCAAAGGTGTGGATGGTGTCCAACCAGGTCAGTCAGGAAAACATTACATCAAAGACAATAGCAAAATACAACAAAGACAATGAGGTGGGGTCACAAGGGGTCAAATGTGGCAGATGCTGGGTCTGTATGGAAAACAATTTTTTTTTAAAACTTTTTTTGCTGGAAATCACAGCAGGTCCGGCCGCATCTGTGTAGAGAGAACAAGCCAACGACGACTCGAGTCTGGATGACTCTACGTCAGGTGGGGTTAAATGTAGCGTGACATGAACCCAAGATCCCGGTTGAGGCCGTCCTCATGGGTGTGGAACTTGGCTATCAGTTTCTGCTTGATGATTTTACGTTGTCGTGTGTCTCGAAGGCCGCTCCTTTTAAGAGGCTGCTTAAAACCTACTTCTTTGACTAAGTGTTTGGTTACCTGTCCTAATGTCTCTATCCTCTGGCTTAGTGTCAAGTTATTGACTGACTTACGCTCCTGTGAAGGGCTTTGGGGTGTTTTACTACATTAAAGGCCCTCTATCGATGCGAGTTGCTGTTAATGTGTATGGGAGTCAGGTATGGCTGTGCTGCTCTCCGCTTCTGAACAGCCTGCAGACGCTCCCTGTTTAGGTTCGTGGCTGGAGAATAGCCACTTGAGTAAGGTCGAACAACACAAATGGATCTGTATCCAAGCAAGAGTTGATGCCTTCACAGAGTCATAACAGCACAGGAGGAGGCCATTCGGCCCATCGAGTCCGTGCCAGCTCTCTGTCGAGTCAGTCCCATTCCCCCGCTCTATGCCTGTAGTTTTGCAAGTTTATTTCCCTCAAGTGCCCATCCAGTCTCCCCTTGAAAACATTGAGTGTCTCCGCTTCCACCACTTCCGTCAGGCAGTGAGTTCCAGGTCCTCGCCACTCGCTGCGTAAAAAAGGTTTTCCTCACATCCCCCCTGTATCTCTTGCCCGAAACCTTAAATCTGTGTCCCCTAGTTCTTGTACCATCAACTAGTGGGAACAGCCTTTCCCCGTCTAGCCTATCCAAACCCGTCATAAGCTTGTACACCTCTATCAAATCACCCCTCAACCTCCTTTGCTCTAATGAAAACAAATCCAGCTTCTCCAACCTGTCCTTGTAGCTAAGATCCCCATCCCCGGAACCATTCTGGTAAATCTCCTCTGCACCCTCTCAAGGGCCTTCACATCCTTCCTAAAGTGTGGTGACCAGAACTGGACGCAATACTCCAGTTGTGGCCGAACCAGCGCTTTATAAATGTTCAGCATAACTTTTCTACTTTTGTACTCAATACCTCTATTTATGAAGCCCAAGATCCCATATGCTTTGTTAACCACTCTCTCAATATGTCCCGCCACCTTCAGGGACCTATGCACATTAACTCCCAGGTCCCTTTGTCCCTGCACACTCTTTAAAAACTGTGCCATTAAGAGTATATTGCCTCTCCCTGTTCAGGAGAGGAAAAAATGTGGGACAATGGGAAATAAATATTTTTCGGCACCAGTTTATGTCTCGTTATGCAATGTAAGAATGGGATGTATATTGGAAGCTTTTATTTTATTTATTTATGATCTAGCTTCTAATTATTTGTTTTCAAAGTGATAATTGCTTTTTACTATCTGTGTTCCATCCAGAGATTAATTGAAATGTTCCTTTGTGATATGAACTGTGCCCCAAAAAGTGACAGTGACATTTTTTTTTAAGTGATTAATAAAATGAGAACATTTTCCTTCACGACATACTGCTATCATTAGAGTTTAACTGTTGATGTGGAACTCTCGGTAAACCTAGGCAGTGAAGCCTTAATTATCCGCGACCGAGTTGTCCAGCATGGGCTAGAGTGTCCACTGAACGTTTGGTGGGACGCAGCCTTGAACAAGATGTCACTTCGTTGCATAGCGTGTGAACACCAGTCTCCTCCTATCTGACATAAACAGCTTCACAATCCCGAGAGAGATTGAGTTCAGTTGATCTTTCTATTGGATTTGTTTCCATTCCTAGCCTTGGGGCACTGCTGTAAGCTGGGCAGAGGGGTGGGGATAGCTCTGGGACTCTGGATTATCCACTGGGCAGGTGGACAGTTAAAATCACCCAGGTTACAGACCCGCCAGAAACGCGCTGTTCCAAATTTTAACCCGCCCCGCTGAGCAGCCGGCAAGGACACTTACCCAAAGCAGGCCGGGGGTCCTTTTTTACACACGCACGGTGGGATTTAACTCCGGCCTGGGTGTTAGAATTGTCCATGGCTTCATTGCTGGAGCAGCGGGTCAGTTGTCCTCCCTGCTGCCCCATCTGCCCAAAACCCACCCGGAGTTTGACCGACTCCACGGTGCGGCGCCAGCCCTACACTGAGGCTTTGATTGGATCTACTCGTTTCCTGGAACCCTCTATCGAGGGATGCTCGTGTTTTGTTCATTTAACAGTTCACAGCTGTGCATTTCTGTAATTGGAAAAAGTCCCACAAAACAGATATCATTTGAGAAGGTCTTTTAACAGAACTATTTTAAATACATCAGCCTAATAATATCTGATGACCTCTAAATACATCTTTGCCTGTCCATCTGTCGATCTCGATCGATTGATTTATCTATTTATCTATCTCTTGATCGATCTATCTATTTCTATTTATCTATCAATCTATCTGTTGATCTATATATCTATCTCTATTGATCCATTTATCTATCTATCTCGCTCTCGATTGATCGATCAATAGCTCTCTCTCTCGATCAATAGCTCGCTCTCTCTCGATCAATAGCTCTCTCGATCAATAGCTCTCTCTCTCTCTCTCTCTCAATCAATAGCTCTCTCTCGATCGATCGATCAATAGCTCTCTCGATCGCTCTCTCGATCGATCACTTGATCGATCACTCTCTCTCTCGATTGATCGATCGCTCTCTCTCTCTCGATTGATCGCTCGCTCTCTCTCTCTCGATTGATCGATCGCTCTCTCTCTCTCGATTGATCGCTCGCTCTCTCTCTCGATTGATCGATCGCTCTCTCTCTCGATTGATCGATCGCTCTCTCGATCGAACGATCGCTGTCGATCGATCGCTGTCTCTCTCGATCGATCGCGCTCTCAATTGATCGATAGTGCTCTCTCTCGATTGATCGATAGCGCTCTCTCTCGATTGATCACTCTCTCTCTCTCTCTCTTCGATTGACCGATCTCTCTCTCTCTCTCTCTCTCTCTCCTCTCTTGATCGCTCGCTCTCTCACGATTGATCGATCTATCTACTAATATATCTATGTAGGTTGAAAAGAATAGGGGAGAAGGTGAGTTGCATCATGAGCTAGTGGGCAGGTAATGCCAAGATTGGGTTTTACAAGTCTGTATATTGTCAAGTAAACACTAAAGGGGAATAAGGAATTCCATTGTTGAGGTCCTGTGAATGAATAAGTTGGAGTAGAAGACTGACTTTCATTGAGGTCTATTTGAACTGTGAGGAGGAGGAAGAGCATTTCAGATGATGCATCTGGAACTTGAGGAACTTTTGTGTGTGTGTGTGTGTGTGTGTGTGTGTGTGTATATATCGCTATCATCTATAAAGCAAGGCCTCTGTTTTACAGGATGTTTTACAGTATCTAACAGTCTGTACACTATGATCAGTTCCTATATAATCTCTGTTGATCAAGGTATCACGTTTCGGACTGGGTTCAGTGCGAGCACTCTCGCCTGTAAGTCGGAAGGTCATGGGTACCAGCCCCACTCGAGATGTGAGTGAATGATCTCGGCTGATACTGGGGAAGTGCTGGAGGTGCAGGGCTTGGGCGCTAAAGAATCAGCAGACCAATTTACGTTCTGACCAATTTTCTTTCCAAATGGAGTCCATAGAAAAGAAAATTTGGGCAAAGTGCAAAACCGGTTGCCGATTTCTTACCGTCGCTCGAGACTATTTCATACCCCCCAACCCCCCCTCCGTCTTTTGGATGAGACCCTGTCTGGCCCCTCAAATGGACGTTCAATAGGAGATCCTATGGCACTATTCGGAGAAGAGTAGGGGACTTCTCTTGTGTCCTGGCCAACAATCTATCCCTCAACCAATACCACCAGAAACTGATAATCTGGTCATTTATCTCATTGCTGTTTATGGGACCTTGCTGTGCATAAATTGGCTGCTTTGTTTCCTACAATAAATGATGACTACAATTCAAAAATACTTCACTGGCTGTGGAGTTCTTTGGGGCATCCTAAGGTCCTAAATGCAAGTTATTTTTTTTCTTCTTTTTTTTTCTTCTTTTTACTTCTTTTGTTATTTGCTTTATTTTCTTTACCTTTTTTCTTCAACATAAGCGTTAACCCATTTATTTTAAGCGGGTTCACGCCTCTGTTAAAATATTGCGCAGAGGAATTTCCTGCCGACACATGAATTGTGTTTGTACGCTTCTATCCCACGGCATCATTTCAACGCCCCTGCATCACAGAGAGAGAAAACGCCATATGTGTTATACACGACCACATGCTCTTAGCAGAGCTCGAACCCTGCGGTACATTTTACACCTGGAAGAGAGGAAGATGCATTGCTGAGAAAAACAAATTCGAATCGGCATCTTTCTGAAGAAACGGAAAAACCGTTCTTGTGCACAAAGTGTTGAAACATTTCTCTTCTCTTTAAAGCAATAGTTTTCACTCCTCTGCTTCATGAGATTAAATATATTTTCCCAGTAAACCCCTCCTCTGTTTTGCCAGTGACGTTGGCCGCCTTTTCAGTACATTCCCTGCGAACAGCATTTAATGCAGTCCAGAGAAAGGGCTGAGTGTGCCCTGTGGTTACTACGAAGCTGCCACTTACACACACACACACACACACTCTCTAACCTGGAGCAGGTGGCAAGGGGGGCTGGGCACTGGGTAGCAGGTGGGAGTGGGATGGATTCAAAGCTTAGGGACCACCTCCCAAGATCAATAAACCTACGCTGTAAAGGACTGAACACAGCTCGCCTCCCCTCCTGTCCAACTCTCCCATCACCACTCTTCTGGAAAGAAAGTCAATGACGTCAAGCCCATTAGATAACTATGGAGTTCACACTGTTACTGCAGTTGGCAACCTCGGCATTGCAAAGCCCCTGCTTCTGTTCCCTGAGAATATCTCTTTTCGAATTGTGCCTTTAATTTTCCACTCCGATCAAGACTCAGCCTGCTGTCAATTTGTGATTAATTGTCACTTGGTTTTGTCAGAGGTGGCGACCATTTAAGAAGGAATTCATTTTGAAACCAACCTCTTGCTGATCGATCAATGTGTTACGGCAATAACTAAATCAAAAGGCAGTAACGGAATCGGCCTCTGCTCCGATGCCCCTTTACCATAAAATAGCCGGTGCTTTTCTCCAAGTGTCTCCTTGGCACATGTTGCCATACCCTCAGGGATCCGTTGCCACTTTTGGCACACTTCGCGGGAACCCTCTGCAAATATTGGCACGTTCCTGCCCCTTCCCTCCTTCCCCCCCCCGGCCCCCCCCTGCCAACGCTCCCATTTTAATTTCTCAAAGTCGGTGTCAGTTCTCCAAAGAAAAAAAAAAACATTCATTGCAGCAACTTTGATTAATTAAGGTGCCGGTTTTATGGAGGTGAGGCCTGAGGCCTAGTTCCGAGCGGGCTTCAGGCTGTCGCCGTCTGCCGCCTGTTCGCCTCACGCCGGCCGTTTCCACACGGGAAACCGGGTCGCAAGTCGGATCTCTCGCCCCCTGTAATCGAAGCTCAACACCCGGAAAAGTGGCCAGTTTAACGGGGACCCAAGCAGGTGATGGGATACCCATGGACTGCACCCTACCACGAGTTAGCATCTTCAGGAGAGTGGGGGGGAGGTATTGGCGGAAAAAGGGTGGGTGGGGGCGGGGAAAATTTCCAACGAGCAATCGTTGGATGCGCTTTCTGCTTTATTTATTTAATTGCAGCTGCTTCTGCATAATTTCCGCTGCTCCCTTTTTCGGGAGAGAGAAAATCTTTTTCATTTCTAATTTTCCAATTCCTCTTGAGGTTTGGTGGTTTGATCACTGATAATTAGTGATAATGAGGATCTCCGAATAATTATAGCAGAAGTATTACAGACTCGGGCAATTTATAAAACATCACAGATGCAATTGTAAGGCAGCCATGCTAAATTCAAGCAGACTTATTAAAAATGTCACCCCTGTTCTCTGTTGGTTTTTTCCAGCCTACACTTAAGTGTAAAGGAGGTTTTTGTATCTTCGTTGAAACCAGAGAACAGAAGGAGGCCATTCACCACACTAAGCCCAAGGTGGTTCTATCTTGTCAACTGGAACTATCTGCTTTAATCCCATTTACCTTGCTCATCCCTGCCTCCCCCCTCCCCCCACATCCTTTTTTAATATTCTTGCTTTTCAAACTCTTATCCAATTCTCTTTTAAATGATATATATACTCTCTGCCTCAAATCCACTTGTGGTAAAGAATTATGCATTTCGATACCAGGGAAAAAGTTGTCAGGCTGCCAAAGCAGATGCAATATTAAATCATTATTTCGCTTCGGTATTTACCAGGGAGATAGAACAGGTGGACATGACATTGGGCGATGAGATTAGTAATGAGATAAGTGCATTTAAAATAAAGAAAGGGGATATATTAAATAAACTAATCAAACTCCAGAGGATAAAACCCCTGGTCCGGGTGGATTGCATCCACGCATTTTAAAAGAATCTAGGGAAGAGATAGCAGAGGCATTACTACACATATTTAATAATTCGTTAGAAAAAGGTGTAGTGCCAGAGGACTGGCGGATAGCTAACATAATACCTATATTTAAGAAGGGGGATAGAACATGTCCAGGGAATTATAGACCAGTCAGCTTAACATCGGTGGCAGGAAAAATAATGATGTGGAGGAAAAATAATGGAATCCCTACTAAAGGAGAGAATAGAAGAACATCTAGAAATGAAAAGTATAATAATGAATAGTCAGCATGGATTTCAAAAGGGAAAATCTTGCTTGACCAACCTTATTGAATTTTGTGAAGAGGTAACAGAGGGTAATGCAGTAGATGTAATTTATTTAGATTTCCAAAAGGCCTCTGATAAGGTACCCCATAATAGACTAATGAATAAGGTCAGAGAATGCGGAGTCAGGGGACAAGTAGCAGAATGGATTGCTAGTTGGCTTCTAGACAGAAAGCAGAGAGTAGGGGTAAAGGGTAGCTATTCACAGTGGCAGAAGGTGGGTAGTGGTGTTCCACAAGGATCAGTGCTGGGACCACTGCTGTTCACAATTTACATTAACAATTTAGACTTTGGAATCAAAAACACAATTTCTAAATTTGCAGATGACACCGAATTGGGGGAGATAGTCAATACTGAGGAGGACTGCAACAAATTACAGGAAGACATTAATAAACTTGCAGAATGGGCATATAATTGGCAAATAAAGTTCAACACAGATTAATGTGAAGTATTACATTTGGTAGGAAGAATAGGGAGGTCACTTATCACTTGGAGGGTGCGAGTCTGGGTGGGGTAGAGGAACAAAGGGATCTCGGAGTACAAATACACAAATCACTAAAAGTTGCGCCACAGGTTAGCGAAGCCATAAAAAAGCAAACCGAGCACTAGGGTTTATTTCTAGAGGGATAGAATTGAGAAGTAGGGAAGTTATATCGAACCTTGGTTAGACCGCACTTGGAGTACTGCGTGCAGTTCTGGTCGCCATATTATAAAAAGGATATAGAGGCACTGGAGAGGGCACAGAAGATTTACAAGGATGATACCAGAAATGCGAGGGCATACATATCAGGAAAGGATGAACAGGCTGGGTCTCTTTTCTCTGGAAAAAAAGAAGGCTGAGGGGTGACCTAATAGAGGTCTTTAAAATTATGAAAGGTTTTGATAAGAGTGGATAGAGAGAGAATGTTTCCACTTGTGGGGAAGAGCATAACTGGAGGCCATCAATATAAGATAGTCATCAAGAAAGCCAATAGGGAATTCAGAAGAAACTTCTTTACACAGAGAGTGGTGAGAATGTGGAACTCGCTACCACAGGGAGTGGTTGAAGCGAATAGTATGGATGCATTTAAGGGGAGGCTGGACAAACATATGAGGGAGAAGGGAATCGAGGGTTACGCTGATAGATTTAGATGAGGAAAGACAGGAGGAGGCTCGAGTGGAGTATAAACTCCGGCATGGACTGGTTGGGCCGAATGGCCTGTTTCTGTGCCGTATATCCTATGTAATCCTATGCAATTGTCCGAAGATTGACATTGTTCTACATCGCCACTTTCTTGTGGGTCTGTTGGAGGAGATTGATTGGGAGAAAGAGGTGGTTGGTTTGGCATAACTGTACCAAAGCCCAGGGATAGCAAAAAAAGAAGCATCTTTGGAAAACCTCAGTTTAACACATCTCCCCCATCCACTATCAGCAGAATGATCTCTTTACTCTCAGCTACTCTGTTGGAGCTTACTCACCACTCCCGGCTACCACCTTGCTCTAAAGATGCCAGTTGATAACTGCACTGCCCAATGTGATGCTGAGCCTTCCGGAGCAGAACAATCTCAGTTCTCTCTTGTTCTCTCATTCTAGCTCTCTCTCTCTTTCTTGCTCTCTCACTCTCCTTTTCTCTTTTCTGTTCTCTCTCTCTCTCTCTCTCTCTCTCTCTCTCTGTCCTCTTTCTCTCTCTCTGTCTCCTCTCTCTCTCCTGTCTGTCTGTCCTCTCTCTCTCTCTCTCTCTCTCTCTTTCTCTCTCTCTGTCTCCTCTCTCTCTCCTGTCTGTCTGTCCTCTCTCTCTCTCTCTCTCTTTCTCTCTCTCTCTCTTTCTTTCTATTTTTGTGTACCAGAGGGCAACACCATCCCTCAACATGAAATCGCATTTTTGAAATGAAGGGGAAAGTTGAATGTGGAATATTTTTCTCAAACTACTAAATGACCATTTATTGAGATTCCAAATTCGTGTAGGTGCAGGTTCAGAGGTACGGCTACCAACCTCCCCATTCTAGTCAGCCAACGATTGCTATTCTTTAATCCCCGAACCCCCAATACCCCTTCCTCCTGATGACAGATTGCATGAATATATTAGAACTCCAGTATCCCTCTCCTGGATTACTAACCACCACAAACCATCAAATCTGTATTGGCTTTCTCGAGCCCGGTCAAAAAATAGAATTGAACAACAGCAAGTGAGTAAGAACGTAAGAAATAAGAGCAGGAGGAGGCCATTCGGCCCTTCGAGCCTGCTCCACCATTCAGTAAGATCATGGCTGATCTTCTACCTCAACTCCACCTTCCCACCCAATCCCCATATCCCCTTGATTCCCTTAATATCCAAAAATCTATCGATCTCAGCCATGAATATACTCAACGACTGAGCCTCCACAGCCCTCGGGTAGAGAATTCCTAAAATTCACCACCCTCTGAGTGAAGAAATTTCTCCTCATCTCCTCGAGTTGTGTGTTGGCTTCAAAAACAGGAACCGGCTCCGAGTCCTGATAGACACGTAATTATAGTTCATTTTTCTTCACATTCAGCTTCATTCAAAAAAAAATGTTTCCAATACTTTTTTACAGTGCATTGTCAGAAATATGTATCAAATACTGTCAATCCCTGCACTGGTGAGACTGTTTAATTGCTGGTTAATTGGGACTTTGAAGAGAATCTTGCTGGCCGAGGGTATCGATTAGCGAGACAGGGTGTAAAAGCCATTAGGCTTATGACAGAAAGCACGAGTGTGGCAGCCTCTAATGCATTGTTTCAGCTGGACTAATTACCATGAAACTGCTTGATAATTGGAAACTCTTAAATATGGCCTTTTCATCTGTATCTGTCTCACGTCAGACCTAGGTTCAGACTAATCAAAAGCCCGGAATTAAAAAGCTTGACATTTGGTCATTTTAACCCTCTCTCTCTTCTCTTTCTTTCTTCCCGCATGCACGCTCCTTCTCCCGGAACGCCCGATTCTCTCCAGGTTGCCTGAGAATTGATGAACGATCAGTTACCCAGCGGCCTGACAATCCTGACGGTTAATCAGGCAGCGTTCATTTTTAGATGCTGAATTCCAAGCTTGAGGTGTAGTGGGACGCTGGTTAATGCTTTCTTCGTTCTGTTGTTAGCAGTTTGAAGTTACGCTGTGCAAATGTTAGCGTACAAACCCGTGAATATTATTTCAAAAGCTCTCTGCCGTACGAATTTAGCAGAATTCAGTTATCTCCTGTCCTCTTCTGAAGGTGCCGACTCTTCCTGGGTAGAAAGAAAGAACTTGCATTTCTATCACAACCCCAGGACATCCCAAAGCGCTTTACAGCCAATGAAGTACTTTTGAAGTGTAGTCACTATTGTAATGCGGCAACCAATTTGCACACAGCAAGATCCCACAAACAGTAATGAAAAAATGACCAGATAATTTGTTTTTTAAGTGATGTTGATTTGAGGGATAAATATCCAGGACACTGAGGATAACTCCCCTGCTCTTCTTCGAAATAGTGCCTTGAGATCTTTTACGTCTACCTGAGCGAGCAGACGGGACCTCGGTTTAATGTCTCATCTGAAAGACAGCACCTCTGACAGTGCAGCACTCCACTGGGAGTGTCAGCCTAGATTTTTGTGCTCAAGTCTCTGGAGTGGGACTTGAACCCACAACCTTCTGACTCGGAGGATCAGTGTGCTACCTATTGAGCCACTGGTTGACACCAGCAGGGCTGGGGGGAGGGAGGGAGAGGGGGGGGTGGGGTGGGGTGGGGGAAACAGATGCTACCTAGATCTTGTGCTCAAGTCAACGGAGTGAGACATGTGGTGCAATAAGTTGTTTTTTTAATGGGCTCCATAGCTGGGAAATGGGGCCTTGGTTTAACATCTCATCTGAAAGATGGCACCTGCAGTACCGCCTCAGTGCAGCCCTGGACTATGTACTCAAATTCTGAAGCGGGACTAGAATCCACAACCTTTTGATTCGGAGCTGCAAGCGTCACCATGTGAGCCAAGTTGGCACTTAGTTGGTCTGTATGGCTTTGCGCTCCACTGGTAGGGAACCATCAGTTTTTTTTTTATACGTTTTCTTTTCCCCTCGGTCTTTGGATCCAAACCACTTAATTTCAGGTGTTCTGTATTCAGCTGATCGCTTGTCTCTGACGGAGAAACGATTGAAACCAGTTTTAGAAAGTGATATTTCACTTGTGTGGTTTTAATATAACAATAGATGGAGGACAGACAGTTACAAGGCAGTAATTCAATCGAGCAGTTTTGATAATGCCATAAATGGTGAGAACCAAGCTTCGAGTTGGGGAAGGGCGTTTATATAGATCTATGTTCACAGAACCCTGAGATTCAATTACCGTCTTACACTCGCTGCGAACTTTTTGTTACTTTTCACCATTCTCTGGCAGGTACATTGAGCATGGTGGAGTCAGCACCATGTTAGTTAAGGACAATTCTAATGAGTCGTGCATTTATATATAGCGCCTTATTACACTGAAATATCTTTTAAGCACCTCACACAGTTGGCTACTTAGTTATTGCAGCAGCCATTCACAAACCACCTCGGGGTGAGCAACCTATTGGTGAGAGAGCAATTTTGGCCAGGAATTTTATCTGCTCTTCTTTCAATAGTCCCCGTGAGATCTTTTAATTTTCACCTGAATAGTCAGAAGGAACCTTGGTTAAGTGTCTCAGCCAAGGACGTCACCTCCAGCAAGGCAACACTTCTTCTTCAATCTTATGCCAGAGCATGAGATTTGAGTTCAAACGCTGCATTGGGACTCTGGCCTTTAATGTTCTGAATCAGACAGCACGGTTATGAGATGCTAAGGGTGCCTGATGTCGCAAGGTTCCGGTCCTATCGTACTCTGCTCTTCTGAGTTTCCTGATGGATTGTGGTAAATAAACTGTATGTGATATGTTCACTTACATGTGTGTGTGCTTGTGTCTGGTTTTTATTCATCCTTGGAATGTGGGTCTTGGAATGCAAGTCGCCACTTCAGAGGGTAGTTACAAGTCAAACACGTTGGTGTGGGACTGGAGTCACGTATAGGCCAGACTGGGTAAGGACGGCAGGCTTCCTTCCCTAAAGGGTATTAGTGAACCAGTCGGATTTTTACGACAATCCAACAGCTTCATGGTCACTTTTACTGATGCCAGCTTTTTATTTCCGTTTTCTTTTCCAAACTGAACTCAAACACCGCCATGGTGGGATTTGAACTCACGTTCGCTGGATTATTAGTCCAGGCCTGTGGATTACTTGTCCAGTAACATAACCACTACATTACTGTACCCAGTTACACTACATTACCACGCCTATAGATATTATACAAGATAATGGTTGCAGTGCACTGCAGAGAGGCCTACTATTAAGCTATAATTGGTTCAGGTATAATGTAATAAATTGTGAAGTGGTTTATTACCATCGTCTGAACCCCGACCTATGTGGGTGACACCTCTCTTATGAAGCCGTGTGGGTCCACTGGTCTAGACCTTGGATGAGCCTAATCCTAATAGTTATGTCGGTTTCCTCATCGCTATTGATAATAGTTCAATCTCCAGCCAGGGGACTCAATCAGCGGCAGGTGGAGTGAGTACATGCATCTGCTTCAGCTTACTACCTATACCCCTGTAGAGACTTCTCTCGCCCAATGCTTGGATTTGTGATACATCAGTTTTTGCGTTCCAAAGCTCTGGAATTCTCTCCCTAAACCTCTCCACCTCTCTCTCTCCACCTTTTAAGACTGTAAGACCTTAATGATCTCTGAGTTCTTGGACAAGACACCAATAGGCAGCAGCCAGTATGTTTGAGCAATAGGTCAAGATTTATTAAGCATACAGCGTAATATACTTAATATTAGGCGATAGTTTTAACGAGTAGCTCGCAGCCCTAGGTCTCTGGAACCTCTCGGACACAGATGACGTCGTCTTAACTCTGTTCCTTAGTCTCCGCAGTACGTCTGTGTGAAGTTGTTCTTTGAGTATCGAGGTTTTAACCCTTTTCTTATCAACAGTTCATTTGGCCAGTGTCCATATATGGTCTTTAACAAAATCACCTTTTTTAATTGGTTCTAATGGTCAAAATACCATTGTCACTCAGACTAAGGTAGCATCTCGCCTTTCCAGTATTTTTCCACCAACTTTGCCATGTTCATTGTTATCTTGTTTATAGCTTTTCACCCCATTGGAATTTACTTTATCTCTTTCATTTCTAGCTTCCCTGGTACAAGGCCTTTATACCAAGGGCCCATATCAGCGCTGTTTCACTAGTCTCGAGGTATCCAAACTATCTCACTTTAATCGACCAGATAAATACCTTATCTCCATGATCTCTCTCATTTTATGTCCTTAGACTAATTATCCTTTAAATATTGTTGCAATTCGTTTTGTTAAACGAATTCTAAGTTCTATACAGCATTATAATATGTTATTTAATGATTTAACCTTCACTCGCAGTCTGTGGCTGCTTTGTTATCAAAACTTAGTCAAAACTGCTTTTGACTGTCTCTGCAGCTACGTTTTGAACAAGTCTTAGCTTTTGAGTTACCCAGGAGTAATTATGGGTAATATTATTTGGTCAATGGCTACACTTGAAGTTATACATATATGATTCTCGTCAACTAAATATCTTTTAAATATCAGCCTTTCGTACAAGACGCTCCTTAAAACCCACCTCTTTGACCAAGCTTTTGGTCACCTATCCTAATATATCTCCTTCTGTGGCTCGGTGTCAAATTTTGTTTGATAACGCCTTAAGACATTTTACTGCTAAGGTATATAAATGCAAGTTGTTGTGAATCTGGCCGCCTGCTTACAGCCCCGTTGTGAGAGGGAACAAAATAGAAAGATGCGGAGATGCCGGTGTTGGACTGGGGTGGACAAAAGTGAGAAGTCGCACAACACCAGGTTATAGTCCAACAGCTTTATTTGAAATCACAAGCTTTCGGAGCGCTGCTCCTTCGTCAGGTGAAGTGAAGAAATACATATGGGCACAGCATATATAGACAGAGAACAATGCCAGACGGCTACAGTTAATCTTTCTTTTAGTTAATCGTTCTTTCAGTTAGAAAGATTAACTGTAGTCGTCTGGCATTGTTCTCTGACTATATATGCTGTGCCCATATGCATTTCTTCACTTCACCTGACGAAGGAGCAGCGCTCCGAAAGCTTGCGATTTCAAATAAAGCTGTTGGACTATAACCTGGTGTTGTGCGACTTCTCAAAATAGAAAGAGCCACAGGAGCCAAGGCAAAGTAAGTCAAACAGCTTCCTGCCTGAACCCAGTAACATCAACCGGGAAAAGAGCCCCCGTCGATGTCTGCAGGACCCCTTGTCGCCGCCCATTCCCCCCCACCACCAAGACCGAACCAACCACCTCAACCCACAGACATGCATTGCTCTTACCGTCTGCATAACCTGATGCAGCCTTGCCCTGCGGCCACTGGGCAATCCAGACCGACGGCGGGGGTGGGGGGGGGCGCTTTGTATCATTTGCCCGGGTAAACCTTTGAAACCCCAATCAGGTTTGTATTTAAATGTGCGGATGAGGTCGCTTCTTGTCATCAGGGACATCATTTAGTTTCATATTTAAATAGTAAGAGTCCATTTATTTTGTGTTTCCTTCTTCAAATTTAAGATCAAACAAAATACGGAGGGCCTTTTGATGTGATCACTGTGAGGGATCTGAGATGAACATGGGGAAATTAATATTTCCATGTCACCATCCAAGATGCAATGGAAAGTTCATATTTAGGTTATGGCTATAATTAGGGCCACTGTTTTTGCAGTGATTGAATGTCAAATTCCCTTCTTCTTACATGGATTTCTGGGATCTATAATTGGTGTTTTAAGGATCACGTTCCTCTATTCCGTCCATTTTCTTTGCATGAAGACTGCGAGCCACTGACCTCCGTCATAATGAGCTGTGCATATTAATTCAGCTCCCTCACACTGATGGGCTCAGTGTCACCATCAGTCCCTCTCTTTAATAAACGGAATTATCATTAACTTACAATGCACGACGCATATTAATTCAGCCTCGTTGCATCAGTCCTCAGTAACTCCTCCAAACCAGTGCTTGCTACAGTGCCATTATAATTAACCTTGACCTGTATTCCCCCTCTCCCCCGCCCACATTTCTGTTGATTTATACATGGCTTATTCATTTTTCATTTATGATTAATTTATGGCATCACATATCGCTACTGGATATTTTTTTTAAAAAAACTTTACCAACTAGTGGTTGCCAACTTTGGTTGGACACATTCCTGGGGGTTTCATCCTCAGATCTCCCGTCAGCCAGTGGCTCAGTGGCTTGCACACTCGCCTCTGGGTCAGAAGGTTGGGGGTTCGAATCCCACTCCAGAGAGACTTGAGCACAAATCAAATCCAGGCTGACACTCCCAGTGCAGTGCTGAGGGAGCAACCGCACTGTCAGAGGTGTCGTCGTTCAGATGAGACGTCTGCCCTCTCAGGTGGGCGTAAAAGAATCCCACGCGGCACTATTTCGAAGAAGAGCAGGGGGAGGGATCCTGGGGCCAATATTTATCCCTCGACCAACATCATTTAAAAAAAAACCAGATTATCTGGTCGTTATCACATTGCTGTTTGTGGGAGCTTGCTGTGCGCAAATTGGCTGTCGCGTTTCCCACATTACAACAGAGCGACTACACTTCAAAAGTACTTCATTGGCTGTATGTAAAGCGTCTGGTGGTCGTGAAAGGCGCTATATAAATGCAAGTCTGTCTTTCTTTTTCCAACTGCCCCACTCGGTCAAACAGCCTTTCTCCTCCCCTCCAATACTTTGATAAGCAAAAGTGTTCAAAGATTTTTTTTTTATATTTAAGAACCCGCACAACTGTGTTCTTCTGATTTTTCTCCCGAGTTGCTCGCGACGGTGTCCTGGAGATTCATCTCTCGCCCCTGGAGACTCCAGGGCAACACTGAAGGGTTGGCAACCCCTATTACCAACCCAGGCAGTTCTTCAGCCCTCCCAAGTCAGTTGGAGCGACAGATGGTAGCAGGAACCTGTTTGCTCTCTCACTGCCCAATCGGCTGCCTTACAAAATGGAGGTCAGCGTTTCAAGAGGGCCGGCCTGCGCACTTGCAGACTTCAATAGCAGCCCTGCAAGGGTAGCAGGAATGCTGCCGTTGATTTTTAAATGATTTATTTATTTTGATAGACTGCTGCTTGTGGGGTTGCAATATTTGCAATCCCCTATCCCTTTGTTCTTGTTGATTTTTCTCCTTTCTCCTGTTAAAGTTGCTGGGAGACGACTGGGACTCGAGTCCCACTCCAGAGACTTGAGCACAAAAACCCAAGCTGACGCTCCCAGTGCAGCACTGAGGGAATGCCGCACTGTCGGAGGCGCCGTCTTTCAGATGAGATGTTAAACCGAGTGGATGTAAAAGATCCCACGGCACTCTTTGGAAGAAGAGGTCACACACCATCCTTACTTGGAAGCATATCGGCCGATCCTTCATCGTCACTGGGTCAAAATCCTGGAAAACCCTCCCTAACAGCACTGTGGGAGCGCCTTCACCACACGGACTGCAACGGTTCAAGAAGGCGGCTCACCACCACCTTCTCAAGGGGCAATTAGGGATGGGCAATAAATGCCGGCCTTGCCAGCGACGCCCACATCCCATAAAAACGAATTTAAAAAAAAGAGTAGGGGAGTTCTCCCCAGTGTCTTGACCAACATCTATCCCATTCATTTTTTTGGGGGGAGGGAGGGGGAGGGTTGGTGGGTGCGTGTAGTGACTAACAGAGTGTTTTGATTGTGATATGCACCATGGATTTGTCAGCATTTGAGAGAGAGGACACCCAGGTCAACTCTCTGGACGGATCCTCTTGATGAGAAGGTTCTGATGGTGGGCGTGCAGTCAATGTTAATCAGTCTTTTTTCGTTTCTGGTGCATTTCTGGCACTATGGGGGTGATTTTATCAATGGGGACGTGATGGAGGCGGGACTGCTGCTTGTCAGGTTTTAGTCCCGCCTCCATCGACATCCGGCCAACCCACGCTATTTTCCCTTGATTGACCTTGTTAAGCCCGCCCAGCGGGCTCAGCAGGCCAATTAAGGGAAAGCCGGTGACAGAGAACGTCAGCGAGTGACGTTTCATCTGTCAAGATTTTTTGACAGATGAATTGTCATCGTTTGACAGCTCTGTGAAGCTGTCAAACACTGACAATCTGTCTTCTAAGTTCAGTCCTTCACTCAAGACTCACTTAGAAAGCCTTCCTGAGCAGAAAGCAGAAGGCTGCTGCATTTAAGAATGCAGTGGCCATTCTGCTTTCTCTGCCGGTGAGATGAGGCAGCTCCGCAGCCTAAAGGGAAGAAGTCTGGAGGAAGAAGCAAAGGTAAGTAATCTTATTAAAACACTTTAGACTCACCTCACACACTAACCTCTCCACACTTGCACTCATCACTCACCTGCACACTGGACATTCCGGCCCCCGCAGAGCCCCGCAGACCCACAGCTCACCTCGCTGACCCTGGTGAGGTTCGGAGCCGTCGGGAAGCCCACACTTTAGGGCTCAAAATAGAGATTAGCCAAAAAACTGCCTGTTAACTACCTGTTAACAGGCAGTTAATTGGCTCTAATCCCCTTCCCGCCTCGAGGAGTCGGGACCCAGCGCGGGTCGGGTACCCGCCTCCTGCTCGCAGCGACTTTGCTTACCACAGAAGGCAGTAGAGGCCAATTCATTAAATATATTCAAGAAGGAGTTAGATATATCTCTTAAGGCTAAAGGGATCAAGGGATATGGGGAAAAGGCAGGGACAGGGTACTGAATTTGGATGATCAGCCATGATCTCATTGAATGGCGGAGCAGGCTCGAGGGGCCGAATGGCCTAGGCCTGCTCCTATCTTCTATGTTTCTATGTTGGGGGCGGGATGGGTACCCGCTCCCAGATTCTGCCATTTTCCCGGCAGTCCCGCCTCCTTACCCACCTCCCCAGGGCTGGCAAAATCGCCCCCTATGTTTTCATTTCAGATTTCCAGCTTTCGCAGTATCTTGTTTTCTTCCATCTCTGGTGCTTTGTTTTGCTTCCAGCATGGACGGAGCTATTAAATAGACTTTACAGCACAGAAACAGGCCATTCGGCCCATCTGGTCCATGCCGGTGTTTATTCTGCACCCGAGCCTCCTCCCACCCTACTTCATCTCACCCTATCAGCATAACCTTCTATTCCTTTCTCCCTCATGCGCTTTATCTAGCTTCCCCTGATATTGGATTCAAAAGGAAAAATTTGAAATCAAAATTTGAACTGATTCGACTCCCTGCTTAAGGCCGTGTACCCTTTTTTGAGGGTTGTAGCAACATTAATGCTGCTTAAAAATTACTTTCAGCTTTAAAAAAAAATCTATTCCAAAAGTATTCTGATTGAGAATTAAGTGTCTGATCTTTGTATTGTCCCAGCAGCCGTTGGTAGGAATGGATAGGAAATAATTTCCGGAAATGCATGAAGGAAGCAGAGTCCACATTTTGAAATCTAAAGAGCTCATTTAACGCTCGAAGGATTATGGCTTCTAATCGGTGATTACTAAACCAAGTATCACCGTGGTGAGCGGTGATACTTTTAGTTGCAGCCATTTTATGAAGCTGATGTCTGGTGAAAAAACATCCAGAAATTCTCCTCCGCAGAGCCTGCTAACGTCTTAAGAACGCTGGTGATGCGTCTGCCCAGCATCTCGGCAGGCTCGAGATGTTCTTGCTGTGGCAATCCTGCACCACTTGCTTATTTGAATCCAGTGGGAAAGGAACCGGGACATGATAATTAGCCAGAGACTCCCAACTAAACTGCTGTGTCCCTGACTCTGAAGCGATCCAACTCGCCAGCACTGCCAAACAATTGTATTGGAATCTAGCAGCCTATGTGACTAAATGATACATTTTATCTCATCTAAAAGATGCTGTTTTTTTCTTTAATCTGTTTCCCTATCTCTGTAATCTCCTTCGGCCCCACGACCCCCCCACCCCTAAGATATCTGCGCTCCTCTAATTCTGCCCTTTTGAGCATCCATGATTATAATCGCTCAACCATTGGTGGCTGTGCCTTCTGTTGCCTGGGCCCTAAGCTCTGGAATTCCCTCCCTAAACCTCTCCGCCTCACTACCTCTCTTTCCTCCTTGAAGACGCTCCTTAAAATCTACCTCTTTGGTCAAGCTTTTGGTCACCTGCCCTAATTTATCCTTATGTGGCTCGGTGTCAAATTTTGTTTTATAATCGCCCCTGTGAAGCTCCTTGGGACGTTTTACTATGTTAACGGTGCAATGTAAATACAAGTTGTTGTAACTTTCCTCCCAACATGACCTTTAAACCGATTAAACCCTTACTGGAAAAATAATAGGAATAAAGAAAGGGGGTGAAATTGTTCGCAGATATTTTGTAATCGATGCATTTAAGGTTGAAATTATTCCGTATGCTACTCAATGCATTTATTAACCGGGTTAAGTGGATTACCGATTTATATTGACAGGAAGGTGCAGATTACACATGTTTCGCCCCAACTTTGGTTTGCAGGCAAGAAACAGAGATAATTTCAAAGGACGGAAACTGGAGGCCCACCCCCTAATTTTTGAGTAGGTTCATGTGTTGCCCACCCTCCAGGATTGTCATGAGGTCTTCAGGAGTTGAAGATTGATCTCCTGGACACTGCTGCAAGCAAAACCCAGGAGAAAAATCATTAGGGCATTTTAAAAATTCTGTGGTTTTTTTTCTTCATTTTCTTAGCTAGTAAATACATTGGAGTTGGGGGGGTGGTGGAGAAAAAGCTGTTTGACTGACGGTCAAGAATCGTCCAATTGAATCATGAAGAGTCTGTTTGCTTTCAGGGTGGCCTGGGAAGACGAGCTGGGTGACCAACAGCGGGAGCGGGGCATCATGTAATGAAACCTCCAGGAATATGTCCAACCGGACTTGGCGACCCTAGCTGTGTGGCACGATACTGCGCTGCGCAGACGAGAGAGCCCCAAGTTTCAGGACTGTGCTGAGTTAGCTGATCTTGGGTGTGGTTGCAGGGGGGTGGGGGGTAGGGGCACTGAAGTTAACCATGGTGCTCCTGGCCCGGGAAGGGGAGAATAAGTCGGTCAAGGGTCCCGCTCCCGATCAGTAGCACCTGCGGATGGTTGAGGACAGTCGGGCAAAGCTACAATGAACCTGGAAATGCTCTCTCTTTAGGCTCAGCAAAGAGAATGACTACTTGGGCAAGGTACTGGAAGGGATCGGAACCTGTGAATCCCCCCCCCCAACCCAACCCCAGAATGAATCACCACCTTGTGAGGGGAGGGGGAGAAGTTAGAAACTCACAGTTGATTGCAACTTCCTCTTCTCAATGAAAGGTCAACTATTTTGGGGTTCCAGCGAGCTACAATTTGTGCTTGTTGTGAAATAGAACACTTAAGACTACTGAAAGAAGGACTTGCATTCATATAGCGCCTTTCACGACCTCAGGACGTCCCAAAGCGCTTTACAGCCAATGAAGTACTTTTTGAAGTGTTGTCACTGTTGTAATTTAGGAAACACATCAGCCAATTTGCGCACAGCAAGCTCCCACAAACAGCAATGTGATAATGACCAGATAATCTGCTTTTAGTGATGTTGGTTGAGGAATAAATATTGGCCAGGACACCAGGGGAGAACTTCCCTGCTCTTCTTCGAAATAGTGCCATGGGATCTTTTACATCCACCTGAGGGGGGCAGACGGGGTCTCGGTTTAAAGTCTCATTCGAAAGACGGCACCTCCGACAGTGCAGCACTCCCTCAGCACTGCAAGAGTGTCGGCCCAGATTTTTGTGCTCAAGTCTCAAGGAACGGGACTTGAACCCACAACCCTCTGACTCCGAGGTGCGAGTGCTACCCACTGAGCCACGGCTGACACAGATAAATCCTGGTGAGATTTAACATAGATCAGCGGCAGAGTCGAGCTCCCTCTACGCTGCACCAGAATGAACCTATACCTCAAACGCAAGAGCTTCCCTATATTAACTTGAGAATTTTCCATTTCTCTTACTAAGCAGAATCTGCCTGCAAATTTCCAATTTAGTATCAAATTAACGACCGCTTTGTGCTCTGAATTCTTGCCGACTGGGAACTCGCTTGAGCTAATAATAAAACTGCGAATGCAAGAAATCTGAAGAGAGAAAGCAAAGTGAGTCAGTCAGCCTCAAAGAGAAAGATGGGTTAATATTTCAGGTTAAACCCGTCATTAGCACTGGTCATTGGAGATCGAACGGAACTCCTTTTAAGATTTATGGCTCTTAGACCCATGGAATCTTGCAGCACAGAAAGAGACCATTCGGCCCATCCTGCCTGTGCCGGCTCTTTGAAAGAGCTCTCCAATTAGCCCCACGCTCCGCTCTTTCCCCAAAGCCCTGCAATTTTCTCCCCTTCAAGTATTTATCCAATTCCCTGAGGCCTGAGTGGCCTAAAGCTGTCCCACGTCACGATTGAAAGGGATTTGCTTCATAACAACTCTGGCTCGAATTCAGACAAGAGCTTTGTCCCTCAGACCTGCTTGTAAGGAGGGCTGGTCTGTGGTTTCTGACAGAGATTGAATATGAACACTGGCTCCTTGCCTCGAGTTGGCAGAGATTTTGATGTAGCTTTCACGTGACTGAAGCGGATTGAGTTACTGTAGAAAATCTGATGTGGTACATCAATTATTTACTCATTCATTGTTTTCTGTTTTCCGACGAGTACCCTTTTTCTTTTCCCTTCGCCTGAGAGGGATGGTGGAACCGGGATATAGCCTTTTCTTTTTAATAAAAGCCCTCATTTTCTCCCCTCCTCCTCCGTGTGTCAGAGTGTCACTTGGCAGCACTCTTGAGTTTTGAATGTTGAGTTTTCAGGCCCCACTTTAAGACTCTTGAGCACTGAATCCAGGCTGGCACTCCCAGGGCAGTGCTGAGGGAGTGCTGCACTGTCGGAGGTGCCGTCTTTCCGACGAGACGTTAAACCGAGGCCCCGCCTGCCCCCTCAGGCGGACCTAAAAGAACACCCGGCACTAACACCAGTGTGTCTCTGGGCTGGTGCTTGTTTCCCATGGAGTGCTGTGGTGAGATGCGTTGCTGAGAGAGTCAGCCTTGCTGGTTCCGGGGTTCAGGCAGATATGCAGCAAGGAGAAAGCGCGTGTGTGTGATAAGTCCGTTTACATAGTTGGGTGTACTGTGGTTGCTAAGCAGACAGTTGTGGTGCAGCACTGCTTTATGCTTGCTGACACACGTTTGCACAGAGAAAGTAAATGATTATAATTACACAAACCTGAAGCAGGTTCCTCTCCTTCTTTACACATTACCTGCACTGCCTACAGCTCCCCAGCCAATGACCTTTCAAGAAGACATCTTCGAGGCAGGTGAGAGGTTTGACCAGTCCCTCCACCTGTTTATGCTCAATGTGTTTAAGTGGTTGGCAGCCTTTTGCTGAAAGGAGAAGATAAATAGCCATTGAATGAGCAAATATTTTGTGTTGTGTATTTTAGGCAGCAGTTCAGTTTTATGGCCTCGCGCTTTGCTTATCTGTCTTGCAAAGTACTGGGTTTGCAAAAAGTTTGAGAGCATGTTTCAGAGCTGACTAAGTGCATTGTAATTATCAACGTATCTGTGAATAATTATAATCCATCTTCACAAATTCTGTGCTGGATCATTTTAGGTTACCCTTTTTTTTTATTGGAACCAGTGGTAATGGTCCATGATTTCTCTTTGTGCTGTATTTGTGACAGGTTACCGGATTAATTTTGGTTCAGTGTACTGAGGTACTCGAGCAAACATGCCTGACACTTTACTTCGATTGTCATCAGTACTGACCTACATATATGGCAGCCTCCATATATGACCGGCAGCAGCTTGCATTTATGTAGCGTAGTAACACGCCCTAAGGAGCATTATCAGACAAAATTTGACACCGAGCCACATAAAGACAGATGACCGAAAGCTTGGTCAAAGAGGTAGCTTTTCAGGAGCGTCTTAAAGGAGAAGAGAGAGGTGGGGAGGCGGAGGGGATTAGAGAGGGAGTTCCCAAGCTTAGGGCCTCGGCAGCTGAAGGCACAGCCGCCAATGCAGAGCGATTGGAAATCGGGGAAGCGCATGAGGCTAGAATTGGAGGAACGCAGAATTCTTGGAGGGGTGTAGGGCTGGGAGGGGCGAGGCCATGGAGGGATTTGAACACCAGGGTGAGAATTTTAAGTTAATTTTTTCACGCTCAGTATCATTTCTTGGCACTTTTCTTGAAGTCTGACATCTTCTTCCCGATATCCCTCCAGCTTCTCCCTCCCATGTTGATCTCCTATCTTCCCATGCTCGCTTCACTCTCTGTGTGCATTGGTGTCTTACTCCTCAGCTCCATAGAGAGAACACTTTGAGATGTCCGGTGGTCATGAAAGGTGCTACATAAATGCAAGTCGTTCTAACGTTCTTTCTAGAAAAGAGAAGGCTGAGGGGTGACCGAATAGAGGTCTTTAAAATTATGAAGGGATTTGATTGGGTAGATATAGAGAAGATGTTTCCACTTGTGGAGGAGTCCAACACTAGGGACCATCAATATAATATAAAGTCCAATATGAATTCAGGAGAAACTTCTTTACCCAGAGAGTGGTTAGAATGTGGAAATAGAAGGATATGCAGATAAGGTTAAATGAAGTAGGGTGATCTTCACATCCTGATGGGGAAACTCGGCACTCATAGGAACAGGAGGAGGCCATACAGCCCCGCGAGCCTGTTCCGCCATTCATATTGATCATGGCTGATCTGTGTCTCCACTCCCATCTACCCGCCTCGGTTCCCTTGCCGAACACAAATCTACCGATCTCAGTTTGGAAACTTTTTTTTAAATTTGTTTATGGGATCAGGGCGTCGCTGGCAATGCCAGCATTTATTGCTCATCCCTAGTTGCCCTTGAGAAGGTGGTGGTGAGCCGCCTTCTTGAACCGCTGCAGTCTGTGTGGTGAAGGTGCTCCCACAGTGCTGTTAGGGAGGGAGTTCCAGGATTTTGACCCAGCGACGATGAAGGAACGGCCGATATACTTCTAAGTCAGGATGGTGTGTGACTTGGAGGGGAACTTGGAGGCGCTGGTATTCCCATGCGCCTGCTGCCCTTGTCCTTCTAGGTGGAAGAGGTCGCGGGTTTGGGAGGTGCTGCCGAAGAAGCCTTGGCGAGTTGCTGCAGTGCAGCTTGTAGATGGTACACACTGCAGCCACGGTACGCCGGTGGTGGAGGGAGTGGATGTTTAAGGTGGTGGATGGGGTGCCAATCAAGTGGGCTGCTTTGTCCTGGATGGTGTTAAGCTTCTTGTGTGTTGTTGGAGCTGCACTCATCCAGGCAAGTGGAGAGTATTCCATCACACTCCTTTCTTGTGCCTTGAAGATGGTGGAAAGGCTTTGGGGAGTCCTAACCTCAACAGCTTTTTGCGTGAAGAGAGTTCCACCCTCCTTCCATTTCTCGTGGAAGTTGCATACTTCACTGCTGATAGACCCAGCAAGAGCTAGCTATACCGGTTAAGTGGCTGTATAACTACTTGAATAGCATCCGTGCAAGCGCTTCCCATATTGCCCATCAGTTGCACATTTGCTTATAGTGCACCCCAGCACACCTGGAAAGCACTCTGGCAAAGATGTACATTTCTGCATAAAAGGACATAAAATCTTATCTTCCATTTAACCCCCCCTGCCTGAGCTCTCGGAGTGAGTTCATCCCCTTGCGTATTCTTTCATTTTTTGGACCAGCCGCGACAACTTAGGTTTTTTTTTTCCCCTCCTTTTTAATCTCTTCCAACATTTTAATGACTCTCTGATCCCAATTCAAAGCCTGGAAAACATTAATGAATGAATGAATATTCATCCATATCTTTTGACTAGTGTTAGACTAATTGCAGCGTTTTAATTGAAATAGGATTTGCTATAAAGTTCAATTGATTCCAATAGGTTTAATCTTGGCAGCAAGGAATGTTCGCAGTTTGCTTAATTTACATAGAAATGAATTTCAGTTCATTTTCTTTCCTGTACCAGGCACAATGAAAGCTAGCATCTGCATATATTCATCACTGACCAAGTTAGCAGTCCAGCTTGTAATGATGCAGTGTGAGCGTTTTATAGATGTTCCTTTTTCGTATCAATGTTTCATATCCGTTTTGAGTTGATAATTTAACCATCAGTATCTGACGACGTATCAATTAGGCAGTCGGTTTGAGACGGATTGCCCTGGACAGAGGCTGCCGGTCTCTAAGCAGAAGGCTGAACTGTTGAATATAATGCTTTAATAAAGTTATTCCTTTTCGTTCAGTCTTTGCATTGCAGCGAACCGCAAAACCGCCCACCCCTGAAAACAAGCTGGGAAGAAAAGCATCACCGATAGATGACTGGAAGGGAAGGCTGTGCGGTACCGAGCAGGAGCTAGTCATTTGTCCCGAGTTACTAATGCTGGTCGAGGCAACAGCTTTGGCGGGGGGGGCAGTGCAATCGGCTTCGGTGTTTCCGGGCTAACATTGGCTCCGGAACGCTGCGCATGTGCGCACATCGGGGAGCGCGGGACCGAGTTCAACCCCATCATGCCACCCACACGACCCTGGATGAGTTGGCGACTCGGACGAGGTGTCGGAGGGGTGACTGTAGTTGTGGCACTTTCAGGAGAGGAGAAATATGGGGGAATATAGCGCCTCCCGTTAACGGGGCGCAAAGCAACTCGCGCCTGAGCGAGGCGATGTTTGCGCCGCTTGCGAAATTGACCAGACATTTTGCGGCGGCATTAAACACTACCGCCACAATCTCCTGCGCCCGCAGATCGTGACATCAGTCGAGCGTGCAACGCCCCGGACCGGATATTGAGTCGCGCCCCCTGCCTTAGCGCCTGCCGCTAGGAACAACAGGTCGAGGGGAATGTTTTCAAGTCGGGAAGGGGCTGGGGGAGCGCTATTTAAAGACGGGTGCTTCCTGCCTTTTCTTGTCGGCAACATTTTTGGTTTTAACGCTGTCCTAAGGAGTTTTGGCCCTCAGCACCACTTTTGAGGTTCCTAAGCGCCGAGCTCTTTCCCTGGGCCTATCCATTAGTGCTTCTACATAATTGCTTTCGAGGTCTCTCCAGGCCAAGATTCAAGGCTGCAATGAGCCGATAGCGCCCTAAAATGAGTGATACCGAATTTCTCCCCCATGTGGTTTTGTCAGGGTGGGGGGTGCGGGGCCTCTGTGTGCCAAAATAAGGGACGGGGAGGGGTGGGGAATTCGGCCAGGCTTTCCTTCTCTACTAGCCTGAAGTGCATGGGGATGGGGATGTAATGTGAAGACCGGATCCGGCTCTCCTGGATGGAAAAATAGCTTCTTAACATTGACTGCCAAGGGTCACCTGTGAATAATGGCCCGTTGGGTGAGGTACAGAAGGATGACTGTAGCCCATCAAACCGTATGCAGCCGCATAATTGGTACCCGGGAAGCGGCGAAAAATTGACAAATAGCAAAATAGTTTTGTCAGGTATCATCTCTCCAGTATGGCACTGGAGTTCCTCAGCAACAGTTAGAGTTGGTTACATATTTGTTGCTATGATATTACCTTTTTAAGTTGCCATTCTAATGGGGTGGAGAAGCACTGATTCCCTGCAGCCTGGTACTGGGTGCATATCCATAGTCAGCAGAGCGATAGTCGGCAAGCATGAGTCCAACTGTGCTGGTCGTCTGGTGAGATCTATGTTTTCAGAATTGGTCGTCAAACCTGACAAAACCCTGAATGCGTTTTCCCACTAACAAGGACTTTTCACTCTCCACTGAGCCAGTACTGACACACTTATCATGACTCCCAAGTTCTGGCGTTGTTTGAATGCACACTGATGCCGAATCTAATGATCCTCTGTGCAATGTACATTTTTTTTTTCTAAGGTCCAATTCACATTGCATTGAAAAGGTCAGAGAACCCTCTTGCTCTCGTTTGAACTTTACTGTGAGGAATCTCTTCATCTCCGAAACGTACTCCTCACTGCTGGAGGCCCAGGAGCACAACTTGACATCCATGTTTCTGCTTGCTTTCCAAGTGCATTTGGGAGGCAGGGAAGATGTGTGAGGCTTATTAGATGTGTAGCGAGTAGCTGAGTGGGATAACTGGTCCATTTAGCAGTGTTGGTGCTTGGGGTTGATGCCCTTGTGATTTTATTTTGACTTGGGCAATCTGGGTTTTCAATGGACTGGCTGGAAACTTCAAAACTCCTAAACAGGGCTTCAAATCTCACTTTTCTTTTGAAAGACTGTTTGATCTACTTATTCCTGCACTCCCGTGATTTATGTAAGTATCCATCCCGCAGGTTGCTAAGGTTTTCGATCAGTTTTCATCAGCGGCAAAACAACTGTCAAAACAATCTCCAACAGCAACAACTTGTATTTCTATAGCGCCTTTAACGTAGTAAAACGTCCCAAGGCGCTGCACAGGAGTGTTATAAGACCAAAAATTTGACACCGAGCCACATAAGGAGAAATTAGGGCAGGTGACCAAAAGCTTGGTAGGTTTTAAGGAGCGTCTTAAAGGAGGAAAGAGAGGTAGGGAGACGGAGAGGTTTAGGCAGGGAATTCCAGAGCTTGGGGACCTAGGCAACAGAAGGCACGGCCACCAATGGTTGAGCGATTATAATCAGGGATGCTCAAGAGGGCAGAATTAGAGGAGCGCAGATATCTCTGGAGGGTTGTGGGGCTGGAGGAGATTACAGAGATAGGGAGGGGACGAGGCCATGGAGGGATTTGAAAACAAGGATGAGAATTTTGAAATCGAGGCGCTGCTTAACCGGGAGCCTATGTAGGTCAGCAAGCACAGGGGAGGTGGGCGAACGGGACTTGGTGCGAGTTAGGACATTTTGGATGACCTCAAGTTTATGTAGGGGGGAAACAAACCATGATTCTACCACACGGCCGAGCCTTGTACTACACTCTGTCTAATTTTGGACTTGGCAGAAAGTGGCTACTCCATGTCAACTAGAGTTGCCAACCCTCTAAGGTTGTCCTGGAGATCCAGGAATTGAAGTTTAATCTTCAGGACACTACCGCGAGTAAAACCGAAGAGAAAAATCATAGGTTTTTTTTTTGGTCATGTTCTTTGAACAGTTTCATTTTTGAGTTGTCAAAATATTGGCGATTGGGGGAAAAAAAGACTGTTTGACTAGCAAGTCAAGATTAATCCAATTGAGTAGCAAAGTGTCTGTTTGCTTTCCAATTGGCCTTGGGAAGGCAGCGTGCACCCGAAGGATAGACCAATGGCGGAAGTGTGTGGCGGTGGGGGGGGGGGGGGGCGGGGACGGTGGAGGCGGGAGGGCCATCCGATGAAACTTCCTGATTTAGAAGCAGCCCGAGTTGGCGACCCATATCTCGCTATCGACCCAATCTCGGCCTGAGACTGAGCCGAGGCCTGAATTTATACTGCGGCAAATGAGAAGCTGAAACAGGGCAAGGGTTGCTCTTGCAGCTGAGCTCGCACCACTTCTCTAAACTGGATTTGCCGAACTTTACTTCTGACCTACGCTAGACAGCTTGAATTATAGAATTGCACCGCACAGAAGGAGGCCATTCGGACCATCGTGCCTGTGCCGGCTCTTTGAAAGAGCTCTCCAATTAGTCCCACTCCCTCCCCCCCGCTCTTTCTCCATAGCCCTGCAGATTTTCCCCTTCAAGTATTTATCCAATTCCCTTTTTGAAAGTTACTATTGAATCTGCTTCCACCGCCAGTTCAGGCATTCCAGTCCAGCTCATCACAGCTCACTGCCTAAAAATATTTCTCCTCGCCTCCCTCTCTGGTCCTTTTGCCAATTATCTTAATTCTGTGTCCTCTGGTTACTGCCTCTCCAGCCAGTGGACAATGTTTGCATTAATCAAAAACCCTACGCTGCTTTGCATTGACTCTGAGTCCAGAAGGTTGTGGGTTCAAGTCCCACTCCAGAGACTTGAGCACCAAAATCTAGGCTGACACTCCAGGGCAGTACTGAGGGAGTGCTGCACTGTCGGAGGTGCTGTCTTTCGGATGAGACATTAAACCGAGGCCCCCGTCTGCCCTCTCAGGTGGACCCAAAAGATCCCGCGGCCACTATTTCGAAGAAGAGCAGGGGAGTTCTCCCCGGTGTCCCGGGTTAATATTTATCCCTCAATCAACATCACTACAACAGATTATCTGGTCATCGTCACATTGCTATTTGTGGGAGCTTGCTGTGCGCAAATTGGCTGCCGCGTTTCCTACATTACAACAGTGACTACACTTCAAAAAGTACTTCATTGGCTGTAAAGCGCTTTGGGACGTCCCGTGGTCGTGAAAGGCGCTATAGAAATTCAAGTCTTTCTTTCACTCTGTAATATAACTGGCCGATAAGTACAGACGTGCTACAAGAAACAAGCCATCAATTCCAGCTTCTTTTGCCTGTCCATCCCAAGTGTTGAGATATTGGAAGCTGGCAGCTCTTTCATTATAAACCATGATGGACACTTTTTAAGCCCCTCAATTCATCAACTTAGCTTCAATTTTCTGAGACAGTACAAATGTGCATCCATTATTGTCGCTTGATCATACTTCCAAGGAAGTAATTACTTGGCATTGATGAGAAGAATAAATCTTTTCCTAGGAGTTTTGGAGCCCAGAATTGGTAACAAATAGAGCATACCTAACAGGTGACAGTGACTTACGGTAGTCGGCGCTGAGTGTGAGAGACCCATAACTCTTGAGTGCAGAGCACGTTTCTGAAACTCTTCAAAAACAACTCTTATTGTAGACTGACCAGGCCAGGGCTCTTTTCTCTAGAAATGAGAAGGCTGAGGGGTGACCTAATAGAGGTCTTTAAAATTATGAAGGGATTTGATTGGGTAGATGTAGAGAAGATGTTTCCACTTGTGGAGGAGTCCAACACTAGGGACCATCAATATACTATAAAGTCCAATATGAATTCAGGAGAAACTTCTTTACCCAGAGAGTGGTTAGAATGTGGAATTAGAAGGATATGAAGAGAAGGTTAAATGAAGTAGGGTGGCAGGAGGCCAGTGTGGAGCATAAACATCCAAACCCGCCACCTCTACCACCTAGAAGGACAAGGGCAGCAGGCGCATGGGAACGCCACCACCTCCAAGTTCCCCTCCAAGTCACACACCATCCTGACTTGGAAATATATCGCTGTTCCTTCATCATCACTGGGTCAAAATCCTGGAACTCGCTCCCTAACAGCACTGTGGGAGCACCCTCACCACACGGACTGCAGCGGTTCAAGAAGGCGGCTCACCACCACCTTCTCAAGGGCAATTAGAGATGGGCAATAAATGCTGGCCTTGCCAACAACGCCCACATCCTATGAATGAATAAAAAAAAGACCAGTTGGGCCGAATGGCTTGTTACTGTGCTGTAAATTCTATCTACAGCGTCCAATGCTTATTTCTCCAGTTAGTCATCGAGTCTCTCGTTAACAAGTGACTATTTTGATTTTGGGTGTCACTTGCGACATTGAGGTGGAAGTCATACTTTACGGTATTGATGATAAGCATGCCAGCACGTTCGCGTGACATTCCTGCCCGCTAATTTAGTGACATAAACGGGTTAGCACCTGCATTCCAATAATGAGAAAGGAATTTTATGTGAATGAGAAAGAAAGCAAGATTTGCATTTATATAGCGCCTTTCACGACCACCGGACGTCCCAAAGAGCTTTACAGCCAATGAAGTACTTTTTTTGAAGTGTAGTCACTGTTGTAATGTGGGAAACGCCAATTTCCGCACAGCAAGCTCCCACAAACAGCAATGTGATGATGACCAGATAATCTGTTTTTGTTATGTTGGTTGAGGGATAAATATTGGCCTGAGACACCGGGGATAACTCCCCTGCTCTTCTTCGAAATAGTGCCATGGGATCTTTTACGTCCACCTGAGAGAGCAGACGGGGCCTCGGTTTAACATCTCATCCGAAAGACGGCACCTCCGACAGTGCAGCACTCCCTCAGCACTGCACTGGAGTGTCAGCCTAGCTTTATGTGCTGAAGTCCCTGAGTTAACTAGTTCCTCATTTAATCTCAAACTGGCGATCTCCGATTGTTTGCTGCGTATGGATTATATTCTGATCCAGCTCTTCCTACACCTCTTTGACCAATCACTGGTCCCCATTCCGTGCCCACCAGTAAAAATCTGAAAATTATTCTTCGGGCTAATAATGAACAAAGCCTTAAATTGTTCACGTGGCGTTCCTCCCTCTGCTGATTTAAAGGTGACATTACCCATTTACATTACATGAATGGCAGGGCTGGGATTCCTGGATAGTTTTGTTCTGCCCCACTGGCTCTCCCACGGAAATTAGCTCAATACAGACCAGGGACTGAGGCTGGAACTTTCCTGACCTGTAATGTAAACTGGGCAGTGTATTTACCAGTTGGGCCTGCAGGAGTGCATGTATGCATCTTTAACAAGTACTACTCCTGGGATGGCATGACCATGTAGAGTTCATTCACACCCTTCTGTTTAATGCACATTCTTGTTCTATGATTTATAGTCTCTAAGCTTCAGTGCCCTATCTGTGTGTGTTGGTCTCTCTCACTCTCTCACTCTCTCTCTGTCTCTCCACATACACCAACACACACCAAAGAAGATGAGGTTAGGCCGCAGCTAGAATACTGCGTGCAGTTCTGGTCACCACATTACAGGAAGGATGTGACTGTACGAGAGGGAGTGCAGAGGAGATTTCTGAGGATGTTGCCTGGGCTGGGGAATTTTAGCTATGAGGAATGATTGGATAGGCTGGGGTTGTTTTCTTTAGAACAGAGGAGGCTGAGGGGAGATCTAATTGAGGTGTATAACATTACGAGGGGCCTAGATAGAGTGGATAGGAAGGACCTATTTCCCTTAGCAGAGAGGTCAATAACCAGGGGGCATAGATTTAAAGTAATTGGTCGGATGTTGAGTGAGGAGTTGAGGAGAAATGTTTTCACCCAGAGTGTGGTGGGGGTCTAGAACTCCTTGCCTGAAAGGGTGGCAGAGGCAGAGACCCTCATCATATTTTAAAAGTACTTGGATATGCACTTGGAAGTGCCGTAACCTACAGGGATACGGACCAAGTGCTGGAAAGTGGGATTAGGCTGGACATTTCTTTGTCGGCCGACATGGACACAATGAGCTGAATGGCCTCCTTCAGTGCTGTAAATTTCTATGATTCTATGAGCATTGATGGAGCACATGATCACATCTCTCCGAGACAGCTCAAAGCGTGACTCGCCTTCAATTAATTATTTTTGAAGTGCGGTCACTGTTGTTGTCTAGCAAACGTGGCAGCTAATTTTGCACAAAGCGAGGTTCCACAAAGAGCAATGAGATGCATGGCCAGTTAATCTGATTTTTGGTGACAATGCCTGAAAGAGCAATGTGGGCCAGGACACAAGGAAAACTTTGTGCAGTGCCACAGATTGTTAACGTCCAACAGAACCGGTAGATTGGGACTCAATTTAACACCGCCTCTGAAAGACGGCCCCTCCAGCAATGCAACACATTCTCAGCACTGCACTGGATGGTCCATCTCGATTTAAAGGTCCAACTCCTGGATTGGAGCTCGAGCCCATGACCATGTGACTCAAGGTAAGAATGGGGTCAACCGAACCAAGCTGATACGGTCTTTCACCCCCGAGCTTCCGGTTGCCTGTCACTTTAATTCTCCGCTCCACTCCCACTCTGACCTCTCCGTCCTCGACCTCCAATGAAGCTCAACGTAAGCTCGAGGAACAGCACCTCATCTTTCGGTTAGGCACTCTACAGCCTTCTGGACTCAACATCGAGTTCAGCAATTTCAGACTAGAACCTCTGCCCCTAATTTTTTTTCCACAAGGCAGCTGTTGATGATTCTGCCATCGCCATTTACACTTCATCTAGAGTCATCTTTTGTTTCTTAACTTGTCCCATTACCATCTCCTTTTGCCTTGCACCATCATCCCTTTTGTCTCTTAATCTCTGCTGCCTTCCATCCAATCACAGACCTTCCCTTTTGTTCTTTCCTCTCCTCCCCGCACTCCCTGCCCCTACACTTGCTTAAAAACCTGTTCCATCTCCAACTTTTTCCAGTTTCTCCAAAGGGTCATCGACCTCAAACGTTGACTCTGTTTCTCTCTCTACAGATGCTGCCTGACCTGCTGAGTATTTCCAGCATTTTCTGTTTTTATTTCAGTCTTTCATCATCTGCTTTCCCTCCTTCCAGCCATTTATCCATCAGCAATTCCCTCGTTTGAGGAATATATCTAAGGGGTTAAGTTTTTCCAAGAGAGCTACCTTAAGCTGCCTTTTAAAATGTTCTGGATATTTGCACACAATCTGAATGCAGAATTTTGAATAGGTATGATTAAATTTACCAGACCCAAAATCGTATTATATACACTGCTGACATTAAACTTTTAAGTTTTAACGTAAGCAAATATGTCCACGAGACTGATGAGTAGGGAATATTCCTGTGTGCATTTTAATGTATGTGTCAACAAGAAAAGGAGACTCGTGTTTAAATACTTGTGAAATGGGTCCCTGAATGGGAGAATACAGTTTTGAAAAACTGATGACCTGCAGCTTAGAGGTAGTCGGCGCCGTGAGGTGGGGTGGGAAATTTTGTTGTTTGAAAAATTAATCGTGTATCTTGAGTTAGAAACTGAAAAAGCTAGGTCGCCCAATACTTCAGCTGGTTATGCAGTGAGCAACTGAGCAATACAGTGCAGGCAGAATATCAGCTCGGGCGGAGGTAGTTGACCTCAATGGCCCCAGCTTAGGAAGGGGAACAATTGTTAGGCTTGCTGTTCCTGCTTTGCTGTCCAGCCAACGCTGCAAGAAGTAGACATTGGGTGAGGACCAATGTTCCTTGCAAAATGCTGTAAGATTAGGATCACGGGTCACACACAGATTACCCAAAGGATCTGAGGAGTTGTAAGGCTTTTTATTAAAGAGCTAGGGGGAGAAATTCGGTATCGCCCCGTTTGGGGCGCAGTTATCGGCCGGGCGCAAAGTTTAGCGCCTGCCGCTAATTATCGCCTCCGACTGCAAACTTGGCTTCTATTGCCCCTGGAGGTGATTAGAGCGCTAAATCAGGTGCTACACACTTCTCTTAAGGTGCAAAGGCCGAGGAGTGAGGTGCTACCTCAGAGCGCTGGCGAAGCTCATGTGATGTCAGTCAGCAATGGAACACAGACACACTGGCGCCGGCCAGTTCTTAAAGGGGAGGGTCGATCTTGCTCTCCAACCACACCCTGCTCATTGCAGCCTTGAATGTCGGGCTGGAGAGACCTGTACATCAAATCTGCTGGAAAGAACAATGGAGAGGCCCAGGGAAAGAGCACAGCGTGCAGCCCCCATAGTCTCTTCTAAATCGATGCAAGGAAGGTCAAATCAAAATGAACCTGCAAAGTGCTGCTCAGTGCCCAAAACTTCTTCACACAGCATTGAATCTCTCCAGAAGTCTCTCTCTCTCTCAGAATACGGTGCAAAATTGTCGTCGACAAAAAAAGGCAGGAAGCAGTCGCCTTTAAATAGCACTCCCCCAAATCCCTTCCCGACTGCAAAACGCTCCCCTCAACTTGTCGTTGCTAGCGGCAGGCAGTAAGGCAGGGGGCGCCACTTAATATCCGGTCTGGGGCACTACCGGGGCGTTGCACGCTTGACTGACATCACGATCTGCGGGCGCAGGAGATCGTGGCGGTTGTGTTTAGCGCCACCGCAAAATGTCTGGTCAATTTCGCGAGTGGCGCAAACATCACCGCTCCTGGGTGCTAGTTGCTTTGCGCCCCATTAGTGCCCTCTTAGGGCGCTAACAGGAGGCGCAAAGCAACCGAATTTTTCCCCCTTACAATTTTAAAGCATAATCACATATTACATGTGGTTTAAGCTAAGTATAATAGATATACAAACTGTGACAGTAGAGAGCGATCTACGACTCCCAAAGCGGAATGCCACGACCGGATGGACGGTGGGCAGTACGGTGGGCTCGGATTGGGTGGATTCCTGCAGTCTGCTGCAGCGGTCACTTCCGTTGGGTCATCTCTCGAGCTGTTGGAGGTGTTAGGCCGTCAGCCCCCTCAGAGGCTAAACTTGACCAAGGTGTTAGGCCGTAGCCACCTTGGGGAAGCCTTCGCCCCTAACTGCCTGATTTCCTCTCTTGGTCGTCTATATGGTTATTTCAGTGGGCTGGTAATCACCTGGTGTCAATCATTTGTTCCCCATCCTATTGTCCAATTGTGAAGCGGGAAGGCATCCCTCGCCGTCCCTTTCTGCATGGCTGACGAGGCCTCCCTCATATCTTTCTGAGGAATGTTTTTTTATGTTTCTTTAAGGACATTTTATGGCTCCATTTTGTCTATTATCCCACCACCCTGTGTGGTTTTGCATTTTACGATTGACTTATCACTTCGATTTGTCTTTTGATGCTTGTTATTCGACCTCGCTGGCATTTCTGCCATCTGTTCCCGGCTGCAAGTTGTCAGTCTCTGTTCTAAGAATTAAAACCCCATCTTTGAATCTAACAGCTATTTCTTACACTGCGCTTTGTTCTGCGAGGCTTGCTTCTGTTAATGCGCGGTCCCTTTAAATTTCTGCCCACGCGCGGTATTTCCAACGTACAAGCCGGTGAGCGGCCGACGCGGGATCCTTCAGCTTACTGCGCGGCCGCGCGCACTTTAGCGGGAACATTGGTGAGGACAGGTTTGGTTTGACCCCCCACCCCATTTGTTGAAACGTCGTCTGATCCCCACCGTCCAGGCTTGGGGATGGTTGAGGTTCAAGAAGGAACTGTACCCCAGCAAGGATCAGCGCGTGCGAACATGCAAGTGGAGAAAATTGATGGGAAAAAGAAGGAAAAGCAAACGTGGGAAAGATGTCTAAATTATGAGGAAAGACGACAGATTTCGACTGTTCAGCCTGAAAACCAGGCACCTCTTTTCTTTGTTCGTTCTCGGAAGGTGGGCATCACTGGTCAGGCATTTATTGTCCATCTCTACAACAAAAGCGTAATTCTGCGGATACTAGAAATCGGAAAGAAAGACAGAAAATGCTGGGAGCACTCAATAGGTCAGGCAGCATCTGTGGAGAGAGAAACAGAGCTAATGTTTCAGGTCGGTGACCTCCCATTGCCCATTTCTGGTTGCCCTGAGAAGGTGGTGGTGAGCCGCCTTCTATTTGGAGTGGCTTGTTAGGCCGCTTCAGAGGGCAGTTAAGAGTCAACCACATTGGTGTAAGGCTTGAGTCGGATATAGGCCAGACCGGGTAAGAATAGCAGGTTTCCTCCCCCCACCCCCCCCAAGAGGATATTCGTGATCCAGCTGGGTTCTTACAACAATCCGACATTTTTATTGTCACTTTTACTGATGCCAGCATTTTTATTTCCAGATTTTTAAACTGAATTCAGATTTTCAAACTGCCACTGTGGGTTTTGAACTGAAGTTCTCTGGTTTATTAGTCCAGTAGCATAACCACCACACCATGTCGGCAGGGTTCTTAATGAATACTTTGCATCTGTTTTCACAAAGGAGAGGAACGAAGCAGACATTGCTATCGGAGGGGAGGAGTGTGAAATATTAGATGAAATAAACATAGTGAGAGAGGAAGTATTAAGGGGTTTAGCAGCTTTAAAAGTGGATAAATCGCCAGGCCTGGTTGAAATGTATCCCAGGCTGTTAAGCGAAGCAAAAGAGGAAATAGCAGAGGCCCTGACCATCATTTTTCAATCCTCTCTGGCTTCAGGTGTGGTGCCGGAGGACTGGAGGACTGCTAATGTGGTACCCTTGTTTAAAAAGGGAGAAAAGGATAGACCGAGTAATTACAGGCCAGTCAGCCTAACCTCGGTGGTGGGAAAATTATTGGAAAGAATTCTGAAGGACAGGATAAATCTTCATTTAGAAAGACATGGATTAATCAAGGATAGTAAGCATGGATTTGTTAAGGGAAGGTCGTGTCCGACAAACTTGATTGAATTTTTTGAGGAGGTAACAAGGAGGGTAGATGAGGGTAGTGCGTTTGATGTAGTGTATATGGACTTTAGCAAGGCTTTTGATAAGGTTCCACATGGCAGACTGGTCACGAAGTTAAAAGCCCATGGGATCCAGGGCAAAGTGTCAAGTTGGATTCAGAACTGGCTCGGAGACAGGAAGCAGAGGGTAATGGTTGATGGGTGTTTTTGTGACTGGAAGGCTGTTTCCAGTGGGGTTCTGCAGGGCTCAGTACAAGGTCCCTTGCTTTTTGTGGTATATATCAATGATCTAGACTTGAATATAGGGGGTATGATTAAGAAGTTTGCAGATGATACTAAAATCGGCTATGTGGTTGATACTGAAGAAGGAAGCTGTAGACTGCAGGAAGATATCAGTAAATTGGTCAGGTGGGCAGAACAGTGGCAAATGGAATTCAATCCAGAGAAGTGTGAGGTAATGCATTTGGGGAGGGCTAACAAGGAAAGGGAATACACATTAAATAGTAGGACACTGGGTAGTGTAGAGGAACAAAGGGACCTTGGAGTGCATGTCCACAGATCACTGAAGGTAGCAGGCCAGGTAGATAAGGTGGTTAAGAAGGCATGCAGAATGCTTGCCTTTATTAGCCGTGGCATAGAATACAAGAGCAGGATGGTTATGCTTCAACTGTATAAAACACTAGTTAGGCCTCAGCTAGAGTGCTGCGTGCAGTTCTGGTCACCACATTACAGGAAAGATGTGATTGCACTAGAGAGGGTACAGAGGAGATTTACAAGGGTTTTGCCGGGAGTAGAGAGTCTTAGCTATGAGGAAAGACTGGATAGGCTGGATCTGTTTTCCTTGGAACAGCGGAGGCTGAGGGGCGACCTTATTGAGGTGTATAAAATTATGAGGGGCATAGATAAAGTGGATAGAAAGGACCTATTTCCCTTAGCAGAGGGGTCAAAAACCAGGGGCACAGATTTAAAGTAATTGGTGGAAGGTTTAGAGGGGATTTGAGGGGAAATTTCTTCACCCAGAGGGTTGTGGGAGTCTGGAACTCACTGCCTGAAAGGGTGGTAGAGGCAGGAACCCTAACCACATTTAAAAAGTACTTGGATGTGCTCTTGGGATGCTCTAACTTGCAGGGCTACGGACCAAGAGCTGGGAAGTGGGATTAGGCTGGATAGCTCTTTGTTGGCCGGCACGGACACGATGGGCCGAAATGGCCTCCTTCCGTGCTGTAACTTTCTATGATTCTATGATTCTATGATCACCCTACCCCAATTGTATCTGAAAGATGATATTGACGATGTATATCGCTTCATAGGCTGGAATTTGCCGACCTGGGCGGGTCCAGTGTGGGCGGTGTTCGTGTCGGGTCTCAACCCCGCTGCTGGCTCCATCCCGCTGCAGAAATGGGTCCTATTAAGCCCGCCCAGCGTGTTACCCGGCCCAATGAGATGGAGCGGGTCTGGTGTTGTCATTCATGATGCGTTTTCAGCCGGGATCATTAAAGGGACCCTGGCCACATTACATTTTAAGTTTAATCTAAAATAGTGGGTGTTGACTTTTTACTCTGCAATAATATAACAAACGTTATATGTGAGTGAAAGACACATTTAAGTAAAATTATCATTAAGTAATATGACGCCATCTACAAATACGATCAAGAACATAATTTAAAAAGTACATTAATTGGGAAGTTATTGGTGCTTTAGTCATAAATCTATAGTCTTTTGTATCAGTAACTGGTACAAATAAAAGATGTGTGCGTATAGGTAATATAAAAATTAAGCAGATTTTAAATGTTATTGTTGAGGGGTGGAATAACAATTTTATGCAAGTTTAGTGGAAGAGCTGCGGAATCCCTGACAAACAGTGTAAGTGGTGCTTATAATGTGTTTCTGGGATTTCTGCAGCTCTTCTGTTGAAGTTAACAATGGACAAGTGAGAGAATCTCTGCAGAAATTCACCCTAACGTCTCAGACTCAAAAATTAAATTAGTTATATTCAGGGACTGAAAGCAAATTGACGCCAATGAGTGATGAGAATGAAATTAAGGTTAATGACTTGATTTAATGTGTAACTGAACAATCACAGTATACTGTGAGGAAGAACCTGACCAGAAACAACACAAAAATTTATTGAAATGGTATATGTCATTTTTTATAGTGCAGATCAATTCACTGCAATTACTGTTGAGTTGGAAGGCAACAGCGAGAATGGTCAGTGAAAAATCACCATCCAGGGTAGCACTTGCACCCCTTCAGGAATTTCTGAATTAACATTTACCAGTAGCTTTGCAAGTAGAACAGAATCTCCATCAATCTGTTAGCTGATGTAATCCACATGTTTTTATTTTGGTTTGTTTTCCATGCTGTCAAGTAATCAGCTGGAGCAATGGCCACTGAACTCCCGCCTCAGGTTGGCAGACGTGGTTCCCGAGCTGCCTGAATCCCGTGGCCATGCAGGGAAATTTAAAATGTAGAGGGGGAAAAAGGCTCTTAAGTGCCTGTCAACTACGTGATAATTATCTCCGTTGGTCCCCCCGCCGCTGCCGGTTGGGTCGGCTCCACGACAACAGACATGCCTGGGGGAAAGGCGCGTAGGAGCGAGATGACAACGGGTTCCTGACCCGCCATCAAACTTTCCCACCCGACCCGCCACCGATCGCGCCCAGTACCGCCCTAGAAAATTCAGCCCGTAGAATCATAGAATGATACAGCACAGATGGAGGCCATTCGGCCAATCGTGCCTGTGCCGGCTCTTTGGTAGAGCGATCCCAATTAATCCCGCTCCCCTGCCCTTTCCCCAAAGCCCTGAAAGTTTTTTTCCTTCAAGTATTTATCGCATTCTCTTTTGAAAGTAACTATTGAATCTGCTTCCACCGCCCTTTCAGGCAGCGCGTTCCAGATCACAACAACTCGCTGCGTTTAAAAAAAAACCTTGTTTATATAAAATAGTAAATGTTATTGGAAAATCTAAATCCAGAAAATGACTTGAAATGAAATCATTATTAGGACTGATGCCGGGAAGTTCTTCACACATAGATTGACCCAAACACAGAATGGACCCCAAGATAGTGAAAACCCTGAAAGCATTTAAAAAGAACCACTGGCATTTATATAGCACCTTTAGCATAGTAAAACATCCCAAGGTGCTTCACAGGAGCGTTGTCAAACAAAATTTGACACCGAGCCACATTAGGAGATATGAGGACAGGTGACCAAATGCTTGGTCAAAGCAGCGTCTTAAAGGAGGAGAGAGAGGTGGAGAGGTTTAGGGAGGGAATTCTAGAGCTTGGGGTCCTAAACAGCTGAAGGCACGGCCACCAATGGTGGAGCGATTTAAAAAATCAGGGATGCGCAAGAGGCCATTTAGATTTTGTAGTGCAGTGATTTTCGGGTCATAGGTGGATGAACTATGATGGGTTTCTCATCCATCAAGAAATTGCCTACTTCTCTGCTTCCCAAATCACACTAAATTTTACTATTTAACTATAAATAACATAAAATCGAAGGGGGAAAAATTGTGTCGCGCCCCCTTTGGGGCGCTAACTTCGCCGGGGCGCGACTTTTAGTGCCCCGGAAAAATTACCGCCCCCGTGGCCGAAATTCACCGGTAGCGCCCCAAGAGGGAAGCGGGGCGCTACTGGAAGCGCCCTGCCTCCCTCTTGGGGCGCTGCGAGGGAATATCGCGGCGCTATGTGCCGCAGTATTGCAGGCCTTCCTCCCCTTCTTAAAGGGGAGGGACCTTGCGCAGCGCGACCCAGGGCCCAGCTGGGCCACCGGGGATCAGGAGTGCCGGCAAAAGAGCCCGGCACTCAAGAGAAGAGCCGGGCTCACGGAGCGCAGCCGGCACTCCGCGGGGGGGCAGGTCAGGAGACCGGGGACAGCAGAGGGGGCAGGTGCTAAGAGGGTGCCAACGGGAGGCGCAAAGCAACCGAATTGTTCCCCCGAAGTCTTTTATAAAATCAAAGACTAGATGTATGATTTTAAAACAGGGACTGAACTGTGTCTGTATGCCCTGGTTCAATTATCCTTTGCCCTCTAAAACAGTTTCATCTGAAGACGATACTAGAATGTGCAACCCCATGGGAGATCGAGCAGTCTATATAAATAATCAAACCTATATGCACATCAGAAGGTTACATATCTTCCCTGACCAATTATCCACTCTTGGGTCTAACTGTGTTCCCACATAACACTGGACAGCATGCGTGTTAACATGAAGAAATGGCATTGTGAGCAAGTTATTCTTGTATATCCATCTGTGCTATAACATTCTATGATTCTGTTTTCAATTACTCCGCTAAACTTTCCTCTCCTTGTTTCTTCTAAACTCCAAATGCTTGATTTGCAGGTCCTAGCTTCTGCCTGCATTTCACTGTGCCGGAAACAAGACGCGCTGCACTGTCTCCAACTCCAACTCATTTATTCCTAGTCTTAAAGCTTTGGAACGTCTTGCCTTCCTTCTACGATCTACAGGCTCTTAAAGCCAAGGCTTGAAGTCACCCAACTGACAAGCTCTTGATTTACCTCTGCTTCTCTCCTAGCTTTTTTGTTCAACTTTGATGTGGTCCAGTGTTTTCTACATTACAACAGCGACTACACTTCAAAAATACTTGGTGTCAGCCTTGGCTCAGTGGGTAGCGCCCTCGCCTCTGAGTCAGACAGTTCAGCGTTCAAGGCCCACTCCAGAGACTTGAGCACAAAATCTAGGCTGACACTCCCAGTGCAGTGCTGAGGGAGTGCTGCACTGCCAGAGGTGCCGTCTGCCTTCTCGGGTGGACGTTGCAGATCCCATGGATGATTAGAAGAAGAGCAGGGGAGTTCTCCCCAATGTTATCATAGAATCATAGAAATTTAGGCCACAGACGGAGGCCATTCGGCCCATTGTATCTGTGCCGGCCAAAAAAGAGCTATCCAGCCTAATCCCACTTTCCAGCTCTTGGTCCGTAGCCTTGAAGGTTGTGGTACTTCAAGCGCATATCCAAATACTTTTTAAATGCGATGAGGGTCTCTGCCTCTACCACCCTTTCAGGCAGTGAGTTCCAGACCCCCACCACTCTCTGGGTGAAAAAAGTTCTCCTCAACTCCCCTCTAATCCTTCTACCAATTACTTTAAATCTATGCCCCCTGGTTATTAACCTCTCTGCTAAGGGAAATATGTGTCCTGGCCGAAATTTCTGCCTCAACTACCGTCACTAAAACAGAGATCTGTCGCATCACTGTTTTGTGGGAGCTTGCTGTGTGCAAATTAGCTGCCATGCTTCCTACATTACAACAGTGACTACACTTAAAAAAAAAGCAGCACTTCATTGGCTGTAAAGCGCTTTGGGACGTCCTGAGGTCAGGAGTGGTGCTATATAAATGCAAGTCTTTATTTTGCAGAACAGAAATTGGTGTGTGTGTGTGTGTGTGTGTGTGTGTGTGTGTGTGTGTGAATGTGAATGCCAGGGAGTGATTACAAAGCAGTAATCTCATTGAAGGTTTCAGATGACCTCACAGAACGCTCCTAAGAAAACTCAACTGGTTGATAATTGTAATCTCATCCTCGAGATAAGATTACGGCTTTGAAACCATCAGCTTTTGGAGCCATCGTTTTCTCGTAGTTATTCTGCAAAGTTGCCGGGACAGACTTATTCTTGATGTGCTCTTTGTTTTCGCGGCCGGCCGACGGCTCGGTGACATCAACAGCTAGGACGCGCCGTGTAATTAACGAGCACTCCGTGTAATTAACGAGGGATGACGCTCGCACTGAAAGATTAATGATTGCAATGACCACAGCTTTATCGAATCATAATCTGCAATTGATTACAAGGAAATAGCACAGTCGATATGCTATCTTTGAGCTTTACGTGCAGAGGTTGGATTTGCGCTATGTATACTAAATATTAAAGGATGTATTAGTATGCGGCGATGCGCTCTTAAGTTTGTGCTGCATTAATTTCAGTCCGGTTGCAAATTACAATAATGTTATTAGATTTGTGCTTTATTTCATTTACTAATTTAAATGCAGAAGAGAAATGCATGACATTTTTCTTTATGAATGTTGTGCTCTTCAAGGGATATTGGAGTGGGGACAATGGAACACTTTTATTTCAGTCCCTCAAGTGTTAGCACCAAACAGTTGCTGAGTTAAATGTCATGTACATGAAACACAAAAAGTTAGCATGCAGGCATGCAGGTACAGCAAATAATTAGGAAGGCAAATAGAATGTTGGCCTTTATTGCAAAGGGAATGGAGTATAAAAGTAGGGAAGTCCTATTACAACTGTACAGGGCATTGGTGAGGCCACACCTGGTGTACTGTGTACAGTTTTGGTCTCCTTCTTTAAGGAAGGGTATACTTGCATTGGAGGCAGTTCAGAGAAGGTTCACGAGGTTGATTCCGGAGATGAAAGGGTTGTCTTATGAAGAAAGGTTGAGCAGGTTGGGCCGATACTCATTGGAGTTTAGAAGAATGAGAGGGGATCTTACTGGAAACATATAAGATTCTGAAGGGGCTTAACAGGGTAGATGCAGAGAGGATGTTTCCCCTCGTGGGGGAACCTAGAACTAGGGGGCATAATTTCAGAATAAGGGGGCGCCCATTTAAAACAGAAATGAGGAGGAATTTCTTCTCTCAGAGGGTCGTGACTCTTTGGAATTCTCTACCCCAGAGAGCTGTGGAGGCTGGGTCATTGAATATATTTAAGGTGGAGATAGATAGATTTTTGAAAGGTAAGGGAGTCAAGGGTTATGGGGAGCGGGCAGGGAAGTGAAGTTGAGGCCAAGATCAGATCAGCCATGATCTTATTGAATGGCGGAGCAGGCTCGAGGGGCCAAATGACCGACTCCTGCTCCTATGTCTTATGTTCTTATGTAACTTATGGTGGGATTTGGATGTGTGACCGTTTTTTGGTTGCTCGTCAAGTGCCATACCCAATGCACTACTGTCTCCTTTGCTCTGGCTCAGGACCTCTCCTTAAACTGCACCAGTGTGACAGTTTTCCAATTCACACACCAAACACACACACACCAGCCACCCTGTGACTTCTTGCTGTGCCAACTGTTGCTGAATTTTTGTGTTCTGTGCCCGTGCCATCTCGGAAATGGATTGAGGCTGCCCGAACTCATCCACAAAACTGTCGACCTGCTGTGTCTTGACAGGATGGAATTCGGGTTGGGGTTTGGGGGTGGATGCACTGTTTGTTTTGCAGCGCTGGCAAATGAGCTGGCTTAGGAATCTTGCCCACTGCTGTCGCTTTTAATGGTGAAACTGTCTAAATTCTTCGCCTTGTGTTCAAATCCCTCCATGGCCTCGCCCCTCCCTATCTCTGTAACCTCCTACAACCCTCCGAGATCTCTCTCTTCCTCCAATTCTGGCGTCTTGTGCGTGACTGATTTCTTTCGTGCCACCATTGGCGGCCGTTCCTTCAGCTGTCTGAGAACCTGAGCTCTGGAATTCTCTCCCTAAACCTCACAGCCTCTCTCTCTCCTCCTTTTAAGATGCTCCTTAAAACCTACCTCTTTGAGCAAGCTTTTGGTCATCTGTCCTAATATCTCCTTATGCGGCTCAGTGTCAATTTTTGTCTGATAATGCTCCTGTGAAGCGCCTTGGGACGTTTTACCATGTTAAAGGCGCTATATAAATGCAAGTTGTTGTTAATGTCAGGAAACCTGATCAAAATGGGACGGTTGAAAGGTGCGTCTGAATGAGATTGCCAACCGATTGGGGTAACTAAATAGTAGTGTTGTCAACCCATGAATCGGTGGAAGACTTTCCAAAGCCCAGCACTTTTTATTACACACTACATTTTCGGAAAATCTTTCCAATTGCAAGCCCTGTCATAAAGTTATGGTTCAGTTGCACCGTTTGTGACGTATTTTTCCAGCACCGTTTGTGACGTATTTTTCCAGCTATCAGTAACCTGCTTCACTTCCCTCAAAAAATGGTTTGTGTTAAGCACTGAGCCCCGACAGCAATCATTCTTGTGGGAGATTCAAACACTCAAGTCACGGGATGGCTGCGAGGATAGAAGCACAGCGGCGTGAAGCCGGCCTCTCTACCACGGTCCCACCAGGGCGAACGGAGTTGACGCCGTCAAAGTAATTATTGCAGGAACCGTGCGACTTGGAGCATTCCCCCGTGACTGGTCTTCTTTGGAGTTTTAAAGGAGCTGCTCCCCTTTTGTTTGTCGAAAATGTATGGGCAATTTTGTTGTTTTTTTACTGATTAACCCAGGTTGCAAATGGGCCGGTTTTGATTTGTGCTGTTGCATGAATAGTATAACTTCGGAGGAAAGTTTCCCCCCCTGCCCCCGCCACCCCTACGAGAGCCAGTCGCTGTTCTGGTATTGGCATATCAATAACAACAACTTGCATTTCTTTAGCGCCGTTAAAGTAGTAAAACGTCTCAAGGCGCTTCACAGGAGCGTTATCAAACAACGATTGACACCATAGAATCATAGAAAGTTACAGCACGGAAGGAGGCCATTTCGGCCTTATCGTGTCCGCGCCGGCCAACAAAGAGCTATCCAGCCTAATCCCACTTCCCAGCTCTTGGTCCGTAGCCCTGCAGGTTAGAGCATCCCAAGTGCACATCCAAGTACTTTTTAAATGTGGTTAGGGTTCCTGCCTCTACCACCCTTTCAGGCAGTGAGTTCCAGACCCCCACAACCCTCTGGGTGAAGAAATTTCCCCTCAAATCCCCTCTAAACCTTCCACCGATTACTTTAAATCTGTGCCCCCTGGTTTTTGACCCCTCTGCTAAGGGAAATAGGTCCTTTCTATCCACTTTATCTAGGCCCCTCATAATTTTATACACCTCAATAAGGTCACCCCTCAGCCTCCTCTGTTCCAAGGAAAACAGACCCAGCCTATCCAGTCTTTCCTCATAGCTAAGACTCTCTACTCCCGGCAACATCCTTGTAAATCTCCTCTGTACCCTCTCTAGTGCAATCATTTCTTTCCTGTAATGTGGTGACCAGAACTGCACGCAGTACTCCAGCTGAGGCCTAACTAGTGTTTTATACAGTTGAAGCAGAACCCCCCTGCTCTTGTATTCTATGCCACGGCTAATAAAGGCAAGCATTCCGTACGCTGCCTTAACCACCTTATCTACCTGGCCTGCTACCTTCAGGGATCTGTGGACATGCACTCCAAGGTCCCTTTGTTCCTCTACACTACTCAGTGTCCTACCATTTAATGTGTATTCCCTTTCCTTGTTAGCCCTCCCCAAATGCATTACCTCACACTTCTCCGGATTGAATTCCATTTGCCACTGTTCTGCCCACCTGACCAATTTATTTATTTACCGAGCCACACAAGGAGATATTAGGACAGGTGACCAAAAGCTTGTTCAAAGAGGTAGTTTTTAAGGAGCGTCTTAAAGGAGGAAAGAGAAGTGGAGAGGCGGAGAGGTTCAGGGAGGGAATTCCAGAGCTTGGGGCCCGGGCAGCTGAAGGCACGGCCGCCAATGGTGGAGCGATTAAAATCAGGGACGCGCAAGAGGCCAGAATATCAATTTCAATGGATAGAAACTGGCCATTTTTCAACAGACATGTATACGGTAACCCAGTAGGATCAGTGCCAAGCTCCACAAACACGTGGGCAACTAACTGAATTCTGCCATTTCCCCCATGGAGAATAATTAGGGAACAGATGGGTGTTAAGTAGGGCTGGAAGTGAATGATAAATATTTCTATTTGTTAGGCCGTGCCTGGTGGGAATAGAGCAACTATGCTTCCGGTGATATAGTTGGGAACAAACACAAGGTGCCTGCGAGCGAAGGCTTGGTTCAAAGTGCTGCCTTCTGTATACAGCGCAATAATCTGTTATCAGAGTGTGAAGGTTAAGGCACCTCAAACAATGGAAACAGCTGCTGTGAGCCATAAACATGCAAGTAGCGAGACCTGTGCTTTCTGCTCATTCATCAAGATTATTCAAACAAGGAGAAATCAGGCCCACATGTAAATGTTTGCTCACCGCAGACAATCTGGGGTCGGTGGAGGTGAGCTCGCATTGACCTGTTTTTTTACGTTCAGCTTGACTCCTCCTTGATTTGGATGCCCCCTGTGTCAGCCGTGGCGCAGCGGGGTAGCACCCTCGCCTCGGAGTCAGTAGTTCGTGGGCTCAAGTCCCACTCCGGAGACCTGAGCACAAAATCCAGGCAGCACTGAGGGAGTGTTGTATTGTCGGAGGCCCCCCGTCTTTCGGGTGAGACGTTAAGCCGAGGCCTCCAACCTCCCTCTCGGGTGGACATAAAGGATCCCACGGCATTAGTTCGAGGAAGAGCTGGGGAGTTCTCCCGGCTGTCCTGGCCAATATTTATCCCTCAACCAAGACCGCTAAAACTGAAAGGCGTCCACCGTTAGTTAGACTTGCATTTGCCCGTTTAATCACGATGATGACCTTGCTGTGCGCAAATTGGCCGCCGTGTTTCCTACATTACTTCATTGCTTTGGGACCTCCTGTGGTCGTGAAAGGCGCTATATAAACGCAAGGTCTTTCTTTACCTCCAGAAGGAGTCGATGTCTTCAGGAGAGGTAAAACTGGAGGGGGTGAAATCATAGAATGATACAACTACAACAACAACCACCACACCAACTTATATTTATATAGCGCCTTTAACGTAGTAAAACGTCCCAAGGCGCTTCACAGGAGTATTTTAAGATGAAAAAATTTGACACCGATCCAAATAAGGATAAATTAGGGCAGGTGACCAAAAGCTTGGTCAAAGAGGTAGGTTTTAAGGAGCTACTTAAAGGAGGAAAGAGAGGTAGCGAGGCGGAGAGGTTTAGGCAGGGAATTCCAGAGCTTAGGGCCCAGGCAACAGAAGGCACGGCCGCCAATGGCTGAGCGATTATAATCAGGGATGCTCAAGGGGGCAGAATTAGAGGAGCGCAGATATCTCGGGGTGTTGTGGGGCTGAAGGAGATTACAGAGATAGGGAGGGGCGAGGCCATGGACGGATTTGAAAACAAGGATGAGAATTTTGAAATCGAGGCACTGCTTAACCGGGAGCCAATGTAGGTCAGCGAGCACAGGGGTGATGGGTGAACGGGACTTGGTGCGAGTTAGGACACGGGCAGCCGAGTTTAGGATGACCTCAAGTTTACGTAGGGTGGAATGTGGGAGGCCAGCCAGGAGTGCGTTGGAATAGTCAAGTCTAGAGGTAACAAAGGCATGGGTGAGGGTTTCAGCAGCGGATGAGCTGAGGCAGGGGCGGAGACGGGCGATGTTACGGAGGTGGAAGTAGGCGGTCTTTGTTATGCTGCGGATATGTGGTGGGAAGCTCATTTCAGGGTCAAAGAAGACACCAAGGTTGCAAACAGTGTGGTTCAGTGCAGAAGGAGGCCATTCGGCCCATTAAATAATAAAATTGGGCTATCCCACCGCCTCAGGGATGCTGAACTGTGAGTGCAGTTTAGGTTGTGCATGTGAGCGAGGAGCCGGCAGTCATTTGTCCAGCATCGGAGGTAGAAGTACCAGACACACAGCTCTCGTACAAATGATGTAAGTCTCCTGTCAGCTTTTATGCAGTGCCTCCTGTAAGTTTAAATTCCCGGAAGGCGCCCTGCTTTATAACTACAGTATTCTTGTCAGTTTCAGGTCAGTTTCATAACTTGCGAAATGAGCCAACAGGTGATTTGTGGCTGACTTTTATCACTTCAGTCTGGGCTAGATGTGAACCCAGCCCTTCGAGGTGATGGGATAGCGTTCTAACTCACTGTGACGCCAGCTCCCCAGACACTAATGCAAATTATTAAATAACCACGACAACTCCGTGCTGCAGGTATAAATTATGGGATGCGCTCTTATTTCCACAGTGTAGCATACAGGAGCTGCCTTCGGTACCTTTGGCATATTGGCGTGGTCTTTTAATACTCAGCAAATTAGCAGATCACAAAGCTGTGCCCGTTGTCATGGCAACTTCTGTGGTACTTTACAAAGAAGCTTAAATGACATCCACAAGATGCACTGCAGCAACTCGCCAAGGCTTCTTCGGCAGCACCTCCCAAACCCGCCACCTCTTCCACCTAGAAGGACGAGGGCAGCAGGCGCATGGGAACACCACCACCTCCAAGTTCCCCTCCTTGTCACACACCATCCTGACTTGGAAATATATCGGCCGTTCCTTCATCGTCGCTGGGTCAAAATCCTGGAACTCCCTCCCTAACAGCACTGTGGGAGCACCTTCCCCACATGGACTGCAGCGGTTCAAGAAGGCGGCTCACCACCACCTTCTCAAGGGGCAATTAGGGATGGGCAATAAATGCTGGCCTTGCCAGCGACGCCCACATCCATGAACGAATATTAAAAAATAGTGTTTAACTTCATCCAAATTGAAGTGTAAGCTTTGTAATTAATTGAACACCAGACTTCTTTAGTCCACGTTTGTGTATCAGATTATACAGCAGGGAATAAGAATGGTACCTGCAATAGTGCCAAATTACAGTGCGAGTGACTCTATTTAGATTAAAATGGCAGCCATTTTGTACCAGCAACATCCCACCAACAAGGTCAAAATGGCGGACCGTTGATCTGTTTGTTGGTGATTTTGGGTGAGGGAGCAGGACGAGTGCGGACAACAGGATGAACCCCCTTGTTTTACTTTGAATAGTGTAATGGGACCTTGAGCGTCCACCTGAACAGACAGATGGGACCCTGGTTCAATCGTCCCTCTAAAGGAAGACTCCTCTGACATTCCAGCTCCCCTTTGGCGCTGCACCAGAGGGTCAGCCCGGATGAGGGGGCTCCGGTCCCGGTGCAGGGCTTGAACCCACAGCTTTCTGACCCAGGCACACCAGCAGTGCCCAACTGAGGTCAGGTTAACAGTCTAGCAGAGGAAGAACAGAACCCGCCCTGGTATATTTCCAAACCTGAGCTGCCTGTGGGCCTAACGTAGGCGACCTTAGCAACAACCAATCAGAGAGAGGAATGTAGGTGACCTTAGCAACAACCAATCAGAGAGAGGATTGTAGCAGAGGGGTCAGGTGAGAGGCTCGGCAACCCGCACACTCATTGGAACAGACAGCTAAATGTTCCGGAATGAGCAGTATAGAGAGCTGACACTAGTACTCCAGAGGCCTGGCGTAATAATCCGGAGACGTGAGTTCAAATCCCACCACAGCAACTGGGGAATTTAAATTAAATTTAATTAATTAAAAACAAATCTGGAATTAAAAAGCTAGTATCAGTAATGGTTACCATGAAACTACCGAATTGTTGCAAAAACCCATCTGGTTCACTAATGTCCTTTAGGGAAGGAAATCTGCCGTCCTTACCCGGTCTGGCCTATATGTGACTCCAGACCCACAGCAATGTGGTCGACTCTTAACCGCCCTCTGAAATGGCCTAGCGAGTCACTCAGTTGTACCAAACCACTACAACAAAGTCTGCACCGTGGGAGTACCGTCACCACATGGACTGCAGCGGTTCAAGAAGGTGGTTCACCACCACCTTCTCAAGGGGCAATTAGGGATGGGCAATAAATGCTGGCCTTGCCAGCGACGCCCACATCCTGTAAATGAATGAATAGATAAATAAATAAATAACACAATGGGAACCAAGGACAGCGTATAGACATTACGCTCTTTCTCAAACATCCTACCCTCCCCTATATTACGTAATGTCACATATTGGTACACCAGCCCCTCTGAAGTGCCCGCACTTCCCTCACCATCACTGAACGTCCGAACTCCACTGTTGGGGACATGATGGAAGCACGCTCAACTCTGGTTGACCGGTCTCGACTGGGATTTTGAACTTGTGACCTTTTGGCTTTTTCGAGCCAAGTCCTCCACTGCTTGACTGGCCAGGCTGAGACGCAGCGAGTGTGCTTGCTTTTTTTGTTCCCGAAAAAGAAAAAATTAAATCCATATACAGAAATGTTCCTCAAATGTCTAAACCTAATGGCCGCACAGTTTGTGGCTCCACGGATCAGAGCATCGTACTCTCAGTATTCATGTGGCAATCCTCTGCCATGCAGCCCAATTATTAAGAAAAGGGAGAGACACAAAGGCAAAAATGCTAATTCAGACCATAAAAGGTTGAATGTTATTATCATAAGCGATAATTTGTAATACAAGCTAGGATGCATGTTAAAGTGAGATATTTTATAGGGCAACTAATGGACCGATGCTACAAGCATTTTTATTACCAGGAAATATTAATTTGCAGTTTATAGAATTCATTAACCCCCCTCTGGTGTTCTTAAGGATGCTGTTTACAGTTTCTAAAGCTCGCAGATTCAATATATGTATCCGCTAATGCATGCACTGATGGCAAAGACTCCCTGCATGTGAAGTATAATGACCTACAAAAAGAGTATAAATCAGCAAATACGCTTCTGTGACTGGTCTGCCGGCTCACAGTAGAAGAGCGTTTCGCACTCCCGAGCTCTACTGTACCGTAGTTAAGGAGGATCGCTTCCAATTAGCTCACACCCCAGACTTTCCCCGTGCGTGGCCATCTGACCTGCAAAGGCGCGAGGTAATCCGTACAGTAACTGCAAAGGAGAATCTGCTGTGCGTGCATGCGTTTTTCAACAACAACAACAACAAATTGTATTTATATAGCGCCTTCAGCGTAGTAAAACACCCCACGGCAACACGGTGGCATAGTGGTTAGCACTGTTGCCTCACAGCGCCAGGGACCCGGGTTCGAATCCGGCCTCGGGTGACTGTCTGTGTGGAGTTTGCACATTCTCCCCGTGTCTGCGTGGGTTTCCTCCGGGTGCTCCGGTTTCCTCCCACAGTCCAAAGATGTGTGGGTTAGGTTGATTTGGCTATGATAAATTGACCCTTAGTGTTAGGGGGATTAAATACGTGGGGTTACGGGGATAGGGTGGGATATGTGTCGGTGCAGGCTCGATGGGCCGAAATGGCCTCTATCTGCACTGTGGGGATTCTGTGATTCTGTTCTGTGAAGGCGGTTCACAGGAACGTTGTAAAACAAAATTTGACCCTAATCCACATAAGGAGATATTAGAACAGGTGACCAAAAGTTTGGTCAAAGAAGTAGGTTTTAAGGAGCGTCTTAAAGGGGGCGAGAGAGGCGGAGAGGTTTAGGGAGGGAATTCCAGAGCTTAGGGCCCAGGCAGCTGAAGGCACTGCCGCCAATGGTGGAGCGATGAAAATCGGTGGATGCTCAGGAGGCCAGAATTCTCTGAGTGCAGATATGGCAGATCTCACATGAAGAATGAAGAGGCGTTTTGAAGTTGTTGTCACGATGGTGGGCGGAATTAGAGGCAGGATCTCCGAGGTCGACAGGTGCAATTATGCTGAAGAATTGAAGGGTAAATTAGTTTCGATGTTTAACCAAATTGCCTGTTGAAGTCAGACATCCTGAAACGGCTCAGTAAAAGTATAACGCAGTAAAGGCAGTGTGGGATTGAGGTAAACCGAAAAGTCCCAGGTCTGATCTATGCTCTATTCTGAGTTAGTTGGCGGGAAGCAAGAAAGAACTTAAAGCTCTTCACACCCTCAGGGAGTCCCAACGTGCTTCACCTCCAGTGAGTCGCTTTTGTCAGGGAGATAACCATGGCCGCCAGTTTGAGCATGGCAAGATCCCACAAACAAAACTGAGGTTAATGACCAGTCAATCATCTGCCGGTGGTGGTGATGGTTGAGGCATAAATGTTGGCCAGGGAGAGGAGAACGCCCGTTTTTCTTCTAATAGTGCCATGGTACGCCTGTACAGGCAGATGACTCTGCCATTTCAATAAATTGAAAATTAGGACCAGCAATGACCAAATGGGGAACATGTTCAATAGGGAAAAGGCAGTGAATTGGAATCAAAAAGATGAAGAGGTGCCTCAGCTAAGAAAATAGCACAGCGGGCTGAAAAGGTCAAATGGTCCACTCCCGTTCCTATATTCTAGCTACTGTAGTGAATTCCAGTCTCCCTGGCCTAGCCATTTTTGGAAAAGTTAACGTGTCTATGTTGCCAGCAGATGGATAATAAGTCCAATAAGGAATTCAGGAGAAACTTCTTTACCCAGAGAGTGGTGAGAATGTGGAACTCGCTACCGCAGGGAGTGGTTGAGGCGAATAGCACAGATGCATTTAAAGGGAAGCTAGATAAACACATGAGGGAGAAAGGAATAGAAGGTTATGCTGATAGGATTAGATGAAGTAGGGCGAGAGGAGGCTCGAGTGGAACATAAACACCGGCATAGACCAGTTGGGCTGAATGGCCTGTTTCTGTGTTGTGAATTTTGTGTAATACCTCTAGATCTCTTTCAACAGCACGGGATGGTAGTGTAGTGGTAATGTCACTGGGCTAGTAATCCAGCGGCTTGGGCTAGTAATCCAGAGGATGTGTGTTCAAATCCCACCACGGCAGCTGGGGAATTTAAATTCAGTTAATTAAATAAATCTGGAATTAAAAAGCTAGTATCATGAATGGTATTGGATTGTTGTAAAAACCCATCTGGTTCACTAATGTCCTTACACCCGGTCTGGCCTATATGTGACTCCAGACCCACAGCAATGTGGTTGACTCTTAATTGTCCACTGAAATAGTCTAGCAAGTCACTCAGCTGCGAAACATAAATAAGCACCACACGGACTGCAGCGGTTCAAGAAGGTGGCTCACTACCACCACCTTCTCAAGGGCAACTAGGGATGGGCAATAAATGCTGGCCTTGCCAGCGATGCCCAGATCCCATAAGCAAATAAAAAAAAGCTAGACCCTTATGTTGGCAATGTAGATGCCAGCTTAAGCCTTCACAGATTGTGTTTGATCCTCCTACAGGTTATAGAGGGGAAAAAAATATGTTTGGTTTTTCCAACACTGCCATCCCTCACTTGAATGGAGCATTTGACACCCTAAAAGAGAGCGCTCTGATTGTAATTTTATTCGCTATTGTTCTGCTAGGTTTAGATGATACAAAACAGTTGTGTCTTCTCTCGAGCTGCAGAGAAATGCGATTCCGAAAGCCTTGAAGACTTTTTCCATTGTTTAAATCATAATCCACTCTGAAGTTATGCAGAAAAATCGCAAAAATCCTTATTAGAGATATATTTCAGGGCTTAGAAGTTGGCTCTGCGGTATAAATCACAACCGGGGCTGTCAGATTCCGCAATCAAAGGGCATGAGTGGGATTTAAATTGATGATCATTGCCTTATACGTTGCATGGTGCCACGGCACATCTGTCTATCACTTTATGCGCGTTATTTGCCCCAACATGGGTTGGGCTTGAGAAATTGTGAATGTTATTTAAAAAAAAAAGTCCCAGGCAGAAGAAGTGAAGTTGACTTTGGAAAACAAAACATTTTGAGGGAGGTGGGGCGGGGGGACTTTAAACAGAAGATATGTCATGTCCAGCAGCTTGAGAAGACAAATAGGCTGCACGGTGGGTGAAGCCCCGAGTGGCTTCCAGCCAGCTCTGAACTGTGGCATTTATTTCCATCAGGTGACTGACTGTGCTATATTTTAATTTATGACGCCCGCAGCAAGTCCTGAGCATTTTTTTAAAAAAACCCAAAGGAAACTTAAAAGGGGCACGGGGCTTCACGCAGAACTGTTTGGGAAGCTTTTCGGCCCGAAGGCCACGCCAGCACGCGAAGACTTAACGGATTCGCCTCTTCATTAGTTTGACAAAGGTGCCCACCCATAAATGGAACACAGGAACAGGAGGAGGCCGTTTAGCCCCTCGAGCCCGTTCCGCCACTCGGTGAGATCATGGCTGATCTGGGACCTAACTCCATACACCCGCCTTTGCCCCATATCCCTTAATACCTTTGGTTATCAAAACTCTATCAATCTCAGATTTAAAATTAACCCAGCATCAATTGCCGTTTGCGGAAGAGAGTTCCAAACTTCTACCACCCTTTGCGTGTAGAAAGAAATACAGCGCCTTTCACGACCACTCAAAGCGCTTTACAGCCAATGAAGTACTTTTTGAAGTGTAGTCACTGTTGTAATGTAGGAAACGCAGCAGCCAATTTGTGCACAGCAAGCTCCCACAAACAGCAATGTGATAATGACCAGATAATCATTTTTTTGTTATGTTGGTTGAGGGATAAATATTGGCCCAGGACACCGGGAATAACTCCCCTGCTCTTCTTCAAAATAGTGCCACGGGATCTTTTACATCCACCTGAGAGAGCAGACGGGACCTCGGTTTAAGGTCACATACGAAAGACAGCACCTCTGATAGTTTGGCACCCTCTCAGTACTGCACTGGAGTGTCAGCCTAGATTTCTGTGCTTAAGTCCCTGGGGTGGGACTTGAACCCACAACCTTCTGACTCAGAGGCAAGCGGTGCTACTAACTGAGCCACAGCTGACAGTGTTTCCGAACTTGACTCCTGAAAGGTCTGGCTCTAATTTTTAGACTATGTCCCATAGTCCTAGACTCCCCAACCAGCGGAAATAGTTTCTCTCTATCTACCCTGTCAGTTCCCCTTAATATCCTGAAAACTTTGATCAAATCACCCTTTAATCTTCTAAATTCCAGGGAATACATACAAGTGGGTGTTCAAAGGGTGGTGAGAGAAATTTGATGCTAGCTGACTAAGTGTGCGCGTAGTAACATTACTCACAGTCACGATTCACTTTTTTTGTGATTTTTTGTTTCCTATCCTTAAAATACTGGGCCTGAAATTCGTCACCTTAGCACCGGCTGTTGAGGCTGGTAAAAATGGCGGCCGCCTCGCTTCCGCGCACTTTCGGTGCGGCAAAAAATTAGGCGTCGCTTCCCTTCGTCTGAAGCAGGCATTAGGCCCCTTATTTGAATGTGTAAATGACCGAACACCGGCTTCTGCTGCCTCTTACAAATGTGGCTTGCGTCGGAGGCAGCCAGCGCCAGCGATGTTTTCCCAGGAGTAAACAAACGCTAAACAGCACCGAATGGGGGAAGAAAGGGTACGTACCTACCATTATCAACTACGACGTCACTCCCGACTCCGACCTCCGGGTCTCTCCGATCTCCCCGCGATCCTGGCCCTGATCTTCAGGCCCTCCCCCCACCAGAGTCCTTGCTCGGCGTTCAGCGCTGGGCTGAACGCCACAATAATGCTAATCAGCAGGCAGCACCAAAATAACAGCGCTACCTGCGATCTTTTTACGGGAGCCCGCAAATCTCGCCCCCCCCCCCCCCGCCCCCCCCCGCGGTGGCACCACCCGTTTTCGGGCCTTATCGAATTTCTCGGCCACTGTCTCTTTCAAGGGTAACATTGCACGGGTTGCTCTCTTGTACCACACCCAAGTGGTCACTCTTCCATGTGTGAGCCTTCAGTATAAGTGGCAAAGAAGCGTTTCCACCATTTTGAGACATTGCCATCAAGACTGTTCTGGTGTTCACCGAATTTAGGATGTCAAGGCCTTGGAGAGGGTGCAGAGGAGCTTTACCAGAATGGTACCAGGGATGAGGGATTTCAGTTATGTGGAGAGGCTGGAGAAGCTGGGATTGTTTTCCTTGGAGCAAAGAAGGTTAAGGGGAGATTTAATAGAGGTGTTCAAAATTATGAGAGATTTTGATAGAGTAGACAGGGAGAAACTGTTTCCACTGGCAGGAGGGTCGGTAACCAGAGGACACAGATGTAAGGTAATTGGCAAAAAAAGCTAGGGGGGAGATGAAGAGAAATGTTTTATGCAGCGAGTTATGATGATCTGGAATGCACTGCCTGAAAGGGCGGTGGAAGCAGATTCACTAGTAACTTTCAAAAGGGAATTGGATATAGACTTAAAAAAGAAAAGTTGGCAGGGCTATGGGGAAAGAGCAGAGGAGTGTGACTGATTGGACCACTCTTTCAAAGAGCCGGCACAGGCACGATGGGCCGAATGGCCTGCTTCTGTGCTGTGTGATTTCTATTTTATGATGTTGCGTGCTGTTCCAGCTCGGATAGTGATCAGGAATAGGAACTCTGTCTGATCGACTCCCCAGCCCACCTCTGCTCTCCTCCCCTCCCTTACTGACCCCAGAAGCACTGAAGTCCTTTGTGCAGTGTTCCTACCACCGCCCAGACCGAGAGCGGGATAACTCAGCACAGACTGGAGATGGGACTATTCTACCCCCAAATGACTCTGACCTGTACTGGGCAGTTCACTCAGTGTTGAGTGACCAGAGGAGCTACAAATTGCATAATGCATAAAACCACAGTGCCGTTCATCGTAACTCCAGTAACTTCTTAATGGGAATAAGTAGACAGCGTTGTTGGCAATGCATGTTGTAAGAGAATGGACTTACAACATGCATTGCCCGTGGAAAGAAAGGAATATTCAATTGGTCCATTTGTTTGGAAATGCCATAGTTCTCCAGAATGAAGCTGCTACCACTCGAATGATGCAGCACAGGAGGAGGCCCATCATGCCTGTACCCGAGCTATCATTTTTCAAAGATCTTCAAAAGATTTAGGGGGAGAAATTCAGTATCGCCCCGTTTGGGGCGCAATTATCGGCCGGGCGCAAAGTTTAGCGCCTGCCGCTAATTATCGCCTCCGACTGCAAACTTGGCCTCTATCGCCCCTGGAGGTGATTGGAGCGCTAAATCAGGCGCTGCACACCTCTCTTAAGGCGCTAACGCCGAGGAGCGAGGTGCTACCGCAGAGCGCTGGCGAAGCTCATGTGATGTCAGTCTGCAATGGAACATAGACACACTGGCGCCGGCCAGTTCTTAAAGGGGAGGGTCGATCTTGCTCTCCATCCACACCCTGCTCATTGCAGCCTTGAATCTCGGCCTGGAGAGACCTGTACATCAAATCTGCTGGAAAGAACAATGGAGAGAACCAGGGAAAGAGCTCAGAGTGCAGCCCCCACAGTCTCTTCTAAAGCGATGCAAGGAAGGTCAAATCAAAATAAACCTGCAAAGTGCTGCTCAGTACCCAAAACTCCTTCACACAGTGTTGAATCTCTCCAGAAGTCTCTCTCTCTCTCTCTCTCTCTCTCAGAATGCGTGGTGCAAAAATGTTGCCGACAAAAAAAGGCAGGAAGCAGTCGCCTTTAAATAGCGCTCCCCCAGTCCCTTCCCGACTGCAAAATGCTCCCCTCAACCTGTCCTTGCTAGCGGCAGGCGGTGCCACTCAATATCTGGTCCAGGGCGCTACCGGGGGGTTGCACGCTCGACTGACGTCACGATCTGCAGGCACAGGAGATCGTGGCGGTAGTGTTTAGCGCCGCCGCAAAATGTCTAGTCAATTTTGCGAGCAGCGCAAACATCGCCGCACCCACAGAATCACAGAATCCCCACAGTGCAGATAGAGGCCATTTCGGCCCATCGAGCCTGCACCGACACATATCCCACCCTATCCCCGTAACCCCACGTATTTAATCCCCCTAACACTAAGGGTCAATTTATCATAGCCAAATCAACCTAACCCGCACATCTTTGGACTGTGGGAGGAAACCGGAGCACCCGGAGGAAACCCACGCAGACACGGGGAAAATGTGCAAACTCCACACAGACAGTCACCCGAGGCCGGATTCGAATCCGGGTCCCTGGCGCTGTGAGGCAACAGTGCTAACCACTATGCCACCGTGTTGCCCGGGCGCTAGTTGCTTTGCGACCCATTAGCGCCCTCTTAGGGCGCTAACGGGAGGCGCAAAGCAACTGAATTTCCCCCCCTTAATTTTCCAGTGGGAGTTCGAACTAGATATCTTAAATCCAGCTTTGTTTCATGGTAGATGCCATTCAGATGTAAAATTCAGGCACATGTGCTTCCTCAGGTGGATAGAAAAGATCCCAAGTCACTATTCGAAGAAGAGCAGGGAGCTCTCCCAGTGTCCCGGCTTAACATTCCTCCTTCAACCAACACTAGCAAAAACAGATTATTTGGTCATTCATCTCATTTGCTGTTTGTGGTATCTTGCCACGCACTAACAACGGTGACCATACTGCCAAAGGTTGTAAAATACTTTGGTTGTGATACGGTGCTACCTAAACTGCAAGGTCTTTGCTCTTTAACCTCTAGCCTCACATGAACCCTTTGAACCCCTGGTCAACACAACAGGAGTGGGCTGAAGGCGCAACTGCACCTTGTTATCCAAGCGGTTCTGTGCAGATAGGAAGATCCAACATGGTGGGTCACAAACTGTATCACCAAATACAGATTGTAATATTTCTGGTGTGGGGGAGTTAATACTTGAGATTGAAAGAACACTGCTACCCCCAGTACACCAGCAGGATTCTATACAGTTTTGTGACGCTTCAGCGATTTTTTTTTTTTTAAGCTACTTAACAAACTATTAAAGGTCGTGTCTCGGTTCTTGGCGTACAGGAGAATAAACCGGGCTCTTGAGGGGTGGAAGCGGGTGGTGGGGAAGAGAAATAGATGGTGTGCAGCAAACAATGGATTGCGAGCTGCCAGGACCAATACATGCTCGAACTAGAGCATAAGCTGATAACCCAGTTATTAATAAATTGCCACCACCACATAAAGAACTCTTCCCCTGCCCTCCTTCATAGCTTGAAATGAACACTTAACTACCGATCATACTGATGGTTGAAAAGTCTCTGGGAGAAAAGTTCGGTTGCTTTGCGCCTCCCGTTGGCGCCCTAAGAGGACGCAAAGCAACCAACGCCCGGGCGCGGCGATGTTTGCGCCGCTCGCGAAATTGACCAGACATTTTGCGGCGGCGCTAAACACTACCACCACGATCTCCTGCGCCCGCAGATCGTGACGTCAGTCGAGCGTGCAACGCCCCGGTAGCGCCCCGGACCGGATATTGAGTGGCGCCCCCTGCCTTACCGCCTGCCGCTCGTAACAACAGGTTGAGGGGAACGTTTTGCAGTCGGGAAGGGACTGGGGGAGCGCTATTTAAAGGCGGCCGCTTCCTGCCTTTTTTTACCGGCGACATTTTTGCACCACGCATTCTGAGAGAGAGAGAGAGAGAGACTTCTGGAGAGATTCAACGCTGTGTGAAGGAGTTTTGGGTACTGAGCAGCACTTTGCACTTTGACGATACCGAATTTCTCCCCCTCTGTCTCATTCATTCAGACATGAAAGGTCCCTTCTCACCCAGGGAACTAAAATTGGTCCCATTGGCATTAGATTAGGGAAGGAAAGTTCAGCCAGGATTCCCGCTCTTGATCACTGTACATAAGGAACAGGAGGAGGCCAATCAGCCCCTCAGTCCTGCTCCGCCACTCAATTCGATCATGGCTGATCCACACCTCACCTCCATTTACCCGGCTTTGCTCCATACCGTACCTAACAAAAATCTATCGATCTCAGTCTTGAAAGCTCCAATTATCCTCGCGTCCACAGCCTTTTGGGGGAGAGAGTTCCAAATTTCTCCTACCCTTTGGATGTAAAAAGTGCTTCCTGATTTTTGATCCTAAATGGCCTGGCTCTAATTTTAAGATTATGTTCCCTCTTTCTTTGTTTCTCCGTAGCTACCCTATCGAATCCTTTTTAACATTTAAAACACCTCGATCAGACCGCCCCCTCACTCTCCGATACTCAAGGGAATGCAAACCAGGTCGATGCAACTGGTCCTCATAATTTAACCCTCTGTGCCCCGACATCATCCTGGTGAATCTATTGCCCTTGTTGGATCGGGATGGGATCTGACAGGGTTCTGATGTCCTGCACAGTCAGACACCCTGCCGGCACTCCTTTTTGGGCCTCGCGCGTAGAGAACGTGACAAGAACTTGGGGGTGTTTTCTCTAAACGCAGAGCCATACTGCAGTTCAGGAGAGGAGGAGAGAAAGCTGAAGTGGTGGGGGGGAGAAAAAAATGAAGCATAATAATAATTTTTTTTCATATATAAAATTCTTCCATCAGGTGTTTACCATGAACTGTTGCACACGGATTCCTCCTGGCAGTTCCTGACTAGGAACCTATTAAACAAACATGAAGATAAATTCCTGATGAAAAATTCATTAAACCAGAGCAATAAAGAAAAATTAAATGGATGGGAAAGTGGGGGAAGCGGACATTAAAAAAGAGCGTGTGTTGAGAGTACTATTTTTTTTTTTGGTTGAAAAATTAATTTTAATTTTTTTTTAAATACCTCCTTTGGCCAGGAGTTTAAAAGCCAAGTATCATTTGAATAATTCTTCTGAATTACTGGTGTATTCTCTCCCTCCCTGTAGTCAGTGGTATTCATTATAAAACTATCTCATGTGAACCATCGGCTATTTTTGGGGTGCTGGAGATGCTTAATCTAAACCGAAATGAATTTTTATAACGCAATTTCTCTTTTTTTTTTGCACTCCTGTGTTATTTTCTGTTTATAAAATATTGTGTGCTTAACCGTAAAACAATCTATACTGAACTGCAAATGAGAATGAGGTATTCCATCTTTATCCCACATTATAAGCTGGTGCTCCTTATAAATAATTGCATTAAACTTTAATATGGCACATGTATAATGTCAAACTTGTATTGAACAGTTTCTCTTAGAGTGAAGTGGAATCGCAAATATTGCTGTATTTAATATGCCAAGGCCCTGGCAGTCATTTTTCAAAGCTCTTTTAATATGAAAGGAACAGTTCCATTAGCGATTTTAAGCCACAATTCAAGCCATCCTTTGTTAACTGTCCTCGTTGTTTAAAAAAAAAATAAGAGCTATCTTATAACGGAGAAATACATCTGCTTTAATTAAATTCAGTCTTTTTTCCCCAGTTTTTCTTTTTTTTTAAAAAAAATAGAACTCCAGGGAATTGTAAATTTTGCCATTTTAAAATTGTTACTGCATTGCTGCTAAGGAAAATGAAATAAATTCCTCATTCTTTTTTTAAAAAAACTACAGCACATTTTCACTCAAGGTTGGATTCAGCATTGCGACCGATCTGCCCCGGTGCCCCTTATTATTCTTAATGCTAACTGGGCAACAAATGCCCACTTTTCTGGGGCGGTGGGGAGGTGGGTGGTGTCCGTTTGTACCTCGTTTCGGGCCGTTGTTGTTGCGGGGATTCACGATGCAGGATTGAATCGAAATGGTCGCAAGCTGATTAATTTTTAAAAAGGAACAGTCGGGGCCTCAAAATGAAGCTTAACGACCGCCGCCAAGCGAAGGGGAGGACCGGACCGATCCTGAGTGTCAACGACGCTGGGCGCGATCTTGCCAGCCCTGGGGAGGCGGGTATGGAGGCAGGACTGCCGGAAAAATGGCAGAATTTGGGGGCGGGTGCCCAACCCGCCTCCGTGCCATCTTCCCAGGAGGCGGGTAGCCGTCCCGCGCCGGCTCCCGTCTCCTTGTAGGCGGGAAGGGGATTACAGCCACTTAACTGCCTGTTGACAGGTAGTTAACAGTCAGATAAGAGGATTATCCCCATTTTGCCCACACAAGTGCGGGCTTCCCGAAAGCTCCGAACCACGCCAGGGTCACCGAGGCGAGCAGTGGGTCTGCGGGGGTCGGAGGGGTGCAAAAGTGCGCTGTGAAGGTGAGTGATGGGTGCAAGTGTGGAGAGGTGAGTATGTGAGGTAAGTGGAAAGTGTTAGAAAAAGTGTACTTACCTTTGTTTCTTCCTGCAGGTTTCAACCGGTGGGTATGCGGAGAGTCTCGCACCTCCGCGGCAGAGATGACAGATGGCCGCTGCATTCTCCAATGCAGCAACCATCTAATTTCTGCTAAAGAAAGAGGCTTGATGAGGTCTTGAATTCAAGACTCATCAAACTACAGAGAATGTCAGTGTTTGACAGCTTCACAGAGCTGTCAAACGATGACAAATCACGTGTCAAAAATTTTTGACAGAGGAAACATCATACGCTGACGTTCTCTGTAACCGGCTTTCCCCTTAATTGACCTGCTAAGCCCGCTGGGCGGGCTTAAGAAGGTCAATCAAGGGAAAATAGCGTGGGTTGGCCACAAATCGATGGAGGCGGGACATCGACCCGACAAGCAGCAGTCCCGCCTCCAACGCGCCCCCATTGACAAAATCGCCCCCGGAGTGTCTAAATCTGCAGCGTTGGAACAAAGAACTGGAAAAGGGGCAGGGTCATGCAGGCCTGAGGGAGAAATAATCCTGAATCGCGCCCCTCGTGCCTGCCCCTAGCTCCACCCTCTCTCCAGCCTTGAGCTCGGCAAATGGCGGCAAACCATTTGTTTGTGCATGTGTGCATATTCAAGCGAGGCTTGCCAACCCTCCAGGATTGCCCTGGAGTCTTCAGGAATTGAAGATTAAACCTCCAGGACACTGCTGCGAGCAAAAGCCCAGGAGTAAAATCGTAAGGGCATTAAAAACAATTGTGTTTTTTTTTTTAAATGCATTTTTCTTTAAACTCTTTCGTTTATTCGTTAGAAAAACAATCAGCTGTTTTGACTGACAAGTCGAGAACCATCCAATCGCGTCTATTCGCTTTCCAGCTGGCCGTGGGAAGGCAAGCCGCGAGGATGGACATGTCGAGCGACCAATGGCAGGAGAGCGGGGGCGGGGCGGTTGAAGGCAGGAGGTCATGTGATGACACCTCCAGGAATATGTCCCACCTGAGTTGGCAACCTTAATTCCAGCCCGCTAAGTACACAGAAGCAGAGCGAGTGGCATCGATCACCAGCGAAGTAGGCATGTTCACAGATACTGTCGGTATGTGCCCTTACCCCGCTATGTGACAGCCATTCCGGTGCTATAATTGGCTTTGAGTGCCCGAGGCCTGGGTGAGCAGGAGAATAAATCAGCCAGTGTTTTCCCTGATTACTGCGCAGCGTATGGGTGCGGTCAGGATCAAGCTCGTGGCCTTTAAGGCCCAAAAAGCCTGCTGACACTCCCGGTCTATACTCTAGCATGAACCCCAGCACCTGTGGAAAGTTGAGCTGTGAGAATGGGTCTTTGAAGTGTCCAGCCCATGAGAATGACGACGCTTAATTACGTGTTTCCATGGGTATGAGTTTGTGTGTGAGTTAGGGAGAGTAGGTGGGCTCTTCAACTTTAATGAGGTAGGGATGGGGATTTGACACCAAGTATGCTCCTGTTTGGGATCTAATTTTTATACACACACACACACACGATAGCACCACCAGCTCAGCGTCACTGATGCCAGCTAGATAGCAACCCAACCACTATCATATTGTGGGCGGCTCCCACAGCATCGATCAACTTGTTCAATTTGCCAGTAATGGACTCCACTCCATGAGAGCACTGGCAATGGCAGTTCAGCCAAAGGAACGGGACTGCAGGTTGGGGTTTTTTCAGTCAGGCCTCGTCCTCGGTTCATCTGCAAATTCCACCGCAACCCTTTTGGTTTCGGTTGCTGTGCGGGTCGCCTCTTTTTGTCTGGGCAGTGCCTCTTTAGTGCAGCTTTTAACGATCACTGGCCTGGTTCAGACAGTCAAGCAGCGCAACTCCGTGCTGCTGGCGCACTGAGAGGAGTTGACGGACTAATAGATGTCACCTGTTGGAAGGTCTCACGAGGATACCCTTGATCAAAGCTAACTATCCTGTGTGGTTGATCAGCATTCATGGTATTCAGCCTGTCTGAAGACTGTGCCAGACGATCTCCTCTGTCTGTTGTTTGGCGTAGAAATCATAAACGTGTTCTTTAGAAATGCAGCAACTGGACCAAATCTTCCCTGAACGTTTTCAAATACTATAATCAAATGCGATATACCAAAGCAAGAACGATCATTGCATTCAAAGTAATTCATTGTATGCGAAGCTCTCGAGAGATGCTTTAGAGAGATGTGGTAATGCTCTCTATAAATGTAAGTCTTTTTTTTATATTATAGCGGGTCTTTTTTTTAATTTTATAAACCCATTTGAAAGGGCATCGATGTCACGGAAAAGGATCGGCGCAACCTTTCTCGTTTGACAAGGTAGAAGAAAAGAAAGCACTTGCATTTCTATAGCGCCTTTCACGCCCTCAGGACGTCCCAAGGCGCTTTACAGCCAATGAAGTACTTTTGAAGTGTAGTCACTGTTGTAATGTAGGAACATTGTATCATTTTTTACAACACACACCAGCGAAGGGCTGATGCATTGCCACACAATTTATATCTTCACTCTTCGACAGCACCTACCAAGCCCCGGGACCTCTACCACCTAGAAGGACAAGGGCAGCAGGAGCATGGGAACGCCATCATAGAAACATAGAAAAATAGGAAACATAGAAAAATAGAAGCAGGAGTAGGCCATTCGGCCCTTCGAGCCTGCTCCGCCATTCAATATGATCATGGCTGATCCTTTATCTCAATACCATATCACCTCCAAGTTCCCCTCCAAGTCACACACCATCCTGACTTGGAAATTTATCGGCCGTTCCTTCATCGTCGCTGGGTCAAAATCCTGGAACTCCCTCCCTAACAGCACTGCGGGAGCACCTTCACCACACGGACTGCAGCGGTTCAAGATGGCGGCTCACCACCACCTTCTCAAGAGGGCAACTAGGGATGGGCAATAAATGCTGGCCTTGCCAGCGACGCCCACATCCCAGGAACGAATAAAAAAAAAATCATGTCCTGCCTTTGTAATGAAACAAAAGATGCTTGCCAGCTTCATGGTGACCATATCCCTCTAAACAGACAATTCCCACCACCAGTGACCTTTGGCAAATAAAGCCACTGAACTTTACCATGATTACTTGGTGTGGTGAAAATTGTACGGCGTGTAACTAAAATCAAAGACTGTGGTGGGAAATATTTTTCTTGCAATGATTCATAAGTGGCTCTTGCGTTTTAATCTGCAGTAGGTGTTAAAGTGCCCTCATTATGTCCTCTCACTCAGGTAGAAGGATTAGAAGGGGAGTTGAGGAGAACTTTTTTCACCCAGAGGGTGGTGGGGGTCTGGAACTCACTGCCTGAAAGGGTGGGAGAGGCAGAAACCCTCATCGCATTTAAAAAGTACTTGGATATGCGCTTGAAGTGCCGTAACCTACAGGGCTACGGACCGAGAGCTGGAATGTGGGATTGGGCTGGATAGCACTTTTTCGGCCGGCACGGACAGGACGGGCCGAATGGCCTCCTTCTGTGCCGTAAATTTCTGTTCTATGATTCAGCCCAGCTAATATTGAAGAAAGTATCCAGCGGGTTGCTATGAAGGCAGATCTTAAGTTAGAATGCCTTTAACTCGATGACGTTTACATTACCACAGTGACTACTCTTCAAAACAGAAAAAAATACTTTGTTGGCTGTAAAGAGCTTTGGGCCGTGCTGAGATTCGTGAAAGATGCAATATAAATGCAAGTCTGTTTTCTTTCAGTGGCACTTGAATTCTATCTCTAAATTTACGCAGTACCGGTGAGCGGAGAGCCTGACGGCTGTATGAGCTGTTGTTGCAGTAACCAGCAGGAACCTCCCTTCACTCTGAGGCACGGCTCAGAGAGACACGACGCCAGCATTTGATAAGGTGCCACTGATTAATGCGAGGGTGTCGGCGATTAGAAAAAACCCCAAACAACGAATCGCATTTATATAGCAGCTTTAACGTAGGAAAACCTTCCAAGGTGCTTCACAGGATATTAGCGGGAGAAGTTGCACTGTATGGAGTGAATATTGCAAGAATCTATTGTGCAGCGTATTTCGTCAACAAGTCACTTGATCACTTGCCCTCAATGATTGTGTTTTTTATTCATTCCTGGGATGTGGGCATCGCTGGCAAGGCCAGCATTTATTGCCCATCCCTAATTGCCCTTGAGAAGGTGGTGGTGAGCCACCTTCTTGAACCGCTGCAGTCCGTGTGGTGAAGGTACCCCCACAGTGCTGTTAGGGAGGGAGTTCCAGGATTTTGATCCAGCGACGATGAAGGATCGGCCGATATACTTCTAAGTCAGGATGGTGTGTAACTTGGAGGGGAACTTGGAGGTGGTGGTGTTCCCATGCGCCTGCTGCCCTTGTCCTTCTAGGTGGAAGAGGTCACGGGTTTGGGAGGTGCTGCCGAAGAAGCCTTGGCGAGTTGCTGCAGTGCATCTTGTAGATGGTACACACTGCAGCCACGCTACGCCGGTGGTGGAGGGAGTGAATGTTTAAGGTGGTGAATGGAGTGCCGATCAAGCGGGCTGCTTTGTCCTGGATGGTGTCGAGCTTCTTGAGTGTTGTTGGAGCTGCACTCATCCAGGCAAGTGGAGAGTATTCCATCATACTCCTGACTTGTGCCTTGTAGATGGTGGAAAGGCTTTGGGGAGTCAGGAGGTGAGACACTCGCTGCAGAATACCCAGCCTCTGACCTGCTCTTGTTGCCACAGTATTTATGTGGCTGGTCCAGTTAAGTTTCTGGTCAATGGTGACCCCCAGGATATTGATGGTGGGGGATTCGGCGATGGTAATGCCATTGAATGTCAAGGGGCGATGGTTAGACTCTCACTTGTTGGAGATAGTCATTGCCTGGCACTTCTGTGGCACGAATGTTACCTGCCACTTATCAGCCCACACCTGAACGTCGTCCAGGTGTACCATCTACAAGATGCACTGCAGCAACTCGCCAAGGCTTCTTCGGCAGCACCTCCCAAACCCGCGACCTCTTCCACCTAGAAGGACAAGGGCAGCAGGCACATGGGAACACCATCAACTCCCAAGTTCTCCTCCAAGTCACTCACCATCCTGACGTGGAAATATATCGCCATTCCTTCATCGTCGCTGGGTCAAAATCCTGGAACTCTCTCCCTAACAGCACTGTGGGAGCACCTTCACCTCACGGACTGCAGCGGTTCAAGAAGGCGGCTCACCACCACCTTATCAAGGGGCAATTAGGATGGGTAATAAATGCTGGCCTTGCCAGCGACGCCCACATCCCATAAACTAATTTTAAAAATTGGAGCTGTCGCACTTAATCGGGGATCATTAGTTTGCACTGGTTATTTAGTTAGTTTAAGCTCCTGGCACCTGTTAAACTGCAGCAACAACAAACCATGTCATTACCTCTGTGTGTGTGTGTGTGTGTCAACTCCTCCCATGGTTTGTCTCCTCAACTCTCCCAAAGGGAGTTCATAAGAATGTAAGAACAAGAAGCAGGAGTAGGCCATACGGCCCCTCGAGCCTGCTCTGCCATTCAATAAGATCATGGCTGATCTTCGACCTCAACTCCACTTTCCCGCCCGATCTCCAAAGACGTGGAGACTGCCATTTTGAATATCCCAATTTAAAATATTCCATTTTGTTTACCGCTTGTCCCTAGTAAGCTGTATCCGTAGGGACCGTGTATTCCGTAGGGACCGCTCCCTCTGCGACACCCTAGTCCACTCCTCTACCTACCGCCAGCACCCCCTTCCCGTGCAAGCGCAGGAGATGCAACACATGCCCTTTTACCTCCTCCCTTCCCACTGTCCAGGCCCCAAACACTCCTTCCAGGTGAAACAGCGATTTACTTGTACTTCTTGCAATTCAGTATACTGTATTCGCTGCTCACGATGCGGTCTCCTCTACATTGGGGAGACCAAACGCAGACTGGGTGACCACTTTGCGGAACACCTCCGTTCAGTCCGTAAGGGGGACCCCGAGCTCCGGTGGCCTGTCACTTTAATTCACTGCTCCACTCCCCCTCAGACCTCACCTGTCCTCGGCCTGTTACACTGTTCTACTGAAGCTCAGCGTAAGCTCGAGGAACAGCACCTCATCTTTCGATTAGGCACTCTACAGCCCTCTGGACTCAACATAGAGTTCAACAATTTCAGATCATAACCTCGGCCCCTATCACATATATATATATTTTTTTTATCCACACTTTTTGTTTGGCCTTTTTTTCTTCCCTCCCACATGGCAGCTGCCCTTCATTCTGCCAGCGCAATTCACACTTCATCTAGAGCCATCCTTTGTTCCTTAACCTGTCCCATTACCACCTCCTCTTGCCTTGAATATCTCTTAATGTCTCTCAATCTCTCCTGCTTTCAATCCTATCACTGACCTTCCCTTTTGTTCTTTCATCCCCTCCCCCCTTTTGCCAGCCCCTAAACTTGCTTTAAAATCTATTCCATTTCCTGCTTTTTTCCAGTTCTGACAAAAGGTCTTCGACCTGAAACGTTAACTCTGTTTCTCTCTCCACGGATGCTGCCTGGCCTGCTGAGTTTTTCCAGCGTTTTCTGTTGTTATTTCGGATTTCCAGCATCCGCAGTATTTTGCTATTGTAAGCTGTATCTTTTATTAGGAGCAACCATTAGCTTTTCTTGCCCCTTGAGCATGTGGTGACGAGCTGGAAGTGATTGACGTGTTGATGCTGCAGTTCTGGGCATTTCTCTTCCATTCAGAACTGTAACAGCCAAGGGTTGGAGAATTCTACGAAAGGTCTCTCCTCCTCCTGGGCCAAATGCCAGAGAGAAGTGCTTGTCCAACTCAATTGCATCTGCCCCAATGTTCTGCGATATTTATGCAGGTCCCTGCAAATTAATGGGCCAATCTCACCAACAATTTATTTTCCAACATTTTAAAAGGTTGGAATTTTTTTCTAATTTAACTTCAGCCGCCTTTAGTTCAGATGGTGGGAGAGCAATATCCTTGTTCGGGTTCCCGTGGTAACATCGATGCTAAAACTGGCTCCCTCCCAACACCAGGATTGTAGGCCCACAAAAAATGTGGGTCTGTGGTTCTGTGGGTGGACGTCACATTCCTGCAATCCAAACTAACCCTACTATAAGAGCACCTTGTAACAGTGTCCTTAGAAATATAGGAACAGGAGTAGGCCATTCAACTCCTCGAGCTTGTTCCACCATGCAGTTAGATCATGGCTGATCTGTATCTCAACTTCATCGACCCCCCCTTGGTTCCGTATCCCTTTATTACCCTTGCCTAACAAAAATCTATTCATCTCGGTTTTAAAATTATCAATCGACCCTCCCAGCCTCAACAGCTTTTTGGGGGAGAGAGCTCCAGATTGCCACCTCCCTTTGTGTGGAGAAGTGCTTCCTGACATCACCCCTGAACAGCCTGGCTCTAACTTTAAGATTATTATCCCAAAAGAAATTGACACGGGGCCTCGGTTTAACGTCACATCCGAATGACGGCAGCTCCGACAGCGCAGCACTCCCTCAGTGCCGCACTGGAGAGTGTCAGCCATAGAATTTGGATGATCAGCCACGATCTCATTAAATGGCGGAGCAGGCTCGAGGGGCTGAATGGCCTACTCCTGCTCCTATCTTCTATGCTTCTATTATATGCCCACGTCTCTGGAGTGGGACTTGAACCAAGAACCTTCGGACTCAGACTAAGAGTGCTAGCCACTGAGCCAAGGATGACACCTCGATAGTGCATTTTACTACTTTGGTCTACCGCATTGAATTGCATCAAGCATCCTCTGTTAAACTATCAAGACAGGAGAATGTCCGACAAACACCATTTTCGCCAACAGTAATTTCTAGCCTGCGGTGCTGGCAGTATAAGCTGGCATTGGTCTCAAACCAGTATCTGCGGTCTAACCGTGCCCACGATCCCATCGCCCCAGGTTGCGGGAGTGAATGCACATAACTTCAACCAACACCCTTCACCTGTCTTCTGTTCTTTGTAGCCTTCTGTCAGCAGTTCCTATTGTGGAGCGGCGTCCCTTGACAAGTCTAACCGCACCGTGCTCATAAAGCTGGGAAATGTTTCCTAATTAGCTTGCGACAGCTGCCCTTAAATGTTGCTTAGAATGTGTGTTTGGTAAAAGACACTTGACTGGATTGTGAAGCCAGCCATAGAGTTAGTTAGTGGCTATTTTGTGTCGGTGCCAAGAGTTCCACTTTTATTTTTAATAATACAAGGAGTCGTTTGTTTCCTTCTTGGAAGTGAGAAAATGCTCCACTTGGAAAATAATGTCCGCTAGTGAGAGTATGTCCTGGAATAGCATGCAGTGATGCGATCGATTATCTCCCGCAGGGTATGGTCTCACCGGTACCTGCATTACAGAAGCAAATAACTGTAAGGTGCAAACCCAATTTACTCTCTCTGCTTTCTGCCAATTCCACACCTTGACACACTCTGGGAAAAAATTGTCGCAACAATTCTTCACTCTAAAGCCCCTCCAAGGCTGGCTTAAGGACTATACGAATCTCGTACTCCATGATACTGCTGTTCTCTTAACTCTTGAGAACACAGCTCCCCATTGTGACCTCTACCAGGGAGTTGCTTTTCCAGTAGTTCTGTGTCTTTCTTTTAATAAGCTGGTAATGCAAATCCAATATTACTTCAGGCCGCGTGTCATGTGACCTCTTGCTATGGCAACAGAAGTATTCCATCGCAAGAGTGAGAAGATTTGCTTCAGAAATTTTTTTACCATGTACTCGGTTAGAGATGTCTCTCAGTGACTCCAAGGCAGTCTTCTCGTTTGACACACCATCTGGAGTCCTCGATTGATAGTAATTAGACAATGTGTCCTACGCCTGTCTGCCTCTGGGCTGCAATAAACGGTGGTGGAAGCGCTGCATTTTGTCATCTCTGGGACTGGTAGTAATTGGAAAATGCGTGATCCCCAATATCAGCCCAAGGCCAAAATCGCAACTGGGGAAGACAAGTCGTTACCAGTGTATAGATCCAAACTTCAGCTGGTCCACCCATCTTGAGAAGTACACCTTTTTTTTTAATTAAGATTTTCAATTTTCCCTCAAATTTGGCAAAACAAAGAAAAAAAAAGGGAGGAAAATCTGAGCAAATCCATGCGTTTTTGGGTGGAAAAAACTGAGATTAAATACTCCTGATCGACTAAACTTGGGGTTCAGTTGGCAACTCACGGCACGCTGAGGAAACCGTGCCACAGCAGACTGAATTCATCAACGGGAACCGACTTTTTTTTTATATATAGAAAGGGAAGAACGTGCCAGGTTTTGTTTCACTTGCTTGTTTTCGGTGAGGTTGCACCAGAGTCTTTCTCACCACTTCATCTGTTTCTGGAGATGGCATTTTTGTTTTTCGAGTGTTGTCAGGTCCAGTCTGAATTTTGGAATTCACCTTCCAGGGGGTTCATTATAAGGGGGCAATTATCAGGTTCCATTGAGTTTAAACCCTACAGTCAAAAGGCCCATCTCAAAGGGACCTTTGAAGAGAGAACAGAGCCAGATCGGTATGTGCCAGTGAAAGTATAATGTCACCATGCACAAATGACTCGCCAACGTGTTGGAACACAATTTAAGTCATTGCGTCATCTGTGTGAGAACAATATTTGTATTAGATGTTTCCAAGCACTTTATCCCAAAGATTGCGCCCTTGATTATGAGGAAATATTAATGCAGCTGAAGCCCCAGTGTGTTCAGAAAATGAGGTTAAAGGGGCAACCTTATCGAGATGATTTTTTAAAAATTTGTTTTATGGGATGTGGGCGTCGCTGGCAAGGCCAGCATTTATTGCCCATCCCTAATTGCCCTTGAGAAGGTGGTGGTGAGCCGCCGCCTTGAACCGCTGCAGTCCGTGTGGTGAAGGTGCTCCCACAGTGCTGTTGGGGAGGGAGTTCCAGGATTTTGACCCAGCGGCGATGAAGGAACGGCCGATATATTTCTAAGTCAGGATGGTGTGTGACTTGGAGGGGAACTTGGAGGTGGTGGTGTTCCCATGCGCCTGCTGCCCTTGTCCTTCTAGGTGGTAGAGGTCGTGGGTTTGGGAGTTGCTGCCGAAGAAGCCTTGGCGAGTTGCTGCAGTGCATCTTGTAGATGGTACACACTGCAGCCACGGTATGCCGGTGGTGGAAGGAGTGAATGTTTAAGGAGGTTGATGGGGTGCCAATCAAGCGGTTTGCTTTGTTCTGGATGGTGTCGAGCTTCTTGAGTGTTGTTGGAGCTGCACTCATCCAGGCAAGTGGAGAGTATTCCATCACACTCCTTACTTGTGCCTTATAGATGGTGGAAAGACTTTGGGGAGTCAGGAGGTGAGACACTCGCCGCAGAATACCTAGCCTCTGACCTGCTCTTGTTGCCACAGTATTTATGTGGCTGGTCCAGTTAAGTTTCTGGTCAATGGTGATCCCCAGGATGTTGATGGTGGGGGATTCGGCGATGGTAATACCATTGAATGTCAAGGGATTATTAAATTCTTACTCAATGTTGTTAAGGTCATTCTAGCATGTTACTTCACGCTGGGTCGAGTCAATGGTGCAAGAGGACATTTAAATGAGTGAAAATTAAACTTAAAACAGACCTTGGAAAAAGCATTCTACTCATACTATTTGGAAGAATCGGCCAGGTAAAATGGTGGAGTCAAAGATACTCGGAAAGTTCAAAATGCAATTTTTCTTCAAATGTGTTCTCTGGAGGTGGGCGATAATGGCAGGGCCACACTTGTTGCCCATCCCTAGTTGCCCTACAAAGGTGGTGGGTCTTCTCCTTGAACTGCTACTGTCTTCATGGTGATGGTCCTTCCCATGATGGGAAATCCAGGACTTTGACCCAGCGACGATGAAGGAACAGTGGTTTGCATGTCCAAGTGGCATAATGGGCTGGGTGAGCTGAAGTATCAAAGGGATAGGCTGAATGGTCTTGTCTCATCCTTGTCTCTGTATTTCCTTAATATTCATTCTTTGTAACAATTTTATTTTTTAGAGCTGGGGATTGTAGATTCCTTACCCCCCCGCCACCCCCCACCCCTACTCCCTTTAAAAAAAAAATTGCGCATCGATCGTTGTCTGTCAAATCAATCCGATCTGCGAGAAACCCTTAGACTGCAATGGAAATCCAAACTTCAGTCTGAGTAAGCATTATATTGCTGGAAATGATGCTATTAATATTTTATTCCAAGTTCAAAGTATAACGATTTGTAAAAAAACGGTTCGAACCTCTGCTCAAGGTTCTTGCCTTTGCTTTGCTTATTAATCTCTTGACTGCCACCCACACGATAGGCCTGCGAATAGCCAGGGAACGTGGGTGGAAACCTTGAGAATAGCCCATGAAAATGTGGAAAAATAGCCTCCCAACGCAGCCTGTAAACATTTAGTAATAAGGTTGCTGGCCTTTGCAAGTTGTTGAGGAGTTGCTTGGCAAATCTCTTCCCATAGCTGGGTTTTATCTGATTTGCTGGCATCACTGTCTTGGGGCCTTTCTGCCTGGCAAAGCTTGTTACACAATACCTCATCTGATCTGTGCAACTTTACAGAGCACCATTAACATCGCCCCAAGGTATTGAGTGAAAAGATGAAGTATTGGGAAGGGTGGCCAAAATCTTAGTCAGTCGAAGAGGTAGGCTTAAAGGAGGGTCCTAAACGGGAAAGGGAGGTGGCGAGACGGAGGCGTTTCGGGATGGAAGATAGAGAGTGGTGCCTATGAAGTTAAAGGCATGCTCACTAATTGTGGGGCAAAAAGAAGGGGGGATGGACAATACAGTCCAAGAGACAGGAGGGTTTGAAGGGTTGTAGGGCTAGAGATTGTTAGATATGGAGAGTTGTAGGGCTAGAGGTTGTTAGATATGAGGAGGGTCTAGATCATGGAGGGATTTAAACACAGTGTTGAGAGTTTTCAATTTGAGACTTTGGGGGACTGGCACTCAGGGTAGGTGAACAATGATAGAGGGTGATGGATAAACAAAACTTCATGTAGGATAGAACATAGTTAGCTGAATTTTGCTCTCGCTCTCTCTCTCTCATGTTCTTTCCCAAGATATCTATCCCATTCCCCCTTCAATTTGCCAACATTACTAGAAGACTATTGCTGTGCATTACACATCTGTTTTGCTTTATCTATTTCTCTGTATTCTGTCTGCTTTTCCTGTGTGTTCAGGTTCCATTTTCCTGTATTCTCCGGCTACTGTTCCTTATTATTTCCCTTTTGTACCCAGAGAACTGCAAACAGACCAAGAAAAAGTCCGTAAACAATGCAATATCTCCATATCTTTCACTCTGTGTTCTCGTTCACATGCGTACATGTTTGTATTGCAATATTTCATCCTTTTTTAACTTTGTTGGTATTGTCTTAGTAGGATGTTCCTCTCTCCTCTCTCTTACATACATAGATACATAGAAGATAGGAGCAGGAGTAGGCCATCCGGCCCTTCGAGCCTGCTCCGCCATTTAATGAGATCATGGCTGATCCTCCAATTCAGTATCCCGTCCCCGCTCTTGTATTTTCTATTTTTCTAGTTTCCTTTGGGTTTTCCTTATAATTTTTCTCTTGCCAGTATCCTCTGCCCTGCTGTCCTGGGAGCGTTGATTCCCGATGCGGGTACAGTTCCTCCGATGCTGTTCACCCTTGCCCTTCCTCATGTGCCAGCCTAGCCATGGTGTATAGTGGACTATTTACCACGGAGTGGATGGCACACCAAGCTCAGTCCTGCTCTCACCTTGTGTCCACCCATGTGCACCTTGGCCAGATAATGATCAGGAATGGGAACCCTGGCCAACTCACCCAATTAATTGAAAAGTAGATGACATGAATCTTGTCATTCATGTATGAAGTAATACTGGGCGGCCTGCTGGTGGCGCTGTCCAGGGAGAGTATAAATACTCGGGCATGGGCCCAGCTTGCTTAGGACATTCCTCAACAAGAACTAGTAAAGGACACAACTAGATCTCCATGTTGAAAAACAGTTGATTAAAGCTTTGTTTAACGCTTAGACCAAGGGCCTAGTAGTTTTCTTATGTCAGTAGACATTGAAGAGTAGGTGACATCCGTAACTCAGTTGCGAGTAGGCTCACCTCCTGAGTCAGAAGGTTCTCTGGTTATTATCACATCGCTGTTTGTGGGACCTTGCTGTGCGCAGAATGTCTGTTGCATGTCCCTACATTACAACCGTGCCTACACTTCAAAAGTACTTAATTGGCTGTAAAGCGCTTTGGGATGTCCTGAGGCCGTGAAAGGCGCTATAGAAATGCAGGTCTTGATTGCTTTCCAATGCAAAATGAGGTGCAGACAGTACTTTGCAGCTTATCTTAGGTTATACCTTCGCTGCCCTAAGATGCTCTTACGTTAGAAGAATGCAACAGATGAGTGGTTCCCCACTGCTCGCTTCACTCCTCTCGTGGTCCTTAAAAGACAAACGGGCCCAGGCAGATCTCCATATTGCTTGTTGGAGCTAAACAGGCCGATGGTGATCAGAGAGGATGATGCACAGAGGAGGGACAGTTTGCAGGACACCATACTCTGAGGGGGAACAAGGATCGAGAAGTGACAAGATTTTCTGCTTGCTCTAAGAGCCTGAAATCAGCTCTTTTCTCCAGAGCGGTGCACTGATGGTCTTTAAGATTATGAAAGGATTGCTCGGGTAGACGTTGAGAGGATGTTTCCACTTGTGGAGGAGACCAAAACTAGGGGCCATAAATATAAGATAGTCCCTAATAAATCCATCGGAAATTCAGGAGAAGCTTCTTCACCCAGAGAGTGGTGAGAATGTGGAACTCACTACCACAGGGAGTGGTTGAGGCGAATAGTATAGGCACATTTAAGGGGAAGCTAGACAAGCACATGAGGGAGAAAGGAATGGAAGGTTATGCTGATAGGGTGAGATGAAGGGGGTGGGAGGAGGCCCATGTGGAGCATAAACACTGACAGTGCCCAGTTGGGTCGAATGGCCTGTTTATCTGCTGTACATTCTTTGTAATACTGTGGAAGAAAGCAAGTCTAAAAGTGAAGTAAACTGGTGTAAGGGTCTGAATTGAATTTCTGATGGTAGCTTTGCTTTGCTTCCTTAAGGTTTTCTGATGCAGTTCATCTTACGGCGCAATGAAACTGTCATAACAGTTCTTAGTAAACTCGATGCTACAGAGAACAGCTGCTATAGCACATGGACCTTTCTGTGCAGTCCGTTCTAGGATGGTCAATTTCTGAATCTCCCCATTAAATGGTCTCACTTTCCTCTACCTTGGCGCTTCAATTCTCTCCTTGCAGACCTGCATTACACTAACCAGTCATTCCAGACAGGGACGATCATAATGGTAGCAAGAGTCTCAATTTTATACAAGGCAATGTCAGTGGGTTCATCTGCCTTTCCATCTCCCTTGTCACGTACTACTTCATCCGGCTCCAGCCCAAACTTGAAATTATAACTCATGAAATTCTGCATCAGTTGGACTTAAAACCAGAAATAACAAACCATGATTAATGCTGATGGCCGACATGTCTAACTCGGGCAGATACACCCGGCCAATCTTACATAAAAAAATCTTACATCTGCATGCACTTTCGGTCTACGAAACTGCACTTCCTGCTGTCACATTTTTCTCATGCTTGCATGCGACCTTTTCTCATTATAAATTCTTATGTCCATGTTTGTAATGGAAACTTATAGAAACATAAGAATTAGGAACAGGAGGAGGCCATTCGGCCCCTCGAGCCTGCTCCGCCATTCAATAAGATCATGGCTGATCATCGACCTCAACTCCACTTTCCCGCCTGATCCCCATATCCCTTGATTCCCCTAGAGTCCAAAAATCTATCGATCTCAGCCTTGAATATACTCAACGACTGAGCATTCACAGCCCTTTGGGGGCAGCAAATTCCAAAGATTCCCAATCCTCTGAGTGAAGAAACTTTTCCTTATCTCAGTCTTAAAAGGCCTACCCCTTATCCTGAGACGATGCCCCCTAACTTGCCGATGTAAATTTCTCACCTGTACTTGCACCTCCCAGCCAGTGGTGGCACTACTGCATTTCAGCTTTGTATTTCCCAGTTCCTCAGCCTGTACTGCAGAGAAGCTCCCATGCTCAAACCAACTCAACTTCTCGGCTTCTCAAATTTTACGCATTGGTCCAATTATTCCCCATGCACAAACCCCCTCTTCAGAGGAAAACCACCTTATGCAACACAATAGAAAAGGGGTGGAATGGTCTGTTTCTGTATTGTAACTTCTATGTCTCAACTAGTTTTTACAAATGTTTTGTTGATTTCAACTATTCAGTAACACCAAATATCATACTGACACCAACTAAATAGGTGGCTCAGTGGGTAGCACCCTCGCCTCTGAGTCAGAAGGTTGTGGGTTCAAGTCCCACTCCAGTGACTTGAACACAAAAATCTTGGCTGCCACTCCCAGTGGAGTGCTGCACTGTTGGAGGTGCCGTCTTTCGGATGAGACGTTAAACCGAGGCCCGGTCTGCTCTCTCGGGTGGACGTAAAAGATCCCAAGGTATTCTGTCGAAGAAGAGTAGGGGAGTTCTCCTGGGCTAATATTTATCCCTCAATCAACATCATGAAAACAGATTATCTGGTCATTATCACATTGCAGTTTGTAGGATCTTGCTGCGTACAAATTGGCTGCCGCGTTTCCTACATTACAACAGTGACTACACTTCAAAAAAGTACTTCATTGGCTGTAAAGCACTTTGGGGCATCCTGAGGACAGGTTAGGCGCTATATAAATGCAGGTTCTTAAGTTATCGGTGCTGCTTTTTGTATGAGTGCTTTAGTCCACAACAATCTGATTGAATCAATGATACTTTTTCTTGGCTCCCGAGAATCATAGAAACATAGAAGAAACATAGAAAAATAGGAGCAGGAGTAGGTCATTAGGCCCTTCGAGCCTGCTCCATTCAATATGATCATGGCTGATCCTTTATCTCAATACCATATTCCCGCTCTCTCCCCATTCCCCTTGATGCCTTTTGTGTCTAGAAATCTATCTATCTGCTTCTTAAATATATTCAGTGACTTGGTCTCCACAGCCTTCTGTGGTAGAGAATTCCACAGGTTCACCACCCTCTACATGAAGAAATTTCTCCTCATCTCAGTCCTAAATGTACTACCCCGTATTCTGAGACTGTGACCCCCTCGTTCTAGACCCCCCAGCCAGGGGAAACACCCTCCCTGCATCCAGTCTGTCTAGCCCGCAGCTACTAACATTACCCCTAAATGGCACCATGCAAAATGCTACCTGGTGGAATCCATGTTTTCATGACCTCTCCTAGACAAACACTATAATGGCGTCAACACCAGCCCACAATGTTTTCCATACTCCTCTGCAGCTTGCAGTCCTACCGGTTAATTATTACAAGAAATGTGGACAACAAACACTGGAGTCTCGCTGTTTATTCTCCGGAAAGTATTCCAATTAGTACACTTTCTCGTGGGTTTCATTCCCAACTCTTAATTGGTGGACATCCTGGGGACTCTAATTGGATCCAATGCCAGTATAGTGTGCACCTTAATTAAAAAGACACTTTCCTTTCCTTTCCTAAAAGACCTCTGGGACTGCATTTCACTGGTTATTTTAAGGATACTGTCATCTTGTGAGACTTTGCCTAGTTTTGTAAACAGAGAAATGATATCATTGAATCCGCTGGTCTCTCTTGAGTTTAAAAAAAGAAGTTTAAGCTAAACAAAAAAAATGTGAGCAGTATTGTAAAGTTTAAGCCACAGGAGATGCAACATTTGCTGCAGACGCATTTACCCCCAGTGGCTTACAAGGTGACTAGCTGTGACCTGAGTTTTTTCTCAGCGGATTGTTAAACAACACCTTATTCCTTTAAGACAAAGGTACAGCTCCCTTGACAGCTCCTTTTGTTAGCCTGTGTGGAATTGAGACGTGCAGAGCAAGAAGGTCTCTGCTTCGATTCCCAGTCTGTGCTGGGTTAGCTCCTATCAACTGAGGTGGTAACTGTGGTGCTATCATTGGGTCCAATGCCTCTGGACTAGGGAGGGGGGTGGGGGTGGGCGGGGCGGGGGGGAATATCAGCCAGGGTTCCCAAGCTGTCTTGTGGCTGTAGGTAGAAAAGTACAGATGTGTGCGCGGTGGGTGAGCTTGATTGGCACCCCATCTACCACCTTAAACATTCACTCCCTCCGGCGTACCGTGGCTGCAGTGTGTACCATCTACAAGATGCACTGCAGCACCTCGCCAAGGCTTCTTCGGCAGCACCTCCCAAACCCGCGACCTCTTCCACCTAGAAGGACAAGGGCAGCAGGTGCATGGGAACACCACCACCTCCAAGTTCCCCTCCAAGTCACACACCATCCTGACTTAGAAGTATATCGCCGATCCTTCATCGTCGCTGGGTCAAAACCCTAGAACTCCCTCCCTGACAGCACTGTGGGAGTACCTTCACCACACGGACTGCAGCGGTTCAAGAAGGCGGCTCACCACCACCTTCTCAAGGGCAATTAGGGATGGGCAATAAATGCTGGCCTTGCCAGCGATGCCCCCATCCCATAAAACAAATTTTTAAAAAGGGTCAGGATAGGGGTTTGGCTATGATGCACACTACTGGATAAGAAGGAGAAGAAGGAGGGTTATAAAGTAAGGAATGGATGGTGAAGAATAACCTACCAGCAGTTGGTGTCCAGCTATGGAGAATGGCTAGTAGATGATTCAGTGCCCATAGAACCTTGCACCAGCATGAGCAAGAACCTGAATGATCATACAAAATAATCCTTATTAATGTCTTGTATCATTGCCCCTGGAGTTCCTCAGGATTTATCCTTGTCCCTCTCCTATTCCTCATCTGCATGCTACCTCTCACTGACCCAGCTCAGGGTCAGATAGGACGGGGTCAGGTTCCACATACACTGTAATGACACCCAGCTATACCTTTCTCTCGACCCCGTCACTACCTCTTTGTTGTCTGCCTGCTTATCTGGCATCCATGTTTTAGATGAGCCACTATTTCCTTCAATTAAACATCAGGGAGATTGAAGCCCTTGTCTTCACCCCCACCACAAACGTAGTACGCTCGACACCTCCAGGGCCACTGTCTCAGGCTGAAGCTGACTGTTCTTGCAATCTCAGCGTTTTATTTGACCTGGAGATGACCTTCCAACTCCATATCCCCTCCATCACAAAGACCACCTACTTCCACCCAGCCTCAGCCCACCTGCTGCTGAAACCTTCATCCATGCCTTTGCCATCTCCCAGACATGACCATTCCAATGCGCTCCTGGCCAGCCTCCCGTCTTCCCCCTCCCATAAACATCAGCTCACCCAAAACTCTGCTGCCCATCTCCTAACCCGCACCAGGTCCTGCTCATCTCTGCGCTCGGTGAGTACATTGGCTCACAGTCCCCCCCAACGTCTCCAACTTAAAATTCTCATCCTTGTGTTCAAATCCCTTCATGGTTTCCCCCTACCCTAGCTCTGTAATAATCTCCCCCAGCCCCGCAACCCTCTGAGAAGTCTGCGTTCCTCCAACTCTGGCCACTTGTACATCCCCCATTTCCTTCAACCCATCATTTTCAGCCATCTCAGCCATAATCTCTGGATTTACCACCCTAAACTTCTCTGCCTCTTCACCTTTAACACCTTCCTTAAAATCTAGCTCTTTGACCAAGCTTTTAGTCACCCCTCCTAATATCTCCTTTGGCTCAGTGCTAAATTTTTATGATTATGCTTTATAATTGCAAGTTGAGTATCTTTAAGGTTGAACAGTGATATAAGCTAATGTGCCATGATGTGCAGAAATACATTAGTCTGAAGCAGTGGCAATGTTGCACAGTGTTACGTTGCTCTGAAGTAGGGTAAAATGATCTGGAAAAGTGTGCTGTACTGCACAGTCACTTACTGATGTGGAAAAAAACATCTGCTGCGTGATATTGTACTAATCTAAGGCTGTTCGTTTTGCTTAATGGCATCACATTAATCCAGAACAGTAGATTGCGCTGCATAATCCTTTAGTTCTTCCAGATTAGTATGTTATGCTGCATGACATCACCTTTATTTAAAACAGCATGCCACGCTTCATGTTGTTGCACAGTGATGCTAAATAACACATTATATTGTGTGACACCCTATCAGCCCAGATCAATCGGTTATGTTGCATGACACCGCATCGCTCTAGAATAGGTTATAGTGCATGGCCCACATCGGATCTAGACCAGGTTAGAGTGCATGGCCCACATCGGATCTAGACCAGGTTACAGTGCATGGTGCCACATTGGATCTAGAATAGGTTACAGTGCATGGTGCCACATAGGATCTAGAATAGGTTACAGTGCATGGTGCCACATTGGATCTAGAATAGGTTACAGTGCATGGTGCCACATTGGATCTAGAATAGGTTACAGTGCATGGTGCCACATTGGATCTAGAATAGGTTACAGTGCATGGTGCCACATTGGATCTAGAATAGGTTACAGTGCATGGTGCCACATAGGATCTAGAATAGGTTACAGTGCATGGTGCCACATAGGATCTTGAATAGGTCAGAGTGCATGATGCCACATAGGATCTAGACCAGGTTACAGTGCATGGTGCCTTGTGTTGCGAACTAAAAGATTGTTTAAAAAAAGCCATTAGGAAAATATCTTATTTAAGAAATGAACGATATCAAGTGAGATCGGAAGAGTAAGTCAGGGATTTTATTTCTTTTGGAAGTAATCTAATTTATAAACTTTGGATGAATGTGTAATGCTACCACAACTTTACTTACAATGGGCAATACGATCTGAGGTCATCTTAGAGTAGACGTGTGTTAGTGGCACATTCACTCATTATCGTGGGACTACTGCGGATGGTACAATATTGCCAAGCAGCAACTCGGCACTCTTCGGCAGCACCTCACAAACCCACTGCCTCTACCACCTAGAAGGACAAGGGAAGCAGGCACATCGGAACACAGCCACCTCCAAGTCACACACCATCCTGACTTGGAAATATATCGCCGATCCTTCATCGTCGCTGGGTCAAAATCCTGGAAGTCCCTCCCTAACAGCACTGTGGGAGCACCTTCACCACACGGACTGCAGCGGTTCAAGAAGGCGGCTCACCACCACCTTTTTGAGGGCAATTAGGGATGGGCAATAAATGCTGGCCTTGCCAGCGACGCCCACATCCCATGAACGAATAAAAAAAAAGTTTTTAAAAATCACTGCCAGCAAATTTGAACTCTGGTGGCTGTGGGCATCTGAGGGCATCATGTCCATTTAGCCACTAAAGACAACATCTGAGCTCCTGATGCACAAATGGACGGAGGAACCAGCCGATGGAGCATCGAGCAGTACAGAGCAAAAGAGCCTACGGTTCAATCCTCATTTGGTGGTGAGTCAATTGACCTCGAGCATGACAACAGCTCTGGACGTTAGGACATTGGGCCTTAGCTCTGATGCTCCTGCCTTGCTGTATTGAAGATTGACACTCCATGTTTTCCAGTAAAGCTTCAATTTCAATAATTATCCTCAACCAACATCACTAAAACAGATTATCTGATCATTTTCTCATTTCTGTTTGTGGGACCTTGCTGTGCGCAAATTGGCTGCCGCGTTTCCTACATTACAACACTTCAAAAATACTTCCTTGGCTGTAAAACACTTTGGAATGTCCTGAGGTAGTAAAAGGTACTGAAACCCTCATCCATGCCTTTGTTACCTCAAGACTTGACTATTCCAACGCACTCCTGGCCGGCCTCCCGCATTCCACCTTCCATAAACTTGAGCTCATCCAAAACTCGGCTGCCCGTGTCCTAACTCTCACCAAGTTCCGTTCGCCCATCTCCCCTGTGCTCGCTGACCTACATTAGCTCCCGGTTAAGCAGCGCCTCGATTTCAAAATTCTCATCCTTGTTTTCAAATCCCTCCATGGCCTCGCCCCTCCCTATCTCTGTAATCTCCTCCAGCCCCACAACCCTCCCGAGATATCTGCGCTCCTCTAATTCTGCCCTCTTGAGCATCCCTGATTATAATCGCTCAACCATTGGTGGCCGTGCCTTCTGTTGCCTAGGCCCTAAGCTCTGGAATTCCCTCCCTAAACCTCTCTACCTCTCTTTCCTCCTTTAAGACGCTCCTTAAAACCTACCTCTTTGACCAAGCTTTTGGTCACCTGCCCTAATTTATCCTTATGTGGCTCGGTGTCAAATTTTTTGACTTATAATACTCCTGTGCAGCGCCTTGGGACGTTTTACTACGTTAAAGGTGCTATATAAATACAAGTTGTTGTTGTTGTTGTTGAAATGCAAATCTTCTCTCTCTCAAAATTTGGAAGCTCAACGAAGCTGTGACAAAATTCTGAAAATCTCAGGGTCTTGGGGCTGGATTTTGTCTTGGGGTCGGGTTGGGGTCGTGTTACCCGCATTTCGTGTTGCTCCCCCAACTCCAGATTAATGTGGATGAATGATGCAATTTTCACTTAATTGGGCAATTGAGTTCCAGCATGTGGGAACCCATGAACCAATTAGTGGTTTCAGTCTGAAAGTCGCCTCTGATGATGTCATCATTGCAGGGACCATCATTGCAGAGACTGCCTGGCCTTTGCTGTGAGAGGACCTGGATGCAAAATGAGCAGCATTAGAGAGAGAGAGAGAGAGAGAGAGAGAGAGAGAGAGTGTGTTAAGGGCTTTAATGGCCTCTCCCGCCTCTTGGAGGTGGGACGGAGTCGGGAACCCCGCGACCGATTTTGTCAAAATTGCGTGGAGGCGGAATGGAGTCGGGATGGGGTCGGGACCCCCGAATCTACAACTTTAACCCCCCCACACGCCTCCAAACCCGACTCCACGGGTCATTGAAAATCCAGCCCTCGGTATTAAATGCTGCAAATTCGGCATCTCTACCCTCGATCATTGACCATCCTTCTAACACTCACTGGCAGCCACCTTGGGAGAGGTGCTGGAGAAGACTGGCGCCATACTGCGGGGAAGCACTGGCGGCATTAGGAGAGGAGAGAAAAGTGGCAATACGACCAACTGCATCTTTCGATCGCAGTGACTGCCAACAGACACCAGTTGGAATGGTAGCATTAGACGGGCACCATTACTCTGACTCCACATGACTTTTGAAGACCTAAATGGCTTGAAATCCATTTGGCGCTTTGAATAGGAACATAAAATGCTGCTTTAGTAGCGGAGATAACAGAAGGCGCCTATCCTGTAACAGTCAGAATATGAAGCCGCCTTGTGCATCTTGAAGCTTCCCCTCCTTGCACTGAAATTAATGATTCCATTTTAATTGAACCTGGATTAAGCAGCCACCTGCTCTTAATGAGCAATCTAGTTTCTATAAAAGGTTCCCTATGCTTGAAAGAGGAATATTTGTGTGTGTGTGTGGCGCTAAGCTATCTAGAAAGGAACATACCTACCGTGAGTCAAATATCGTTTAATTTCAGATTTGATGGGGAAAAAATAGATATGAAACACACTCAATTATGCAGCTAAACTGTATGAAATATAGAAAGATGAATAGAAACAAGCACTGCCTGAAAGGGTGGTGGAAGCAGATTCAAGAGTAACATTCAAAAGAGAATTGGATAAATACTTGAAGGGAAAATGTGTGCAGTTCTATGGAGAAAGAGCGGAGTGGGGGGAGGGGAGTGGGATTAATTGGATAGTTCTTTGAAAGAGCCGGCACGATGGGCCGAATGGCCTCCTTCTGTGCTGTGCGAGTGGAATCCGAGGCGGGTGAGAGGACTGGATGGTTCTTCCGTGCTACAGCAACAAAAGACATGGTCTAACAGACGCTGAACTTTAAGAGGTCTTATTTCAGGTTGTCACGTTGTAACTAAGTGCCAGGTGCACGGCTGATTGTTAAACAACCCTGTACCTTCTTTCAACACGGACCTGATGAGCGGAGTGCAGTTGCGCGTCTGGCAATCATCAGGCCCCCTGATTGTTTCCTAGACAACAGGAAAGTAATTGGAGACTGCTGTTGTTCAGCAAGCTGCATTTATCGTCCTCTGCTACAGCCAATTAAAGAGACAACAGCCCTTATGCTCTCGTTCTGCAGAAGGCTTTAAAAGGGACAGTGTCTCCTCTGTATTCTTCGTGGGTGCATTTTGTAAGGAAATATTGAGGCACAGCCTCGCCACAGGCTTTCAATGCTACCAGATACCTCATTTCCTCGGCCGACAACCCCATTTCAATTTTCTGTCCTCTTCTCCTGAAGATGCTCACTCATCTTTGAAGAAGGAAAAATTTTTATACAGCGCCTTTCATGACCTCAGGATGTCCCAAAGCGCTTTACAGCCAATGAAGTACTTTTGAAGGGTAGTCGCTGTTGTGATGTGGGAAACGCGGCAGCCAATTTGCGCACAGCAAGCTCCCACAAACAGCAACGTGATAATGACCAGATAATCTGTTTTGGTGATGTTGCTTGAGTGATAAATATAGGCCAGGTCACCGGGGAGAAACCCCCTTGCTCTTCTTCGAAAGAGTGCCACGGTATCTTTTACGTCCACCTGAGAGAGCAGACGGGCCCTCGGTTTAATGTCTCATCCGAAAGACGGCACCTCCGACAGTGCGGCGCTCCCTCAGCACTGCACTGGGAGTGTCAGCCCAGATTGTTGCACTTAAGTCTCTGGAGTGGGATTTGAATCCACAACCCTTTGACTCAGAGGTGAGAGCTACCCACGGCTGAGGTTGAAGGTTGGGTTCCTTGGGCCTCAGACACCATCGATTACCTCATCAAAGTGGCCATTCTTCATTTTTGAGCTTCAACATCAATAACCGAGCAGTAGAGGGTGCAGGCTGAGACGTGTGCCTTGAGAAGATTACTCAAATGGGGATGAGTGAGGCTACAGAGGAATTTGAAGAGTTTTAAGGACACAAATCCTGAATTAAGTCCTTTGGGTGCAGTGGTTAAATCGATCTGTTTCTCTACCAAAAACTACAAACCTTCTCTTTCCCTGTTAGTTTTGGCATAAAAGGTGCCTCGCTCTGAAAGCAGCCGGTCACCATGACCCGAGGAACACTCTGCTGTTGGTGATGCAGTCCTAGAACAACCAGTAGCCCAAGTGAGGAGGAGATTAGATGTGCACCTAGATGGTTCTTTGTACCGTTACCCAAATGGCACTTAGTATCACCTCAGCAGGAGTCCTGTGGCATTGCAGCATTTCAGTTTGAGTCTTGCGAATCCTTGAGTGCGTTGTGTTTGTGTGAGTCCAGAGTTGAAAATCACTACCTGCCAGTCTTGTAATCAGGTCAATGCTCAATACATGTAATGCATAATAGAAAGCACTTGATATGACACCTTTTGCATCCTGAGGAAGTCCTAAATGGCTTCACAGCCAGTGAAGTACTTTTGAAGTGTAGTCACTGCTGTAACCTTGGCAATAATGTATTATTCTGCTGCCCAGCTGAAGCTGGGTTTAATTGACCTGTCCTACTGTTTTGTTTTTGATATGCAAATAAACATTTTAAAATATATATATAAAAAAATAAACCAATAAAGGTCACATGGCTCCAGAGATTCGGCTCCACTCTCCTGGCTCCAGAGATCTCCACCAGTTGCCCTTGGAGAGGAGCTGTCTTAGTTTGTTGGGGATTTGTCCTGCAGGATGTTGCAGGGAGCAGAGAGGAAAAAAAATAAACCAATAAAGGTCACACGGCTCCAGAGAGTCGGCTCCACTCTCCTGGCTCCAGAGATCTCCACCAGTTGCCCTTGGAGAGGAGCTTTCTTAAGAGAAAAAAAATTGACCTGTCCTTTTGAGGCCACGAAGTTGAAATGCTTAGAAAGAGGAGTGTCCTGGGGTCAATTAGAGGTTAATTGTTGTTGATGAGGGAAGTTTGTAGATTGGCAGATGCTTGTAAATTACTGGCTGCAGGTCAGAAGAAACCAGCATGAAATAATCTGCCTTTCTTTTATCTACTTTTGACTGTTGGAAGTGTGATGGACATATGCTTGGTTGAAAAGTTTTAAACAGAGATATTAGACAGAGTAAAACAACTCCTTCTAAGGGTAAAGCCAATGCCTTATGTGCTACAGAGGTGGAACAGGTCCCAGCTTCAATCCCTTGCTGGCGATGAGTCGGGTGACCTCAGCCAGAACAGCAAGGTTGGACGATTGGCCTTCAGACTCCTACACTAAAGAAGGGAAAAATCAGCCGAGCTTTTTGCTCCTGATTGATATTAAATGACTAGTGCTCGAAAGTTGAATAGGGACATACTCAACTCTGTTGCCCTGTATGATCCAAGAACCTGCCAAATCTTTATTGTCAACACTTCTGCATGAAGAATGGCTACTTTGCTGAGGTATGGGAGGGCTGAGATATCATGCCCAAAGGTCTGCACTTGGAGGAGAAAATGGGGGTGGAAAAACTCCAAACCAAATAAGTAATAGTCGTCTTTCTGTCATTCATCCAGGGCAGGCAAAATTATACCAGCAAGAAAGAAAAGGAAGACCTTACATTATTTTATATCGCGCCTTTCACAAGCTTGGGGCATCCCAAAGTGCTTTACAGCCAATGAGGTATTTTTGAATTGTAGTCACTGGCGTAATATGGGAAACGCAGCAGCCAATTTGCACACAGCAAGCTCCCACAAACAGCAATGTGATAATTGCAGCAGTGACTATCCCATACTTCATTGGCTGTAAAGCACTTTGGGACATCCTCATGACCTCTCTGCGCTCATCTTGTCTATGAGACCCACCTCCTGCTCCCTCGACCCTATTCCCACCAAACTGCTGACCACCCAACTTCCTTTTCTAGCTCCCATGTTAGCTGATATTGTTAACAGTTCTCTCTCCTCAGGTACTGTCTCCCTCTCCCTCAAATCTGCCATCTCCTCAAAAAACCAAACCTTGATCCCTCCGTCCTTGCAAACTACCACCCCATCTCCAACCTCCCTTTCCTCTCAAGTCCTTGAACGTGTTGTTGCCTCCCAAATCCGCGCCCTTCTTTCCCGTAATTCCATGTTTGAATCCCTCCAATCAGGTTTCCGCCCTTGCCACAGTACCGAAACGGCTCTCATCGAAGTCACAAATGACATCCTTTGTGACTGTGACAAAGATAAACTATCCCACCTCATCCTTCTTGGCTTGTCTGCAGCCGTTGACACGGTTGACCACTCCATCCTTCTCCAACACCTCTCCACTGTCGTCCAGCTGGGTGGGACTGCACTCGCCTGGTTCCATTCTTATCTATCTAATCGTAACCAGAGAATCACCTGCAACGGCTTCTCTTCCCGCTCCCGCATTGTTACCTCTGGTGTCCCCCAAGGATCTATCCTTGTCCCTCCTATTTCTCATCTACATGTTGCCCCTTGGCGACATCATCAGTTTTCACTTGTACGCTGACGACACCCAGCTCTATCTCACTACCTCTTCTCTTGACCCCTCCATGGTGTCTAAATTGTCAGACTGCTTGTCCAACATATAGTTCTGGATGAGCAACAATTTTCTCCAATTAAATATTGGGAAGACCGAAGCCATTGTTTTTGGTCCCCGCCACAAACTCTGTTCCCTAGCCACTGACTCCATCCCTCTCCCTGACATCTGTTTGAGGCTGAACCACACTGTTCGCAACCTTGGTGTCATATTTGACCCTGAAATGAGCTTCCAACCACATATCCACAGCATAACAAAGACTGCCTACTTCCACCTCCGTAACATCGCCCGTCTCCGCCCTTGCCTCAGCTCATCTGTTGCTGAACCCTCATCTATGCCTTTGTTACCTCTGGACTTGACTATTCCAATGTACTCCTGGCTGGCCTCCCCCATTCCACCCTACGTAAACTTGAGGTCATCCAAAACTCGGCTGCCCGTGTCCTAACTCGCACCAAGTCCCGTTTGCCCATCACCCCTGTGCTCGCTGACCTACATTGGCTCCCGGTTAAGCACCGCCTCTATTTCAAAATTCTCATCCATGTTTTCAAATCCCTCCATGGCCTCGCCCCTTCCTATCTCTGTAATCTCCTTCAGCCCCACAACCCCCTGAGATATCTGCGCTCCTCTAATTCTGCCCTCTTGAGCATCCCTGATTATAATCGCTCAACCTTTGGCGGCCGCGCCTTCTGTTGCCTGGGCCCTAAGCTCTGGAATTCCCTGCCTAAACCTCTCCGCCTCGCTACCTCTCTTTCCTCCTTTAAGACGCTCCTTAAAACCTACCTCTTTGACCAAGCTTTTGGTCACCTGCCCTAATTTATCCTCATGTGGATCGGTGTCAAATTTTTTGTCTTAAAATACTCTTGTGCAGCGCCTTGGGACGTTTTACTACATTAAAGGCGCTATATAAATACAAGTTGTTGTTGTTGTCCTGAGGTCGTGAAAGGCGTTATAGAAATGCAAGTCTTTATTCCTATTGCGAGAAGCCTTGGTAGCGCTGATTTTTAATAAAAATGATATTTAAAAAAGAGGAAGGACATATAAAATCACATTATAAAATAAATGAGTTATGAAACTGAAGTCCATACAGATGAATAAGATTGCAGGTTTGATCCCTGGTATAAGGTAGCTGATCTGTTCCGGTTGGTAGGAGAGCTATAGTTGGCCTCCTTGCCACTTGACTTAGCCAGCATAAAATAAATCAGCCAGGATTCCCACTCCTGTGACCCTTCTGAGAAAGTCTGTGGACACTGGACTTTGCTTTGTTCCCACTCCCCAAGTTGAATATCTTGCTGATGCTCAATGTACCAGCTCACACATGAAGAATGGCTACTTTGGTGAGGTCAAGGAAAGAAAGAAAGACTTACATTTCTATAGTGCCTTTCTCGACCACCGGACATCTCAAAGCACTTTCCAGCCAATGAAGTACTTTTGAAGTGTAGTCACTGTTGTAATGTAGGAAACACGGCAGCCAATTTGCACACAGCAAGGTTCCACAAATGCTCCCAATGTGATCATGACCAGATAATCTGTTTTTTGTTATGTTGGTCGAGGGATAAATATTGGCCAGGACACCGGGGATAACTCCCCTGCTCTTCTTCGAAATAGTGCTGTGGGATCTTTTACGTCCACCTGAGAGAGCAGACGGGGCCTCGGTTTAACGTCTCATCCGAAAGACGGCACCTCCGACAGTGTGAAGGGATAATTACTAGTCCTAGCCCCTTTTGGGCTACCCCGGATCAGGCGTATTCCCCAGACGTTCACCTTCAACTAAAGTTAGAGGTAGCCGAATCCTAAAGACGCTTAATTGGGTCTAAAGGTCCAGACTATCTCTCCCTAAAGGAAAGGAACAGCCTGAAGATATTATCGTCCTCCAGATAGCACTTTTAATAAGTTTAGCTAGACTATAACGTTCCGGATATTATGAGAGACCGGAAAACTCCCTCAGAATTCTGCAACTCCTCACCAAAAAAGTGTACAGAGATTGAGTTTGCGAGTTTGATACAGAAGTAATATGTGAGACAATTCTAAAAATATATAGATTTATTACAGAACCGACATGCAGTTTACAGTAGGTGTTTCAATCGCAACATTAACAGTTTCAAATACAAAAATCTTACAATTCTGTTATCAGAGATTCTTATTCTCAAATCTTAACTTTGTTACATTTTTACATTTCTTAGTCTTATTCCAGGATATCCACCAAAATCAAATACAAGTACCTTGATCCCCAAGACTCAAAGAATTGAAGACTTACAGAGCTTGCCTCTGAAGCCTGAGAATCGCTTTGCCCCTTCAAGCGAATCTATCTTCCCATTTGAAAGTCCAATTTTTATGCCCTTTCTCAGTGGTATTTCCTTTGAAGTTTTCTGCTGATGTAAGCTAATTATCTCGTTATTTTTCTGCTGGCCCCTGTTATTCTTACAGTTAGTTCAGCTGGTAGCAATGCAGACTCGTGTCTCTCCTTTAGGTGTTTCAAGTTCAACACAAAAACAATGCGATGGCTGGTGCCTTCCCCACATGATGCCATTCTTACCAAGGTCTTCTGTTTGTATCTTTTGCATTTAGAATACCTCAGTCGGATGAACCATTGTCTTCTTAGTTACCTCAGTTGGTTGCATTAAGAATTATGACGGCTGTGTAGGTGTCTCCAGCTTATCATAAAAAACGGTTGTAACAGGTGCATCTATTTGATGTCATTTTTACGAAGGCATATGTTTCTTTATTTCATTTCAGAGTGTTGGTTTGAGACACCTTAACTGGGTATACCATTGTGTTCTTTCCAAGGCTTCAGACTTTAGGAACCTCCAACCGCCTGTTTCAACAAGGCTATTGTTTCAGTGTCAACAACTTATCTTATCTCAACAGCCTGTATGCTGTTCACAGCTTTAGATTGTTGAGGCATCCAGATTTTCAAGCCCAGTTTGTCATGTTTTAATAAAGTCAGAATTATTTTCATAGAATGGTGTATTTTTCTGAATATGGCGTATTCCTTCACCAGTGCAGCACTCCCTCAGCACTGCACTGGAGTGTCAGCTTAGCTTTTTTATGCCCTGGAGTAGGACTTGAACCCACAACCCTTCTGACTCAGAGGCAAGTGTGCTACCAACTGAGCCACAGCTGACTGAGCCTTTGGAACTGGCCTGGTCTACACAAGAAGAGTGGAAAAATAAACTGTGAACCCGGTAGCATCGAAAGGGTTAATCCGCAGAAATGGTGAAAGTGGTAGTTTTGGTTCAGTGTCTGGGTGGCGCCCAATTCAAAGATTGATTGACAGCGATAGGAGATCTGGAGGAGCACAGCATGTTAATACTAGAATAGATTTGTGGTCAACGGATTACGTGAATACAAAAGCACTAATGCATGTAATTCAAGCATCTATTCAACAAGCAATTGTGACCTTTGTGAACTGCAATGCTTGCCCAAAGTTTCCCAGTTTAATCTGATACAAACTTCACTCTACAATGGGAACAAACACGAACTCTGAAGAGGTGCTCTCCCTCCTCCACATTACTTAAAGATGTTAACTGTTGATTTCATGCTGAGTGACAGGCCTTTTGTTGTCAATTACCTTGCATTGATCAAGATTGCACCTAGACAGTAAGAACTGCTTAGTGTGGCTGCTGGTCAGTGAGGCCATTAATAGAATCAAAGAATCATAGAATACAACAGCACAGAAGGAGGCCATTTGGCCCATTGAGTCCGCGCTGGCTCTTTCGTAGAGCAATCCAGTTAGTCCCACTCCCCCGCTCTTTCCCCATGTCCCTGCAATTTTTTCTCCTTCACATATTTATCCAATTCCCTTTTGAAGGCTACTATTGAATCTGTATCCACCGCCCTATCAGGCAGCGCATTCCAAATCCTAACCAGAAGTTTTTCCTCATGTTGCCTCTGGTTCTTTTGCCAATTGCCTTAAATCTGTGGCCTCTGGTTATCGACCCTTCAGCCATTGGAAACAGCTTCTCTTTATTTACTCGATCTAAACCCTTCATGGTTTTAAACACCTCTATCAAATCTCCTCTCGGCCTTCTCTGCTCCCAGCTTCTCCAGTCTATCCACGTAACTGTAATCCCTCATCCCTGGAACCATTCTAGTAAATCTCTTCTGCACCCTCTCCAAAGCCTTCACATTCTTCCTAAAGTGTGGCGCCCAGAATTGGACACAATACTCCAGTTAAAGTGCCTGCTGGTTAGTGAGGTAATTCAGTTAGGGCGAACACTGGTTAGTACAATCCTTCAGTTGGCATTACTGTTAGTTAGTGAATCCTTTGGTTAACATGACCAGTTTGTGTGATCTGTCAGTTAGTATGACTGCCATTAAATGGAATATTTTAACTGGTGTGACTGCTGGTGAGTGCAATGATTTAGTTTGTGTGACCACTGGTTAGTGTAATCCCTGTGATCAGTGGTTAGTGTGATTTGATTCTCAATGGGTGTGTCTTGTATGTTGAATGCTCTTGCCTTTCCAGGTGTGTTTGTTTTGTGCGGTTTATTGGTAACCATTTCCCTCGAACAGACCTACTTTACGTTCGAAAAAGGTAGTCACTGTCTTGTGAACTGTGAGCTGACCACAGTACATGTAGCTTAAGTTAGTGAAATGGTGAAAGGGTAAGTGATCATTTTCAACACATGGGCCTGCATGGATGAAACCTTGGGCACAAAATGGCCACTTCAGGTTGTGGAATGACTCTGTCCTCAGGATGGGAGTTCCTGAGGGTGGAATCGCACTCAACATCTTACACTGCACATTCTTGCAAGACTGACGGATGCAGAGATGGTGACATTCAATTCTCCACTGCTTACATTATAAGAGTTGCATCATATTTGTTAACTTGTGGCATTTAATCCCTCACCTTTTTGCCATTGCAACACAACTTTTCTTCAGAGCTATTTAAGGTGATTTTTGACCCAACGATGATGAAGGAACGGCAATATATTTCCAAGTCAGGATGGTGTGTGACTTGGAGGGGAACTTGGAGGGGGTGGTGTTCCCATGCGCCTGCTGCCCTTGTCCTTCTAGGTGGGAGAGGTCGCGATTCAAAGAGTCAAATGAATAAACAAAGAAGTGGGAGAAATCCAGTCATTTCCTGCTGTTTTTCTGACCGTGTAACCTGGTCCCTCCCCAAGGGCAGGATTTACAAGCATCTGCCAATGTACAGAAACCTCAACAATTATCCTCTAACTGTACTCAGGCTGTGCCAATGTCCCACAGAGAGTATGTCCGCAGTGGTCTTAAAGGGGCAGCTTCTAAAACAGGCTCCATCTTTGAGGTTAAACATCACAAATGTGTGCCAGGCTGAGAATACCTGTGAGTAATAACATGAAATGATGGTTGGTTGTTGGATAGCTAGTTGCGATTTAAAAACGTTCCTTTTATAATGATTATTATTATTCAGAACCAGTGATATAAATGCTTTCAGAATAGTAAATACTTAGAAAAGAGTTGTAGGTTAAATTTCGATATCTGGAAACAGATTAATTATATTTCCACCTACACTCTTTTGTCGTCTTTTGTTAAAGGCACTAATACTTGGTTGGGTAGAGATCCACAATGGTGATCACTCTCTATGGTACCTGCCCAAATTGTTCTTCCTCACGTGTAAACCCAGGCAGTGAAAGTCATCAGGATATTTGACTGGGGCATACCAAATCTAATCCTGTTTCCACCCGATGATCTCGCACATGCTCTTCCAGCAGAAGTTCGAATCATAGAATGTATGCACTACAGAAGGAGGCCATTCGGCCCATTGTGCCTGTGTCGGCTCTTTGAAAGAGCTATCCAATTGGTCCCACCCCTTTACTCTTTCCCCATAGCCCTGGCAAATGTTTCCTTTTCAGGTATCTACCCAATTCCCTTCTGAAAGCTATTATTGAATCTGCTTCCACCACCCATTCAGGCAGTGCATTCCAGATCACAACAATTCGCTGAGTAAAGAATTTCTCCTGAAATCCCATCCGGTTATTTTGCCAGTTGGCTTAAGTCTGGTTACCGACTCTCCCGCCAGTGAAAATAGTTTCTCCTTTTTTACTCTGTCAAAACCACTCAATAATTTTAACACAATGGTTGGTTGTTGGATAGCCATTTGGGGATTGGACACCTTGGCTCTTTTTTTCTCTTCCCGACCAAAGGGGCTCCGAGACCAACGGTAGGTCCAGCTAACGTCTCAGTCGAGATCAACTACTCCCATATAGACCTCGGTTCAAACCTCAGACCTACGTAAAGAAGAAGGAAGAAAGAAGAACTTCCATTCATTTAAGCCTTGCCACATCTCCCAGAAACATCTCAAAGCTCGAATGGCTTAGACATGCAATGACTGTTGTTATGTAGCCATGATGCGGAGATGCCGGTGTTGGACTGGGGTGGACAAATGTGAGAAGTCGCACAACACCAGGTTATAGTCCAACAGTTTTATTTGAAATCACAAGCTTTCGGATCGCTGCTCCTTCGTCAGGTGAAGTGAAGAGATGCATATAGGCACAGCATATATAGTCAGAGAACACAGCCAGATGATTACAGTTAATCTTTCCAACTGCCCGTTATCACACCTCGGCAGAGAGATAATCACGGCAATCAAAGGTGTGGATGGTGTCCAAATAGGTCAGTTAGGAAAACATTACATCAATGTTGTTATGTAGGCAAAGGTGGCAGCCATTTTGCACACAGAAAGATCCCGCAGCCAACAAGAAGATGAATGATCTGTTTTTGACCAGGACATTAAAAGAACTTTGCTGTTCAAATCGTGGCAGGATATTTTGAACATCTATCTTCACCGTGGCTCAGTGGGTAGCACTCTCGTGCTTCTTGGGTCCGAAGGTTTGTGGGTTCAAGTCCCACGCCGGGGACTTGAGCAGCAAATCCTAGGCTGAAACTCCAGTGTAGTAGTGAGGGAGAGCTGTAATGTCGGAGGTGCTGTTTTTTGGGATGAGATGTTAAACAGAAGTCCTGTCTGCCCTCTCCGGTGGACCTAAAAGATCCCATGGCACTATTTCGAAGAAGAGCAGGGGGAGTTCTACCAAGTGTCCTGGGGCCAATATTTATCCCTCGCCCAACATCACTAAAACAGATTATCTGGTCATTATCGCATTTCTGATTGTGGGAGCTTGCTGTGTGCAAAATGGCTGCCGCGTTTCTTCCATTACAACAGTGACTCCACTTCATTGGCTGTAAAGCGCTTTGGAAGGAGCTGAGGCTGTGGGAGCTGCTCTGTAAATGCAGCTCTTTCTTTAACCAGGCGGGGGAAAACTGCCGTCAAGCAGGAGCACAAAGATAGACACCGAGGAAAATAGGAAGCGAGAATGTGATTTAAAGCAAGGAGGCATTTCAAAACCAGATTTATGAGAGGGCAAGTCAACACAGGTCTCAGTTTGTGCTGTTGCAGTCTCTGGATTTCCACAGGTGAAACAGGATATTACAAAAATCAAATTACTGCTTTATTGAAAAATGCGTATTACTGTCAGCATTGTGTGCTGTAATTAGTTCTCCAAAAGAACCCTTGTAAACGTATATTAGAGTGTAGTGTAAGCTGGATCCTGACAGGATGCTGCTTGTACTGATACGGCACAGAGATTTGCTGTGTTTTTTAAATATATATATATATTCTAATGTCTGAACGGAGTCTTTTTTGAAACGGATCACTGTCTGAGTTTATAAGCAAAAAAAAAATGATCATTGTTGGATTTTTCCAATTGTCCAGAGAGTTCACTGGTTCTCAGTTTCCCTCAAAACAAAGTTACTGCTTCTCATTTTTATTCATGGGCCTACATGAGATTATGGTGCACTATTGGTGGCTGGATTAGTGTGGCCCTCCCCTGTCCACTATTTTATTGGAGGCATTAGCTCATTTATACTGAACAAGGCAATGTTTCAGTTAAAAGTAATGGACAAACAAACGTCACACGAGGGCATTAAGCAGTTGTACGCTAATATTGCCATTGGTAATTTTGAGGTTATAAACCTGGCGTGGGCTCTATCTAAAATGGAAGGGGGCTAGTGATGAGTGGTAGTGGAAAGCCCAAGTCTGCTGAATTGACCTGATTGGCATAAGAACATAAGAAATAGGAGCAGGAATAGGCCACTTGGCCCGTCGAGCCTGCTCCACCATTCAATAAGATCATGGCTGATCTTGGGCTCAAAGCCACTTCCCTGCCCGCTCCCCATAACCCTTCACTACTTTATCTTGCAAAAATCAGTCTATCTCCACCTTAAATGTATTTAATGACCCAGCCTCCATGGCTCTCTGGGGTAGAGAATTCCACAGATTTACGACCCTCAGAGAAGAAATTCCTCCTCATCTCAGTTCTAAAAGAGTGACCCTTTATTCTGAAACTATGCCCCCAAGTTCTAGATTTCCCCACGAGGGGAAACATCCCCTCAGTATCTTATATGTTTCAATAAGATCACCTTTCATTCTTCTAAATTCCAATGAGTATAGGCCCAGCCTGCTCAACCGTTCTTCATAAGTCAACCCCCTATTACTAAACAAAGCTTGTGTGTAACCCTCTTTGTATTTGGTCACTCCCCTCTAATAGCATATATGAGCAAAACTGACGGTTGTCCCTCTTCCTGTGTGCAGCACTGTGTTTTTTCCAACTATTTTTCTCTGCACACCGCCCCCCCCCTCCCCCCCAGCAACACCCCAGTCCTGAAGGCACTGACTCCTCGCTGGAGGAAGATTTGATGGGCACCATGCCCTCTTCCACCTTGCCTCACTGTCCATTCTTCACATGTGAGGAAGAACCTGCTTTTATATTGTGCATTTCAAGACCTCAGGACATCCCGAAGCACTTCACAGCCAATGACGTACCTTGGGCGTTTGGTCACTGTTGTCGCAGGAAACCCATTTGCGCTCAGCAAGATTCCACAAAAACAGCAATGATATAATGACCAGATAATTGGGTTCATAGTGATGTTTGTTGAGGGATAAACGTTGGCCTAGACACTCCTGCTCCTCTTCAAATAGTGCCATGGGATTTTTTTTACATCTACCTGAGAGGGCAGACAGGATCTTGGCTTAATGTTGCATGTTAAAAGAAGCAACTCCGACAGTGCAGCACTCCTTCAGTAGTGCACTGGAGTGCTAACGCATCTGGAGTGGGGCTTGACTCAGAGGTGAGAGTGCTACCCACTGAGCCATGGGTGACCGTTCCACACAGACAAATTCAACCACCCCACCTGAATCTGAAGGTGGCAGCAGAAGGCACTTGGGGGGAAAAATTGAGTCGCGCCCCGAAAAAATTAGCACCCCCGCGGCCAAAATTGAGTGGTAGCGCCCCAAGAGGGAAGCGGTATTGCAGGCCTTCTTCTCCTTCTTAAAGGGGAGGGTACTTGCGCAGCGCAACCTGGGGCCCAGCTGGGCCACCGGGATCGGAGTGCCGGGCCTATGGAGCGCAGCCGGCACTCCGCGGGAGTGGGGGTGCTCAGGAGGCCAGGGACGGCAACGGAGCCAGGTGCTGCCAGGCGGCCAGCAACAAAAATGGTCGCCCGGCACCTCGCCTTTAAATAGCGCCGCCCCGGCTGCAGGTAGGCCCCCCTGACCCCGTCGGACATAGTGTCTGGCGGTAAGTCAGGGGGTGCTACCGAAAATCGCGGCCGGGGCGCTGCGCACAGCGATGACGTCATCACCAGCGGCACAGCGCCACGGGGCGCTAACGGTTACCGCCGCGGCTAACCTCCCGCTGAATTTCGCGGGAGGCGTTGGCGGCGCCGCGCCCGGGCGCCAGTTGCTTTGCACCCCATTAGCGCCCTCTTAGGGCGCTACCGGGAGGCGCAACGCAACCGAATTTTTCCCCCTCGGTGCTTACCTGAGGTCCCACACATTTACTTTGTTTTCTAGATACAATCAGGACTCTGCCAATGTTTTCCCCTTCCTTAACCCAAGGTGATAGGGCCAACTATAGCAACCCAATATGTTGAGCTGAGTAAACACCGCACCGATCGAAGATCGAATTTTGAGCCTTCCTGATCTGTACAGGCTTGGTTGCTTAGAGTCTGAACCAGTTGAGTCATCAGGGGAATATTGTGCAAGAGGAAGAATGGGGTTGGGGGAGAAGGAGAATGGGGTTGGGGAGAGAGAGAATGGGGTTGGGGGAGAAGGAGAATGGGGTTGGGGGAGAAGGAGAATGGGGTTGGGGGAGAAGGAGAATGGGGTTGGGGGAGAGAGAGAATGGGGTTGGGGGAGAAGGAGAATGGGGTTGGGGAGAAGGAGAATGGGGTTGGGGAGAGGGAGAATGGGGTTGGGGGAGAGGGAGAATGGGGTTGGGGAGAAGGAGAATGCGGTTGGGGGAGAGGGAGAATGGGTTGGGGGAGAAGGAGAATGGGTTGGGGGAGAAGGAGAATGGGGTTGGGGGAGAAGGAGAATGGGGTTGGGGGAGAAGGAGAATGGGGTTGGGGGAGAAGGAGAATGGGGTTGGGGGAGAGGGAGAATGGGTTGGGGGAGAAGGAGAATGGGGTTGGGGAGAAGGAGAATGGGGTTGGGGGAGAGGGAGAATGGGGTTGGGGAGAAGGAGAATGGGGTTGGGGGAGAGGGAGAATGGGGTTGGGGGAGAAGGAGAATGGGGTTGGGGGAGAGGGAGAATGGGGTTGGGGGAGAGGAGAATGGGGTTGGGGGAGAGGGAGAATGGGGTTGGGGGAGAGGGAGAATGGGGTTGGGGGAGAGGGAGAATGGGGTTGGGGGAGAGGGAGAATGGGGTTGGGGCAGAAGGAGAATGAGGTTGGGGGAGAAGGAGAATGGGGTTGGGGAGAGGGAGAATGGGGTTGGGGGAGAAGGAGAATGGGGTTGGGGGAGAGGGAGAATGGGGTTGGGGGAGAGGGAGAATGGGGTTGGGGGAGAGGGAGAATGGGGTTGGGGGAGAGGGAGAATGGGGTTGGGGGAGAGGGAGAATGGGGTTGGGGGAGAGGGAGAATGGGGTTGGGGGAGAGGGAGAATGGGGTTGGGGGAGAAGGAGAATGGGGTTGGGGAGAGAGATGGGGACATGGACTGAGAGAGAAACTACAGTATGGTGGGTTGAGGAAGAGGGAGATGGGAATGCGGGTCGGGGAAATGAGGCAAACTGGAGGACAGGCTAATTGAGATTCGACTGGGGTGGGAGAGAGTGATTCGGGGTGTGGGTGGACATAGGGACCAGCATTTCGTGCTGAGCCAGGAACAGCAGCAGCATCAATGGTGGGGAGTGGGAGAGACACCGAGAGGAGCAGCCAGTACAGGGGTGAGTGAAACCTGTGGGTAAACAGTGAGCGATTGTTTCAGCTGGTGGACGAATGGGGAACAAGGGGACGGAGACGGAGGACCCTCACTGGAAAAAACAAGGGAGAAGGAAGGTTCTTGAACTGAGGGCTATTAAACCATGGGATGCTTCACCACAAGTCGGCATGGGTTCGTCGGGCCAAATGGCCTTCTTCCGTGCTGCAACCATTCTAAGTAAGAATAAAGGAAGAACATGCATTTATGCCTTTCACCACCTCAGGATATGTCCCCTTTTTTATGAATAACATAAAAAATTTCATGTGTGCAGTATAACAGAGCCGGTATTTTGCATTGAACTTATTTTTCCATCAATGTTGTCAGTAGCAATTCAACCAGGACTTCCATTCATGGTCACTATCCAGCAACCTGTGCTGGAATGGGCAGTGTGTTTCGTGAGGACAAGATCATGCATTCATTCTCGGGATCTGGGCGTCGCTGGCAAGGCCGACATTTAATGCCCCTCCCTAGTTGCCCTTGAGAAGGTGGTGGTGGTGGGCTGCCTTCTTGAACCGCTGCAGTCCGTGCGGTGAAGGTGCTCCCACAGTGCTGTTAGGCAGGGGTGTCCTCCACTTCATGGTGAAGTGGTTTGCTGATTGAATATCTTGACTGTTGAGGCCGCTCACAGGAACAATGGCCACTACTGTCAGTATTTTGATGGCTTATACTCTGGTATGTCCCTTCTTTCAACAGAAGTAGTGGAATGGGGGGGGATAAAAGAACCTTTACATCCTCCTCCTAAATAGTTGTGGTTTCCAGTGATCACGCATCCTCGTGTACGTCTCAGTTTCCTAATCTTTTCACTCATGACTCCCCCCTCCTCCTGGACCAGAACTCTGCTTCCAATCAGCATTTCCCCACAGCTTTTATACAGCGCCTTTAATGTAGTAAAACGTCCCAAGGCGCTTCACAGGAGTGACATCAAACAAAATTTGACACCGAGCCACATGTAAGGAGATATTAAGACAGATAACTCGGACAGAAAAGCTTGCTCAAAGAGGTAGGTTTTAAGAAGCGTTTTAAAGGAGGAGAGAGAGGCAGAGAGGTTCAGAGAGGGAAATCCACAGCTTAGGGCCTAGGCAGCTGAAGGTACGGCCGCCAATGGTGGAGCGATTAAAATCAGGGGAGAACTGGAGGAGTCAGAGATCTCGGAGGGTTGGAGGGCTGGAGGAGGTTACAGAGATAGGGAAGGGGGGAAACCATGTAAGGACTTAGGCGGGGGGAGTGGAAACAAGGAGGGCGAAGGATCCCAGGGTGGGGGGGTGGGCGGGTAGACAGCAGCCCCACACTCTGTGATGCTCCATGTCCATATTGAACTCACCGTGGAAATCTCTTGTGCAACTGTATAAAGCTGACAGTCATATCAAAATCCAGTCAGAAGCTAAAGAGAATTTGTGGCGGTAATCTCATAACACAAAGAATTTACACAAAGCAAGAGACAGAAAAGAAAGAACAAGGCAGAATCCCAATCCATCATGTATATAATTATGCATCAGGAAAGGCTTGCCATCTGCATATAAATATGTATGTGTGATATACAGAGTTATATACATACATGCGTACATGCTCATACCCGCTTTGAAATTCAAAACCACATGGATTTGCAACCAGTTAACGGAGACATCAACCCATAATGAGCTACTTAATCACACACATCTCCAGCCCGTGTAATCGGCTGCCCGCTGTCTGGGTGTCTCTGTTTTGCAAATTGCAAATCTGGTCACCTTAGCCTGAGACAGGCTTTGTTCAACAGAGGAAAAAAAAACACATTAAATATATGTTTGGTGCAATGAGGGGGAGACTGAAGCAACCGGAAAGGGAAAGAAAAACTACCTTCCTGAAGAAAAAGGCTCCATGTATAGAGACAATATATCGCTGCTGTTTAAAAAATCAGTGACAAAAAGTGAAGGGTGAACCTTAATCTATGTGTCAGCAATGAGAACATAAGAAGTAGGAGCAGGAGTAGGCCATTCGGCCCTTCGAGCCTGCTCCGCCATTCAATAAGATCATGGCTGATCTTCTACCTCAACTCCACCTTCCCGTCCAATCCCCATATCCCTTGGTTCCCTTAGTATCCAAATATCGATCTCTGTCTTGAATATACTCAATGACTGAGCATCCACAGCCCTCTGGGGTAGAGAATTCCAAAGATTCACAACCCTTTGAGTGAAGACATTTCTCCTCATCTCAGTCCTAAATGACCCGTTATTCTGAGACTGTGACCCCTAGTTCGAGACTTCCCAGCCAGGGGAAACGTCCTCCTGGCATCTACCCTGCCAAGCCCCTTAAGAATTTTATATGTTTCAAAGAGAAAACCATTTGAAAACTCTTGGCTTTGCGATTTAGTATCGGCTACTGTCAGATCAGCTGAGGAAGGCATGGGGTGGTAGATCTAGCAAAATGGGCATGCAGTCAGTCGGGCGAGAGCTGGACCAGGAGGCATAAGGGAGAATACATTGTAGACTTAAGGGGCAACGGGCATCAGAGGTTGGATTCATGTCAAGACGCATGATGGGTAATGGCCACAAAGTACTAGGCATTAGAGGCACATGGGGTATGAGATACTGGGTTTCAGAAGAATGATGGACATTGGGCATTACAGGCGTGGGGACATCAGATACACAATGAGGAGCATTTCGTATTCAATGGATTCGAGGAGGAGAATTGGACGTAGACATGTACAGGGTAAATTTTGCGAGACTCTGGTCTTGACGTGGAGTCTCGCTTGATGGGAGCGAGAATCGGGTGCAGAAGTCAATGCGCCCGGTTCATGGTGAAACCAGTCGAAAATCAAGAGCATTGTGAATCTGCCGCACGAACCTCCAAGCCCAATTCTCCAATTCGGGCTCCTGTTGAACGAGATTCCACGCTGAGAGCGGAGTCCCACAAGGTTCATTTTTTACAATTTGTTTATGGGATGTGGGCGTCGCTGGCAAGGCCAGCATTTATTGCCCATTCCCTAATTGCCCTTGAGAAGGTGGTGGTGAGCCACCTTCTTGAACCGCTGCAGTCTGTGTGGTGAAGGTGCTCCCACAGTGCTGTTAGGTAGAGAGTTCCAGGATTTTGACCCAGCGACGATGAAGGAATGGCAATATACTTCTAAGTCAGGATGGTGTGTGACTTGGAGGGGAACTTGGAGGTGGTGGTGTTCCTATGCGTCTGCTGCCCTTGTCCTTCATCTTGTAGAGTAAGCTCCCTCTTAACTAATTATCTCAGAGTCTCTGATGGCACTGACTGGGAGAGTGAGAGAAAGTAAAGGTGAAGAACAGGAGATTAGAACATAGTACATGGAAGAAGAATTGACCATTTGGCCCATCGAACCTGTTCGTTTTAACAGAGCCCGTACATCTGGCACTGTTGTGGACTCCACTCAATTTATTTGATCTCCTCAGGGAGCTACAAATGAAACTTCAAAGGAAAAAATTCTGTGGAATTTCTCACTGATGCTAAAGCATCAAAACGTCAGGTCAATGGCCTCCCATTACAATCAATAATATTCAGTCCAATCATTTACCTTCCACAGATGACAACTCCAAGGTCCCAGCAGCAGAGGTATAATGTGCAGCAAAATCAGAGCTTTTGATCATCTATCTCTAGCCTTATCCTTCGAATCTTCAGCCTTCTTCTCTTCCCTCCACGCACTTCTTCCCTCCTCTCCATCAGGTGCCAACTCATGATGGGCATGGTTCCCCAGTGAAGTGGCAGCCCTTGGGTATCTAACCCAAATGGTCATTCTTCAGGCGTGAGCCCAAGTAGTGAGCCTAGGCATGTTTGGTCATGAAGTGCATCACAGGCAAGCCTGGTCCTGTACCTACTGACATTTAGATGTATACACGGGTCACAGGATAGGTCTTGGGAGCCGAAATCCCAGCTGACTGTTTCCACCTGTAATGCCAGGGGAGCTGAAGTCAATTTTGGTCCCTCAAGTACGAAGTTCGTGCAGCCATGATTATGGAATGAAAAATCACTCCCTTTTTTCCGTAAATTCCTGACATGTATTCCCTGTTTGCCTTCCTTGTCACTGGGAGCGCCGGATCTCAAAATCCCACCCGCACAGAGAGGAAAGGGATTTGGGAAGGAGAACATGAGAGTAAACAGCAACCGGTAAATATAGCAAGAGAAATAAAGAAAGATTTTATTTCTTGAAGTACTCAGTCTTGCGTTCATACGGGAAAATATAAAATACATAATTTCCACTTTTGTACTTGAGCTCCCTAGGGAGATGTTGTTAACCGTCAGTATTGATTCATTCAAATGCAAATTAGATAGATTTCTTTCAGAAAGTAACATATTGCGATGCAGTATATGAGTGTTTTGAGACATGACATGTGGTAAGTGTAGCATGCTTGAGAGGAACAGGTGACTTTGGACCTATGGTTCTCAGAGCTCTCCATCACTGGGGGTTTTCCTCGTGTCATGTCTGGGTCTGTTGTAGACCAAGTAATAGAGAGAAAGAAGAAAGAAAGACTTGCATTTATATAGCGCCTTTCACGACCACTGGACGTCTCAAAGCACTTTACAGCCAATGAAGTACTTTTGGAGTGTAGTCACTGTTGTAATTTAGGAAACGGGGCAGCCAATTTGCGCACAGCAAGCTCCCACAAACAGCAATGTGATAATGACTCAATAATCTGTTTCTGTTATGTTGGTTGAGGGATAAATATTGGCCAGGACACCGGGGATAACTCCCCTGCTCTTCTTCGAAATAGTGCCATGGGATCTTTTACATCCACCTGAGAGAGCAGACGGGGCCTCTGTTTAACGTCTCATCCAAAAGACGGCACCTCCGACAGCGTAGCACTCCCTCAGCACTGCACTGGGAGTGTCAGCCTAGATTTAGGTGCTCAAGTCTCTGGAGTGGGATTTGAACCCACGACTCAGTAAGCGAGCGTGCTACCCACTGAGCCACAGCTGACACTGAGATTGATTGCTATGATTGGCCAACAACTCCATTATCGCTGTATCATGCGACTACCAGGATGGTAGAAGGCGGACTAGACGGATCTGAATCTTTTCTCATCTAGCAATCCCTATGTTCCTATGTTGAGCGTTACGCAAACACCTGGATGCAACACGCACAGATCTGACGGGGACAATTACCACACCTGCAGTGGAGCAGCCGCATTGTCCCTTTTGAGCTAATGGATGGAACATTGAGGGGGGGGTGCTCTGTTACACACGTGCAGTTGTCGCCACTGATTTTCCTCTCTGTGCTGCACCCGGACGATTATTTAACAACCAAGTGCAAAATAGGAAAAATCTGCCCTGTACGTTTACAAGGTGTGCGGACCGGGATTATAGGGATCTGGGTGTCCTAGTGCATGAATCGCAAAAGGTTACTATGCAGGTACAGCAAGTAATTAGGAAAACTAATAGAATGTTATCGTTTATTGCGAAGGGAATTGAATACAAAAGTAGGGAGGTTATGCTCCAGTTATACAGGGCATTGGTGAGACCACATCTGGAGTACTGTGTACAGTATTGGTCTCCTTATTTAGGGAAGGATGTGAATGCGTTGGAAGCAGTTCAGAGAAGGTTTACTAGACTAATACCTGGAATGGGCGGGTTGTCTTATGAGGAAAGGTTGGACAGGCTAGGCTTGTATCCGCTGGAGTTTAGAAGAGTAAGAGGTGACTTGATTGAAACATATAAGATCCTGAGGGGTCTGGACAGGGTGGATGTGGAGAGGATGTTTCCTCTTGTGGGAGAATCTAGAACTAGGGGTCACTGTTTAAAAATAAGGGGTTGCCCATTTAAGACAGAGATGAGGAGAAATTTTTTCTCACAGAGGGTCGTGAGTCTTTGGAACTCTCTTCCTCAGAGGGCGGTGGAAGCAGAGTCTTTGAATATTTTTAAGGCAGAGGTAGATAGATTCTTGATAAGCAAGGGGGTGAAAGCTTATCGGGGGTAGGCGGGAATGTGGAGTAATCGGATCAGCCATGATCTTATTGAATGGCGGAGCAGGCTCGAGGGGCCGAGTGGCCTACTCCTGCTCCTAATTCGTATGTTCGTATAGCAGAATCGTAATGCACTCCATCGAAACACATTTATAAATCATAAAAAGAAAGAGCTTGCTTCTAAATAGCATCCTATCAGTCCTCAGGATATCGCAACGTGCTTCCAATTTAATGTATTACTTTGGAAGTGAAGCCACTTGTTATGAAGGTGAACAGCAGCCAATTAGCATCCAGTAAGGACTGACCAACAACAGTGAGATAAGTGACCATTTAATGTGATGGTGGTCAAAAGAAGAATGTTGGCCAGGACACCCGGAGAACTCCTTGCTCCTCTTCAAATAGTGCCGTGGACTATTTAACGTCAACCTGAACAGGCAGATGGGACCTTGGTTTAACGTCTCAACTGAGCTGAACACAAGAGCTGGACATCGCAATGCCACTGAAGGAAACCTAGAAGTACCAGGAGAGAAGATGGGACCCTTGCATGATACTGAGACGGACAAGAGCAACATGAAACGGAACAGCAGCAAGAGTAAGGAATTGAAACTGAGCGGATGTAAAGTCACACTAAACAGGGATGTTAAAGGACATGAGCAGGAGTGGAGATAATGCTGGAAATCTCAGAAGAATGGAGCACCCAAGGCTATGCTTTACTTATCCTAATGCAGTGTATTGTGAACCATCTACTAGACTGCAGAATGGCAGCGTCCCAGACAGTGAACAAGCGAGCACGAAAACCACCCACAGCAAGCTAGGTCTGTGAGGGGGCCATTTTGTTCTCTCTCTCTCTCCCCGTCTATCTCACGTACGCTAGTGTTGCCACTAAGATTTCAGCAAGTGTAATGGTGGATCCAAATTTCTTCTATCTCTGCCAAGTAATTGGTAGAAGGATTAGGGGGGGAGTTGAGGAGAACTTTTTTCACCCAGAGGGTGGCGGGGGGTCTGGAACTCACTGCCTGGAAGAATGAGAGAGGCAGAAACCCTCATCGCATTTAAAAAGTATTTGGCTATTCACTTGAAGCTGGAAAGTGGGAATAGGCTGGATAGCTCTTTTTCTGCCGAAACAGACATGATGGGCCAAATGGCCTCCGTCTGTGCCATAAATTTCTATGATTCCATGCCCCTCTTTTTCCTCTCTTCCTTTTCTTTCCTCTTTCTCTCTTTCTATCTCTCATGAACACGTGTTCTTTATAAAAGCAGAACATACTGGAAATGCACAGCATACCATTGAGCGTGCGGTAGAGAAAGTAATCGCACTGTTTTCGTAACTGGATCAATACAGTATGTAGGTCAAAAGGCCACAGGTGGACAATCGGGGGAGAGGACACAACCTATCAGAAAGAATGATTTAAAAAAAAAGGAACTAACGTGTTTTATCTCTTAAATCCTTCTCGCTGCCTTTCTTTTCTCTCACTTTTCTTTGTCTCTTCCTGTATTTTCTCCTGTACCTTGCTACCCATCTCTCTGACCGCCTCTCTCCCAATTAGCTTTTTTAACGTTGCTCTTGTGTTTTGGACTCTAGCCGACCAGTGTCTCTGCGTTTACTTTGCTAAAATCGAGCTCTCTTATCCCAGCGACCGAACTGAAGACTCTTTTAAATAAAAGAAAGAAACAGGTCTACTACTCCACCACTGGGGTAGAGTAGCTGGATGTCGCAGTGTGAACACTGAGCCCAGCTCAGAGACACTAGTCCCCCAGATCCCGCTGTGTAAGCTTTTTATTTCGACTGGCATTAAATTGACAGCAAGACCAATTCTTTTGAAACAATTTGGAACAAGTTTATTAGACACACACACTCATACACATCAAAACAATAGCCTACTGGTATCCTATGGACTCTACTCGATTACAACAGGTAAGGTAATGGGTTAGATTTAAACAGACTGGTACTTCCCTGAGTCAAGCAATGCACGCGGCCTTTTTCCTTGCTTCTTGGTCTGGTTTGTAGAGGGAGGGTTTCCTGCTTTTCCGCGTGGTCATCCAGAGAGAGAGCGAGAGCCTTTGGGTTCCTTATTTTATATCTTTTTAAGTCCATTGTCTCTAGTCTAAATTGCTAAGACCCCGGGATTGGGTCTTAGTTTCATGGCAGTTCTTGATTGGCTTTCCTTTGAACATGTGGCTGTCGGCAGTGGCCGCTGCCATTTCTTGATTAAGTTAATTGTTTGTTAACACCTTTTAATGGCTCTTGGGTTTCGATGGTGAGTTTCGATGGTGAGTTTCGATGCTGTCTCTGCGGGGGGTTATCCTGTTATGCAGGTTTCCTTTGTTAAGTTTCGCGCCGTTGTCTTGAGCTCCGCTCCCAGGGAGATCCATACACATCAAATTCATCTTTATTACATACATCTTAGATTAATAGTCTCGAGTCCATCACACATACAAAACATATATTTTTATCCTTACAGCAGTGAAGGAGTCTTGATGTAGGAGAAGCTAAACAGCCTCTTAAGGGATGAATTTGCTGTCGGCGGTATTTCTAATGAATGTGCTAGCATGGTTACTCGAAGCTATTTTAACGCATTAGCTTGTCCATTTACTTTAATTGGATTAGTAAACGCCTTTAACTGAGGAAGTTCATGTCAACACATCACCTGAAAGTAATCTCAACACATTAGTTCCTTTTTTTTATCATTCTTTCTGATAGGTTGTGTCCTCTCCCCCGATTGTCCACCTGTAGCCTTTTGACCTACATACTGTATTGATCCAGTTACCAACACAGAGGGATGTGCGCAGCTAACGTCGCATGCAACCTCACTAAAAATAAATACCAAATGAGATTCGGAACAAAGGGAATTGAGGCTACAGTAGACCGGGATCATGCAGGTTATAAATCTGTTGGCAAAAAAAAAAGACAAAGAGGGGCGAATGCTTCAGTGGAAAGTTCTCAGAAAGGTTCTTGTGCACAAGACTGCTCTACGAGCTACTTCGTCACCCGATGGGTTTGACAACCCTCCAGCATTGTCCTGGAGTCTCCAGGAATTATCTCTTGGACACTGCTCCAAGTAACCAGGGAGAAAAAAAGTCACCGGAGCACTAAAAAAAAGTTGTTTTTCATTTTCTTCAAACTCTTCCATTTTATTAGTTATAAATACATTGGAGGTGGGGGCTGGGAAGGCTGTTTGACTGGGTGGGGTGGTTGGAGGCAGGAGGTCATGTGATGAAACCTCCAGGAATGCGTCCAACCAGAGCTGGCGACCCTGTTGCCATGCCACCATGTTGGTATGGCAGCCATTTTGTGCAGAAGCAGGCTCTTTGCTGGAGCATATTTTTAATACTTTTTACATTTTTGTGCTATTCTTTCAAAAACGAATTCTAGTGGAGGTGATGGGCCGTTCATAAGAACGTAAGAACAGAAGAAATAAGAGCAGGAGTAGGCCATACGGCCCCTCGAGCCTGCTCCGCCATTCAGTAAGATCATGGCTGATCATCGACCTCAACTCCACTTTCCCGCCCGATCTCCATATCCCTTGATTCCCCTAGAGTCCAAAAATCTATTTATCTCAGCCATGAATATACTCAAAGACTCAGCATTCACAGCCCTCTGGGGCAGAGAATTCCAAAGATTCACAACCCTCTGAGTGAAGAAATTCCTCCTCATCTCGGTCTTAAATGGCCGACTCCTTATCCTGAGACTATGCCCCCTAGTTTTGGACACTCCAGCCAGGGGAAACAACCTCTCAGCATCTACCCTGTCAATCCCCTTCAGAATCTTATATATTTCAATGAGATCACCTCTCATTCTTCTAAACTCCAGAGAGTACAGGCCCATTCTACACAATCTCTCATCATAGGACAGCCCTCTCATCCCAGGAATCAATCTAGTGAACCTTCGTTGCACCGCCTCCAAGGCAAATATATCCTTCCTTAGATAAGGAGACCAAAACTGTGCACAGTACTCCAGGTGTGGTCTCACCAAGTCCCTGTACAATTGCAGCAAGACTTCCTTACTCTTATACTCCAACCCCCCTTGCAATAAAGGCTAACATGCCATTTGCCTTGCCTTCAGTGATGGTCGTTGTGTTTCCAGTTACGTTATCTTGGCCTCACTATTGGTTGCTGATCTGATAAATTGTCAAGCAAGGCGATTTCAATTCACCAGAAAACATGTGTTCTGTGAAACTTGGCTATTTGGAGCAGGGTTGGAAAGGGAGGTGAGACTGAGGTCTGGAAGAAGAGAGGGAATGTTGGTCAATAAGAGGAGAGAGCAGAGGAATCTGAACTGTACTTTGCAAAAGAAAGAGAAAACAATGGGACAAAAGGGGACTTAGATATCTAATTGATGGAGAAGAACTTTCACGGACCGTTTCAGTAGGGAGTCTCGGCACAATTCCGAAATTCTGCAGTGAAGCAAACGCAAGGTTATTAAACAGAGCTCTTGGTACTGGTTCAAAGTTCACAGCACCAGTAACAAACCTTCGTTATCACATTGCTGTTTGTGGGAGCTTGCTGTGCGCAAATTGGCTGCCGCGTTTCCTACATTACAACAGCGACTACACTTCAAAAGTACTTCATTGGCTGTAAAGCGCTTTGAGACGTCCGGTGGTCGTGAAAGGCGCTATATAAATGCAAGTCTTTCTTTTCTTTCTTACCTGTCATGGAAAATAAACCTTTGGTCTGCCTCAAATGACAGTGTGAATTGGAATGACTTGGCTACGTCAGGCAGTCCTGTGGGTTCTGTGCTGCTCTGTAATCCAGGCTTATGGACAGGAACCAGCAGCTTCATCAAACCCTGTCATCCAGCCTCAGATGAGCAGAAATTCAGGCCAGAGGCTGTGTTTCAGTTTGGTCGCTCATGTGAGCAAAATTGTGGTTTCAGGATAAAACCTTACCTTGTTTTGTACTTGCACTGGTTTTTTTTTTTGCTTGCATTAACCAACTGGGGGAAAGTATACCCACAGGAGTCTCTTTAATGGATGTCAAACAGCTCTACACCCCCACCTGTTGGAGCTCGCTCTCCAAACCACTTCATCTTCCGACCTTTCTCCCTTCTGTGAAAGCCTTTTAAAAACCTACCTCCTTTTGAAAACCCATGTAGTCCTGCCCCCCCCCTCTCCACCCCCACTCTGTAATACATCCTGTCTCATGCTTGACATAGGATATACGGCATAGAAACAGGCCATTCGGCCCAACCAGTCCATGCCGGCGTTTATACTCCACTCGAGCCTCCTCCCGTCTTTCCTCATCTAAATCTATCAGCGTAACCCTCTGTTCCCTTCTCCCTCATATGCTTGTCTAGCTTCCCCTTAAATACATCTATACGATTCGCTTCAACCACTCCCTGTGGTAGCGAGTTCCACATTCTCACCACTCTCTGGGTAAAGAAGTTTCTTCTCAATTCCCTATTGGATTTCTTGGTGACTATCTTATATTGATGGCCTCTAGTTTTGCTCTTCCCCACAAGTGGAAACATTCTCTCGGTATCCACTCTATCTAAACCTTTCATAATTTTAAAGACCTCTATTAGGTCACCCCTCAGCCTTCTCTTTTCAAGAGAAAAATAGACCCAGCCTGTTCATCCTATCCTGATATGTATACCCTCGCATTTCTGGTATCATCCTCGTAAATATTCTCTGCACCCTCTCCAGTGCCTCTATATCCTTTTTATAATATGGCGACCAGAACTGCACGCAGTACTCCAAGTGTGGCCTAACCAAGGATCGATACAAGTTTAGCATAACTTCTCTACTTTTCAATTCTAACAGGATCTCTCATTGAGATCCTGTTCGAACTCCTGGAATTCCAAGTTGCGGTAAACGTTTAAGAAGAGAAAACTTTTGAGCATTTTGGTTTATTTAAATTGAAAACCTATTTATTTGAAACTGTGCATTTTAAAGGTTAAACACTTTCCGTTCAATAGGAAGCTGTGACATCTTCAGAGAAGCAAGCCCTTTTATCTACATCATTGAATTTTAGGCTAGGCACAGGGTTAATTCAGTGTAAATGCCAGGCCTTAATAGCTGCCAGTGACTGCTGCAAATATGTAATCTTGTGCCAGGCACTAAAAGTAGCAAATAGGGCTCATGGGCAAAGTGGCGCAAGATGTAACTGGGAATGGTTTGCCTTTTGGAGAGGGCCAGGGCAGTATCATTAGAAGAGTCTTTGCTGCCACCTCCACAGAATCCAATGTGATCTGCCAGTGCAAGCCAACCACAGTCTTTGCCACAGTGCCGGTTTTGGAGAATTTCAAAGTTGTGGCGTTGGCATCACATCGATCTGCGACTTGAGCACATTACCAAGGTGGCAGACTGAGGGAGTGCTGCATTGTTGGAGGGGGCGTCCTCTGAATGAGCTGTTCAACCAGTTGAGATTCAGCGAGTTGTTGAAGATCCCATGGCACGGATTCCGAGACAGCCGGGAATTCTCCTCGTGCCTTGGTCAAACATTGCCAGATGACAGATTCATTGATTATTCATCTATTGCTCTTTGTAGTACAAAATGGCTGCTGCATTCGCCCACATAACAGTCGTCACTGTTTCTGAGAAATTATTGTTGTTCTGATGTCTAGTCGTAAATAAGCCAGATCTTCCTTCAACTTAACACTGACAATAAAGCCTTCTTAATTCCACCAAACAGCTGCACCCTAGCCACTGATTCCATAGCCCTCCCCCAATGCTCACCTTGGCCACATCCGATGGTGCACAACCTTGATGTCCTGTTTCACCCTGAGCTGAGTTCATATCCTATCCATCACCAAGACTACCTCTGGAACATCACCCACCGTTTCCCTTCTCTCCACTACCACTGAAACCTTCAACCATGCCATTGTTGCCTCCAGGCTCAAGTTGTCCGACATTCTGCTCACCAACCTCAAATCCCCACACCAACTCCTCCAAAACTCTACTGCCTGCGTCCTGCCCGACACTATGTCTTGCTTCTCTTGTCCCTCCCAACATTGAATTCAAAATTCATATCCCCGTTTATAAATCCCTCCATGCGCCCTGCCCCTGCCAACCTCTGCAACCTACTTTGGCCCGACATTCCAGCATCTGACCCCTGCACGTCCAACCTTAACCTCTTTTGCATCACTCCCTCCCCTCAACCTTTCGTGGCAGAGCCGACAGCCATCTTGGCCTCCCACTCTGCAACTCTCTCCCTAAACCTCTCCCACCTTCAAAAGCCTCCTCAGAAACTAGTTCTTCCGTCAATGCTTCAGTCGTCTTCCCGAGTTCTGCTCTTGCTCCTAATTGGCGTTCATTTTTGCTGATGTAAAGGGCCTTGGGATGCTTCAAAATGTCAAAGCTGCTGTATAAATGCAAGTCTTTCTTTATTTACAAGAAGCCAGAACGTTATACAGTTTGAGGCTTTTTCAGGAAACGTGTGCTCACAAATTTCTCAACTAGATTCCCATGTATCTGTGGTTTGCAAGCCACAAATTCTCCACAACACTGTCCAATTCCATAGTTGTTCCTATTTATGCACCCATTCAGATTTCCACGTTGTCAGAAAATAATGAGTTTATTCAGTGTCGGCAAAGCAGCCACCTTAACGAATCTTTGATGTGGGAGATTTAACAGTCTGAGGAACATTAATTTGCAGCGATTTTCATTGGTATTTTGAAGCAGTACATTGACAGTTCAGTCATCCAATGCTTTGCCAAGGATAATACATTTTGAGACTAAGCATTGACTGCCATTAGAACCTGAAGGGCTCTGTGCAGAAGTCCATTAGAAGAGGCACCTTAGATGTCCATAGCAGGAGACCATGGTCGTGGAGTTGCCATGTGAGGGAAGTTACATTCATGGTGGTATGGGAGCAGAGTTGTGTGGGCTGATGACTTGCCAGACCTCCAAAGGTTGGCCTTGCTTCCATTGTACCCACCCCCCCTCCCCACCCCACCCCACACCTCATAGTACAAAGGGGTGGGGAGATCACCCAAGATCTGAACATGGTGGGCAGCTCAGAATGGGAGCCCAGGCAGCTCGATATTTGTCCCCCCGGCACAGCCATACGTAGTCACTGTGTTCCACTTGCGGGACAGACGCCGAAAGCCAGGCATCTCGGCGGTGTCCCACCAGACCCACAACACTTCTGCAAAAAAATAAATAAATGCAAGTACCTACTGTGGAAGCAGTGGAGGTAATTTGGAGATGCAAGCAGAACAGATGGGCAGTGTATGCCCACGATGGCAATTTCAAGGAATTGCGGAGGCACAAATCAAAAGAGAAGGTTAGATTGCAAGTGCGTTGGGAGTCGTGAACCTGCCTTTCAAAAGATAAGTAAAAAGAGTGACCATCCATGCGCAACTGTGGAAGGGGTCTCCAAGGGGCTCTCCTTGGGCATGGATGAATCTGGAACTCGAGCTTTCATTACGCACCAGCTACTGGAATGACTCGAAACATTTGCTCCTCTTTTTGACTCAAAATGTTGTTTATTTTTTATTAGACTGAACATCAAACTGCAAGAAGAAACGCTCGACAGTTTAAAAACTTGGGTTCTTAGGCAGATGAGAGTATCAGCATCGAAAAGACAAATAAGAACATAAGAAATAGGAGCAGGAGTAGGCCATTTGGCCCTTCGAGCCTGCTCTGCCATTCAATAAGATCATGGCTGATCTTCAACCTCACCTCCACTTTCCTGCACTATCCCCATATCCCTTGGTTCCCTTAATATTCAAAAATCTATCGATCTTTGTCTTGAATATACTCAACGACTGAGCCTCCGCCGCCCTCTGGGGTAGAGAATTCCAAAGATTCACCACCCTCTGAGTGAAGAAATTTCTCCTCATCTCAGTTCTAAATGGCCGACCCCTTATTCTGAGACTGTGACCCCTGGTTCGAGACTCCCCAGCCAGGGGAAACATCCTCCCTGCATCTACCCTGTCAAGCCCTGTAAAAATGTTGTCTATTTCAATGAGATCACCTCTCATTCTTCTAAACTCAAGAGAATATAGGCCTAGTCTACTCAATCTCTCCTCATAGGACAATCCCCCCATCCCAGGAACCAGTCTGGTGAACCTTCATCGCACTCCCTCTATGGCAAGTATATCCTTCCTTAGGTAAGGAGACCAAAACTGTACACTACTCCAGGTGTGGTCTCACCAGGGCCCTATATAATTGCAGTAAGACGTCTTTACTCTTATACAGTACTCAAATCCTCTTGTAATAAAGGCCAACATACCATTTACTTTCCCAATTGCTTACTGTACCTGCGTGTTAACTTTCAGTGATTCTTGTACCAGGACACCCAGGTCCCTCTGAACACAAACATTTCCCAGTCTCTCACCATTTCAAAAATACTCTGCTTTTCTATTTTTCCTGCCAAAGTGGATAACTTCACATTTCTCCACATTATATTCCAACTGTTGCGATACAAGGTCACCGACCCTACTGTCCCACTGAGAAGACATACTGGAAGGGAACGTGACCGGAGGTAGGGCTACAACATTGTAGCACCGATTCTCCAACCTGTGCTCCCTTCTAGCGACTAGGAGCATGAACACGGTGAATTCTATCCAACAGGTTCAACTGCACCCCCTGGTATCCTCCATTCCAGACAACTTGATGAATGGGGAGGGGGCCCGAATGAGAGACAGTCAAGGAGGAGAAATAGTCGTCTGCTGTGTCGCTCAATAGGCCCGTGTGCTGCCAGCACGGTTGGTGTCAATCGTGGGCAGAAACACGGTGGGGTAAAAATTCATCCTGACCAACAGCGCGAAACGGGCAGTGTTGCCTCAGCTGTCTGTTATACTCCCCGTCCCTCCCAGTCTTCTCTTTTCTAGAGCAAAGAGCCCCAGCCTGTTCAATCTTTCCTGATAGTTGTACCCCGTTCAGTTCCAGTATCATCCTTGTGAACAATGTTCCCTTTAAGCGCTGCGGCCACACAGCTGTCTGAAGCTCCCGCGCAGGCCACTTGCTGCCTTCACAATAGGAAAAAAAACAGCGCGTGTGTGGGAATTTGAATGGACCACGCAAGCCTGTTAAAGAAAGCCCTTGCATTTCTATAGCGCCTTTCACGACCACCGGGCATCTCAAAGCACTTTTTGAAGTGTAGTCACTGTTGGAATATGGGAAATGCGGCAGCCAATTTGCACACAGCAAGCTCCCACAAACAGCAATGTGATAATGACCAGATCATCTGTTTTTGTTATGTTGATGTGGAGATGCCGGTGTTGGACTGGGGTGGACAAATGTGAGAAGTCGCACAACACCAGGTTATAGTCCAACAGCTTTATTTGAAATCACAAGCTTTCGGAGTGCTGCTCCTTCGTCAGGTGAAGTGAAGAGATGCATATAGGCACAGCATATATAGTCAGAGAACACTGCCAGATGATTACAGTTAATCTTTCTAACTGCCCTTTATCAGAGAGATAATCACGGCAATCAAACCCTAACCCTAACCCAAACAGGTCAGTCAGGAAAACATTACATCAAAGACAATGAGGTGGGGTCACAAGGGGTCAAATGTGGCAGATGCTGGGGTCTGTATGGAAAACAACAAACTACAGTTGGAAAGATTAACTATAATCATCTGGCAGTGTTCTCTGACTATATATGCTGTGCCTATATGCATCTCTTCACTTCACCTGATGAAGGAGCAGCGCTCCGAAAGCTTGTGATTTCAAATAAAGCTGTTGGACTATAACCTGGTGTTGTGCGACTTCTCACATTTGTTATGTTGGTTGAGGGATAAATATTGGCCAGGACACTGGGGATAACTCCCCTGCTCTTCTTCGTAATAGTGCCGCAGGATCTTTTATGTCCACCTGAGAGAGCAGACGGGGCCTCAGTTTAACGTCTCATCCGAATGACAGCACCTCCGACAGTGCAGCACTCGGAGTGTTAGCCTAGATTTATGCACTCAAGTTGCTGGAGTGGGATTTGAACCCATAACCTTCTGACTCAGAGGCAAAGTGTGCTGCCCACTGAGCCACAGCTGACACTCGGCTATAAAGGGGCCATTGCTTGTAAGTCTGGGTTTTTTTTGCAATTTCTTCAGTGTCTCAATCACCTTTTTGTAATATGGAGACCAGAACTGTGCACAGTACTCCCAAGTGTGGTCTAACCAAGGCTCTATACAAGTTTAACACAACTTCTCTGCTTTTTAATTCTATTCCTCTGGCATTGAAACCCCCCACTGCTTTGTTTGAATTTTTTATGGCTTTGTTAACCTGTGTTGCTACTTTTAATGTTCTGCCAGACATTGTTTGCACAAGAGCAAAGGTCCTTTAAAGAAAGATCAAGAGAAACTTGTGTTTGTTTTGGCACTTTGTCAGCCATTTTTTCACACAGCAAGATCCCACGACCAGCAATGATTTTAGCGGCCAGTTAGTCTGTTTTTGGTGGTGGGTGGTTGAGGAAGGAATATTGGTTGGGTGAAGTCCCTGTGATTCAACTGGAGCTGTGGGATCTTTAATGTCCACCTGGAACAGGCAGCTCGGTCTCATCTGAAGGATGACCCCCTCCAACAAGGCAGTGCCGTCTCAACATTGCATCGGAGTGCCAGCCTAGAATATGTGCTTGATTCCCAGAGTGGGGCTTGAACCCACAACCTTTTTTAAATTTATTCTCAGGATATGGCCATTGCTGGCAAGACCGCCATTTATTGCCCATCCCTGGTTGCCCTTGAGAAGGATGATGGTGAGGTGCCTTCTTGAACTGCTGCAGTCCATGTGGTGAGGGTTCTCCCACAGTGCTGTTTGGTCAGGAGCGCCACGATTTTGACCCAGCTGCAATGAAGGAACGGCCGAGATGTGTCCAAGTCAGGATGGTGTGGGGCTTGGCGGGGAACTTGGAGGTGGTGGTGTTCCCATGCACCTGCTGCCCTTGTCCTTTCCAGGTGGTGGAGATCATGGGTTTGGGAGCAACGTTCCCGCTAAGCTGCGCGGCGGTCTGGAGATCACGCGCAGGCCGCTCACCGGCTTTTACACGGAAGAAACCGCGCACGCGCGAAACTTTGAATGGACTGCGCAGCCAGTTAAAGGAGCCGCGCACGAAAAAAAATTCGAGGGAACATTGTTTGGGAGGTGTCGAAGGTGAGAGTGCTACCAACTGAGCCAGAATAATTCACTAAAAATAGATACTCAAACTGAGGACAGTGCTCTTTGAGTTTGATGTGACATTGACCTCTGAAAGACTCGGGGAAAGAGAATTGCTGCAATTTTAATTTGATGCAAAATCTACAATTAAGAATTCTAAGGGCTGGATTTTCTCAATGGGGAGCTTTTGGAGGCGGGACTCCCACTTGTCGGGTTTTAGTCCCGCCTCCATCAACTTCTGGCCAACCCACGCTATTTTCCCTTGATTGGCCTTGTTAAGCCCGCCCAGCGGGCTTAGCAGGCCAGTTGAGGAAAAGCCGGTTACTGGTGACGTTTCATCTGTCAAGAGCTTTTGACAGATGAAATGTCAGCGTTTGACGGCTCTGTGAAGCTGTCAAACACTGACAATCTGTCCTCTAATTTGAGCCCTTCTACTCAGGCTCAGTTGGAGATCTCTCCTGAGCAGAAAGCAGAAGGCTGCAGCTTTTGACAGCTCAGCGGCCATTCTGCTTTCTGTGCCGGTGAGCTGAGGGACTCCCGAGACCTGAAGGGAGGAAGCCTGCAGGAAGAAGTAAAGGTAAGTAAAACTTATTGAAACACTTTACACTCACCTCACACACTTACCTCTGCACACATGCACCCATCACTCACCTGCACACTCGGCCCCTCCGACCCCCGCAGACCGACGGCCCGCCTCGCTGACCCTGACGAGCTTCGGAGCCGTCGGGAAGCCCACACTTCAGGGCTGAAGATGGGGATTCTCAAAAAAAACGCCTGTTAACAGGCAGTTAATTGGCACTAATCCCCTTCCCGCCTCGGGGAGGTGGCTCCCAGCGCGGGTCAGGTACCCGCCTCCTGGGAAGATGGCACGGAGGCGGGTTACCGCCTCCGCAGGGCTGGCAAAATTCCCCCCTAAGTATCTTCAGGGAAGTTGAATGACCACATCATTCAAACCTTATTTACATATACTCAAGTTATTATAAATAAATACAGTCACAGGGGACCTGCTAAAGAGCGATGAGAGAATTGCCTGAATAACGTCCCTTCAAGTCTGCGGGGCAGGATAAAAATATCTTTTTTTTATAAAGCAGAAACCCACGGAGTACTAAAAAAAAATTACGGGCGACGTTGATTTAAAAAAATAATTAATTTGCTCAGCTGGGTGCAGGAGACTCCCCAACACAGCTCGGGAGAATGTGGAATGCGCAAGGAGAATGATTCCAACAGTTTTCAGCAATATTCCCTCTAAATTGCCTGTTTATTTGAAAAGGAAAAGCGTGTGAGCGGCCTGCACGGTACCTTGTACCTCGGGGGCCTACTGTCAACAAGGGCAGACGTCGATGATGAAGTCCAACACCGCCTTCAGTGTGCCAGTGCAGCCTTCGGTCGCCTGATGAAGAGAGTGTTTGAAGACCAGGACCTCAAACCCGGCACTAAGCTCATGGTCTACAGAGCAGCAGTGATGCCCGCCCTGATTTATGCCTCAGAGACATGGACCATGTACAGCAGGCACCTCAAAGCACTGGAGAGGTACCACCTCCGCAAGATCCTGCAAATCTATTGGCAGGATAGGCACACCAACGTCAGTGTTCTCGCTCAGGCCCACATCCCCAGCATCGAAGCTTTGACCACGCTCGATCAGCTCCAATGGATAGGCCACATCGTCCGCATGCCCGATACGAGACTCCCAAAACAAGCGCTCTACTCGGAGCTCCGACACGGCAGGAGAGCCCCAGGTGGGCAGAGGAAATGCTTCAAGGACACCCTCAAAGCATCCTTGAAAAAGTGCAACATCCCCACCGACACCTGGGAATCCCTGGCCCAAGACCGCACAAAGTGGAGGCGAAGCATCCGGGAAGGCGCCGAACACCTCGAGTCTCTTCGCCAGGAGCAAGCGGAAGCCAAGCGCAAACAGTGGAAGGAGCGCACGTCAACCCAAGCACCCCACCCACCCGCCCCTTCAACCACCGTCTGCCCCACTCGTGGCAGAGACTGTAGGTCCCGCATTGGACTCATCAGTCACCTGAGAACTCATTTTTAGTGTGGAAGCAAGTCATCCTCGGTTCCGAGGGACTGCCTAAGAAGACCTTGTAGATTACTGCGCGGACACGCATGCGTGCAGATTAAGAGGGACCTTTGGAGCTGAGCGCTGGCTCCCTGCTACTCCTTCAGCTGTGTGTGCCACCATATGCCACTCTGCTCGGTCTCCCCTCGCCCTGGCTGCCTCGTATTTGGGTCAGCCCCTACAAGCGGGCACAGAGCAACCCACCCATCTCGTCCTTTGAGGTGCTGGTCTTCTTTGGAGCAGGCTTTTTAAGAGCTCGGTGTGTGTTTGTGCAGTATTGACATGCTGCAGTATCTGAAGGACAACCGGACCCTATCAGGAGAGGAATGTATGGGCCTTGCTACCTGTTCCCTTTGAAAGAGGCATGGTATGATGAAAAAAAAAACTCCCATTCGTAAAATATTTCCCATCTTTGTCTGTAAGACCGTCAGTCTCAGATCCCTAGGAATCTGCTAATAAAACCATCAGCTCCCCCATTTAAATATGGGTTCATTTCCAAGTTTACTTAAGCAACAAGGTGCATTTATATAGCGCCCAGTGAAACTTCCAGCCTCCCTCTTCACACCAAGCACGGATATAAAGTCCTGGCTTCCAAAATTGTCGTGAGCTAAGGTCCCTCCTCACTCCGCCTCTGGCCGAGATGGCGATGCAACTGTGAGTGGTATGGATTATTCTGTAGCCTTTCGGCAATGAAGACGAAAATGCAATAGTGTGTGTGTGTATGCACTGGCAGTTGGTGGGTGGTGTCACTCAAAGGCAGTACAGGTCGGAGAACTGGGACTACCGTGTTGCGCAGAGTGCGCGATGGCTGAATTTACCCGCGAGATAGAGAAGAGGAGCTGTCGATTGTTAGCTCCGGATCCTGTGCGCTCCTTGCATGGCCAGGATCCCATTTAATTTCTTAAGCCCCCCCTAGCACACTTGAGTTATATTTCTCGGTGTTTGGAATGACCTTCCCTGAACTCGCCTCACCTCCAATTAGGTTAGTGTTCTGTCAAAGGTCGTCTCATTAGAGAAACTTTATGTTACAGATACAGTGAAATACAAGTCAGCTGCTGATTTAAATAATGGATATTGCCATGTTTGTTAGCAGGCAGAATCCTCAAGTGGCCTGCATTATTTATTAGGATCTGAATAGCCGCCAATATCTCTGGTCAGAGAAATGGAGATAGCAATGCTGTAATTTAACTTCTTAAGAAAGAATAGCTCCTGCTGAATGAGCTTTGGATGACTGCGGCCTGGGTTTGTGATGAAGTACAGGAGCAGAAAAATTCAGGAATTGATTACCAATCTATCCCTGCGCACTTAAAGAGACAGCGGCCCTTTTAGTTCAATTGTAGAGCCTATTACCTTATTTCAAAATCATTAGCATGACCATATTGCTTTACATAGAAACATAGAAGATAGGAGCAGGAGTAGGCCATTCGGCCCCTCGAGCCTGTTCCACCATTCAATGCGATCATGGCTGATCATCCAAACTCGGTACCCTGTCCCTGCTTTCTCCCCATATCCCTTGGTCCCTTTAGCCTTAAGAAATATATCTAACTCCTTCTTGAATATATTTAATGAATTGGCCTCAACTGCCTTTTGTGGTTGAGAATTCCACAGGTTCACCACTCTCTGGGTGAAGAAATTCCTCCTCATTTCTGTCCTAAATGGCTTACCCCTTATCCTTAGACTGTGACCCCTGGTTCTGGACTCCCCGCCATCGGGAACATCCTTCCTGCATCTTGTTACCCAACGTAGGCTGAATGTTTAAGCGGCACTTTTCACAGTTGATTATAACTTTTTCAAAAATTGTTTCCGTTTTCAACTGTTTAATTCTGGATCAAATGCTATACCAGTTAATCTGAATAAATAGTGAGAGAGAAAGGACAAAAGACTTGCATTTATATAGCGCCTTTCATGACCTCCGGACGTCCCAAAGCACTTTACAGCCGACAAAGCACTTTTTTTGAAGTGCAGTCACTGTTGTAAGGTGGGAAACGCAGCAGCCGATTTGCGCACAGCAAGCTCCCACAAACTGCAATGTGATAATGACCGGATAATCTGTTTTTTAGTGGTTTTTGGTTGAGGGATAAATATTGGCCCCAGGACACCGAGGAGAACTCCCCTGCTCTTCTTCGAAATAGTGGCCGCGGGATCTTTTACATCCACCTGAGAGGGCAGACGGGGGCCTCGGTTTAACGTCTCATCCGAAAGACGGCACCTCCGACAGTGCAGCGCTCCCTCAGCACTGCACCTCAAGTGCCAGCCTGGATTATGGGCTCAAAGCCTGCGGAGTGAGACTCTGAAGTTGATCTACCAGCAGACTGAGGGTTAAAAGAAGGAAGGAAAATAAAATGGAAAAAAACTACATACAAAAATAAAATGGAAGATTAACAGTTTGTAGCAGCGCAGAGTGTAATGCATTTTTAAACAGTTTGAAGGAAAAGCTGATGAACAGTTCGCCTGTTGTATTACAAAGCGTTTTTTTCTGATTTCCAGACAGCTTGTAAGAGGTGCTAATTGGAAATAATGGGAAATGGTGCACTGCGGGATACAGGCCATTCAAAGGATTTTTTTTTACAAATATGTATGATTTTTGCAGTCTGCAATTCGTAGCAGTTGACACACTCTTCCTCTTTAACGGGGCTCTATTTTTAGCCCAGCCTAACACTCGAGGCCCACTCCACGCTGAACCGCTGCTGTTTCCATGGTGGCCCTCGAACTTACAGCTAATGTAAATGACAGAAGTTTGTGGAGACAGAAAATACAGACACCCCCATCCCTTAATTCAGACGACAACAGATTTAAGATGCGTATTCTGTTCGTAGTTTTCAATGAGGACTTTATTTTTGTTGTTACGGGGACTGTCAGACTTCTGTTTTGCACTCTTGAACCTGATTTGGTAATCTTCTGAAGTCCATATCAGATTTAGTCCAGTCCTAGCCCTTTGCTATGTTCACAACAGGGATTCATTAAAGATGATTACAATCTCTGTGTGTGAACACTAATTGCATTATCACTATATAATTATATATTATGTAATGATGTTTATCTATATCCTAAAATAAATGTCATTACATCAGTGTTTATCAGACACACTGCGTGGGGGAAATACTGATTTGAACCTGGGCATTACTTATGCTTTCAGAATGTTAAACTCAAAACGAGTCTATTATTCATGTCACGCTCTTGTGGGTTCTCCTCACTGGTGTCGGTAGTCCTCCTTAACTTGCCAAATGGCCATTCATCGTATGGGAGCAAGTGCGTAATCTCGTCCTTGTGAACCTCCTCCCCCCCCCCCACCCCCATCCCCTTCCCCACATCTGTAAGACAAAAGTGAGAAGTCGCACAACACCAGGTTATAGTCCAACAGTTTTATTTGAAATCACAAGCTTTCGGAGCTGCTGCTCCTTCGTCAGGTGAAGTGACGAAGGAGCAGCGCTCCGAAAGCTTGTGATTTCAAATAAAACTGTTGGACTATAACCTGGTGTTGTGCGACTTCTCACTTTTGTCCACCCCAGTCCAACACCTCTGCATCATGACATCTGTAAGAGTAAAGGCCTTCGCTCACTGATCCGCAGGTCTGTGCTTTCCGCACCCGCCCCCGAGATCCCAGCTACGCACAGTCTGCCCACAGGCCAAGCTTCCACCTTGGACCCAGCCCCAGACCCGACCCGAGACTCACGCGTTTTCTTCGGAAAGCCGGAAGTGTCGGAGCCGTTGAGCGCGAGGAATGGGAGAGCCGTGAGCGGCAGTTAGACGGACATGCAAAAAAATTGACGGGCAGGTAAAGGCCCAGCTGGTCTATCGGGCCTTCCCGACACTCCTGATGGCTGGAACATGGTGACCAGACCACCTTTCCCCCAACCCCCGCAGCCATTGTGCCTCGAGCCCAACTACAAAAGAGTATCTCGGGCATCAGCGGGGTGGTATTTCCAGTTGTCCACTCTATTGTTTTTTTCTGTGTAAGATTGGCAATTGGTTCCAAAGAATCTTTGTTCTCTGTTAAGGTGTCCAGTAAATTGTGACCCCCCCCCCCCCGCCCTCCCCACCTTGAGGTTCCAACCATGGTAGCATTGGCAATGATATCATAATATTCTCTTTTGGTAGGGTAATCATATCATAAAGGCTCCCTCTTTGAAGATACAATGACTGTGATAACTGTTATGTCAAGATTGGTTGTAGATCAACAAAGTCGCTTGAAGAATGTTCTGGTATGGCTGCATCGTACCTAGATATTAGATCAGTAATCTACATGCATTGTTTAAATAATTGGGAAGAATCTATTCAAACCAGATACACAGCGAGGCACAAAGTAAAGGATTCAATCCCCATAAGTTGTGTCCTAAGTGTCATTTGTTCATTAACTTGTCTCTATAAAAAGCACACAGACAGAGACATCACAATTGGCATTAGATGAATGAACTAGCTCCCATTCAGACTGTATTGACCCTGGTCGATTGAAGTGAAACCATAGTCAGCACCTCTATAGCCCCAGCCAGAGCCAGTAGTTAAAGCGAAAGTGAAACTTGCCTCTGGTCTTTGTTCAGATTGCTTGCGGAACAGAAACATCTTAATTATTAAGAAATCTGAAGCCAGTCACTTCAGACGATCGCAAAGTTTGACTTTTCACTTGGCCACTGACAACAGCTGAACTATTTTTATTTTACTGGGTCCTGACTTCAGTCATTTGTTGAAATTTAAACCTGACTGTTTGATTGTATTGATTTGACACTTGGCCAAATTTCATTCATCCACTGCCAAGCTACACATTCCAAAAAAGGCATTTGAGAGGAGCGTGGTGAGCAAGCTTACGTAGTCACTGTAAGTGAATAATATTGCTGCAAAGGATCTTATTGCCACTATAGCCTTGTTCTGAATGTAACATAGCTGATCAGGAGGAATTGCAGGCATTATGCAATCTTGAGTTAGTTGGCAGCGAGGTCTCTATTCTTGAGTATCAACGCTACATACAAACCCTAAGCCAATGACTCTCATACCCATTTGTAATTGAACCCAAAGCTTTCTGAGACAGAAATAGAAATTGGAACTGCTTGCCAACCTCACACAGAACAAGAACGCTGATTGTAAAGGTGACAACTAGAAATATCACAATGCTGATGTCCAAGCTGCTCTCTTGTTGGGGTTAAGGCACAATGTTGTGGAAGAGCGAAGGCGCCTTGACCCTGCATCTGACCTTGAGGTGCTTGGATGGTGACACTGAGCATCAAGTAGAAGTTACGCCATTCCCAGCGCTAACGCCCCTCACCCTGAGAAGCACTCCAGGACATGAGCACATAATCTAGGCCGACAATACTAACGGACCACTGCATGGTTGGAGGTGCTGTCTTTCAGATGAAACATTAAACCAAGACCCTGTCTGCCTGTTTGGGTAGATTCCATGGGGGCGATTTTGCCAGCCCTGGGGAGGCGGGTTTGGAGGCTGGACTGCCGGGAAAATGGTAGAATCTGGGGGCGGGTACCCATCCCGCCCGCAACCCGCCTCCGTGCCATCTTACCAGGAGGCGGGTACCCGACCCGCGCCGGGTCCTGTCTCCTGGAGGCGGGAAGGGGATTACAGCCACTTAACTGCCTGTTAACAGGTAGTTAACAGGCAGTTAAGAGGATTATCCCCATTTTGCCCCTGCAAGTGCGGGCTTCCCGACATCGGGAAACCCCGCCAGGGTCAGCGAGGTGAGCAGTGGGTCTGCGGGGGTGAGAGGGGTCCAAAAGTGCGCTGTGGAGGTGAGTGATGGGTGCAAGTGTGGAGAGGTAAGTATGTGAGGTGAGTGAAAAGTCTTCGAAAAAGTTTCCTTACCTTTGTTTCTTCCTGCAGGCTTCAATCGTTGGGGATCTGGAGGCTCTGGCATCTCCACGGCAGAGATAACAGAATGGCTGCTGCATTCTCCGATGCAACAGCCATCTAATTTCTGCTCAGGAAATAGGTTTGGTGAGCCTTGAGTACAAGAACTCACCAAACAACAGAGAATGTCAGTGTTTGACAGCTTCACAGAGCCGTCAAACGATGACAATTCATCTGTCAAAATTTTTTGACAGATGAAACGTCATACGCTGACGTTCTCTGTAACCGGCTTTCCCTTAATTGGCCTGCTAAGCCCGCTGGGTGGACTTAACAAGGTCAATCAAGGGAAAATAGCATGGATTGGCCACAAATCGATGGAGGCGGAACTAAAACCCGACAAGCAGCAGTCCCGCCTCCAACGTGCCCCCATTGGCAAAATCCGCCTCCCCCCCAGCCCCCCCATAGCACTATTTCAATGAAAGGAAGAAGTTCCTCCAGTGGCCTGGACAACATTTCTCCCTCAACCACCCAGCAACAAGGAGATTATCCGGTCATTCCCTGATCTGCTGTTTTGTACGATGTTACTGTAGACTAATCGATTGCTGTGGTTGCCTCTATAACAACAGTGACTGCAGTTCAGAAGTCGTTCATTGGGTGGGAAGTGTTTTGGGCTATCCTGAAAGGTGTTGTACGAATGAAAGTTCTTACTTAAGAACATAAGAAATAGGAGCAGGAGTAGGCCAATCGGCCCCTCGAGCCTGCTCCGCCATTCAATAAGATCATGGCTGATCTGATCCTAACCGCCAATCTACTATCTATCACAGAACCATCTCCTGCATCTAACAGAATTGCACACACGAAATAGGAGCAGAATCAGGCTACACAGTCCCTGGGCCCGCTCCACTACCCACAGGGCCATGACCGATCCGAACCTAGACTCATGTCCAAATTCCTGCCCGCTCCCCGTAACCCTTAATGCCCTTTACTTCTAGGAAACTGTCTATTTCTGTTTTAAATTTAATTAATGTTGTAGCTTCTACAGCTTTTTGTGGCAGCATATTCCATGGACCTACCACCCTCTGAGTGAAGTAGTTCCTCCTCATCTCAGTTTTGAAAGAGCAGCCCCTTATTCTAAGACTATGTCCCCTAGTTCTCGTCTCACCCGTCATCGGGAACATCCTCCCCGCATCCACCCGATCCAACCCCTTCACAATCTTATATGTTTCAATAAGATCGCCTCTCATTCTTCTGAACTCCAATGAGTAGAGTCCCAATCTACCCAACCTCTCCTCATATGACCACCCCCTCATCCCCGGGATTAACCGAGTGAACCTTTTTTGCACTGCCTCGAGAGCAAGGATGTCTTTCCTTAAGTAAGGACACCAAAACTGTATGCAGTATTCCAGGTGCGGTCTCACCAATACCTTGTACAACTGAAGCAATACCTCCCTATTTTTATATTCTATCCCCCTAGCAATGAAAGCCAACATTCCATTTGCCTTCTTAATCACTTGCTGCACCTGCATACTAACCTTTTGAGTTTCGTGCACCAGGACCCCCAGATCCCTTTGCACTTCAGTACTCTCCAGTTTCTTGCCATTAAGATAATAAATTGCTCTAGGATTTTTCCTGCCAAAGTGCATCACCTCACACTTTCCAGTGTTGTATTCCATCTGCCAAATCTCTGCCCACTTACTTAGCCTGTCTATGTCCCCTTGCAGGTTTTTTATGTCCTCCTCACTCACTACTTTCCCTCCCATCTTTGTATCATCTGCAAATTTTGATATGTTACACTTGGTCCCTTCCTCCAAATCGTTAATATAGATTGTGAAGAGTTGGGGACCCAGCACTGACCCCTGTGGAACACCACTAGTTACTGATTGCCAGTCTGAGAATGAACCATTTATCCCAACTCTTTGCTTTCTGTTAGATAGCCAATCCTCTATCCATGCCAGAATATTACCCCCAATCCCGTATTCTTGTTAAATATGGATACTTTCTTGGATAGGAAGGTTTGGTAAGGCCCACGCTCCTGCAGATTTATTCTGTTATCATTCATTGCACCTCTGTTCAACTCAATCTCAATCAATCTTGCATGTTGCACCTCCTCTCCACATCCTCGCTGTGTTGAAATGGAGATTGAGCACACCAACACCATCTTGATCATTCCTAGGGCTTCAAGACTGTTTAATTGCCCAAGTCATCGTCCCTTCCTCCTACAATCTCTCGACTTTCCATACCCAAACTGGGTAACAACTACTTTTCGATTCAACTTAACTTTCACTTCTCTTTACAGTAGGGTGGCCATACGTCCCCGTTTGCTGGGGATAGTCCCAGGAGGAGGGACTGTGTCCCCGGGCAATCGGTGTCCCCGGTTCAGGAAACTCATCCCCGAATGCGCGCGGGTTCAAATCCGGAGCCGCACGATGGGGGCCGCTGATAACCGGACAAATGAGCGGCGGCTGGAGCTGGGCCACGTGGATGTCTGGGGAGCCGGATCAGGGCGCGCTCCGCGGACTCTGACAGTGCGGGTGAGTGTTGGGGGGGCGGTGCGGGGGGGGGAGCCGGTGATTGCGGCCGTCAGATGCTGTGAGCAGCGGCCGCATTATTCAGGCGGAAGGTGCTGACGCTGCTTTTTACAGATTCAATTTGCATCAAAATAACGAAACTGTTCGCCTCGCTGCGCTGCGCAATCTACGTTTTCCATCCTGGCTACTTTGCTGTTCTTCCACCCTGTGTGTCCCCGGATTCGATTTAGAAAATATGCTCCCCCTTCTTTACAGTCTTGGTGGTATCGTGTGCTGTGGGCCTTGGACCTTTTCTGACCGGTTTCTCAGGTTGAAAAACCGTGCTGAGCTGCTAACTCGAGATGAAGGGCTGGATTTTCTCGATGGGAAGCTTTTGGAGGCGGGACTGCTGCTTGCCGGGTTTCAGTCCCGCCTCCATCAGCTTCTGGCCAACCAGCGGGATTTTCCCCTGATTGACCTCGTTAAGCCCGCCCGGCGGGCTCAGCGGGCCAATTAGGGGGAAGCCATTGACAGAGCACGTCAACGTCTGACGTGCCATCTGTCAAGATTTCTTGAAAGAAGAAATGTCAGCGTTTGACAGCTCTGCGAAGCTGTCAAACACTGACATTGTGTGTAGTTTGATGAGTCCTTGTGTTCAGAACTCATCAACCCTTTCAACTTTGCAGAAGTCACCTGGCTGTTGGTTCGGAGGATCCAACAGCCAGTCCGTGAAATCTACAATGAAGATGTCGGGGCTCCGGATCCACAGCGGCTGAAGGCTGTAGGCAGAAACAAAGGTAAGTGAACATTTTATAACACTTAACACTCACCTTACATACTTACCTCTCCACACTTGCACCCACCTTACATACTTACCTCTCCACACTTGCACCCATCACTCACCTCTACATCTCAATTTCAGACCCCTTCGACCACCGAAGACCTCCTTCTCATCTCCTACACCCTGGCGGGGTTCCCCGAGGTCGGGAAACCTGCACTTCGGAGCTAAAAAAAAGGGATAATCCTATTTTCTGCCTGTTAACTCCATGTCAAACCCACCTTTGGAAGGTTTCTTTTTCTGGCAAGAGGGCACGGAGGCGGGTTGGGGGCCGGTTTGCCAGCCGCCCCCAAATCCTGGATCTTTACCGGCAGTTCCGCCTCCATACCCGCCTCCTCGGCGCTGGCAAAATCCAGCCCGAAGATATTGATCGTTGATGTAAATAGGTAATGAAATGTGCAGTGTGTTCAAAAGTTTAAGTATCATAAAAGAACACGTTGCAGACTTTAATAATTCAGCACCCGAGCTGTTTCAAAATGTAGAGTTAATTACTTTAACAGAAAAATTTCAGGTTTCTGGCATCAATTGTTCCCTCGTTATCCCAACTGCGCCAAAATCTCACCATTCTCTGACAATTTCCGTCAGTTCTCCTCTGTTTTTCCCTTATTTATCATAATTAGACCTTTGACCCTTAAAGCCACACAGCCCTCACTTACCAACATAATAATACATTCCCTGTTGCGTGTTAGAGTTCTGCTGCTTGTACATCTTTCAACTTGGCTCCTGTCCTAACTCGCACCGAGTCCCATTCAACCATCACCCCTGCGCTCGCTCACCTACTTTGGCTCCCGGTCTCATTCTCATCCTTGCTTTCAGATCCCTCCATGGTCTCGCCCCCCTCCCTATCTCTCTGACCTCCTCCAGCCCCACAACCCTCCGGGATCATTGGCGGCCGTGCCTTCAGCTGCTTAGGCCCTAAGCTCTGGAATTCCCTCCCTAAGCATTTCTGCCCCTCTACACCTCTCTCCTCCTTTAAGACGCTCCTTAAAACCTATCTCTTTGACCAAGCTTTTGGTCATCTGTCCTAATTTCTCCTTATGTGGCTTGGTGTCAAATTTTGTTTGATAACACTCCTGTGAAGTGCCTTGATTTTACTACGTTAAAGGCGCTATATAAATGCAAGTTGTTGTTGTTAGAGGGCAGTGGCATGGGACAATCATTAATATATATAAACAATAAAATGGATTAGCTTTAATTTTCTTCAATCGGTTAAGACATAGCTTTGGCCCTGGCCTGTGTGTATTCCAAATCTAAGTGGCCCAACCTCCCTCATTCTTCCTAGCACATAGTAGCGGTTTAATCTATTCAAGACAATAAATGGAAAGCAACTATTCCGTTCTCTGCCCTGGAAAATCAACTTTCCTTTAATACAGGCAGATGTTTCTTCAGTCAGAATTTATATACAGTAGATCCAGGAGGATGGAAATTTTCCATTGTAAGCTTGTTAAAGTTATTGGCAGTAGCGAAGTGTAAAGATCTTCCTAGATTTAGATGTGAAAAGAATATTTTTAACACACGGGCAAGGTTATAATGGCTGTGACAGACCATAATCTAATGTTCTGCTTGTTGCTATTTATTGGACAGCTGACATATCGGGGGTAGTTGAACTTGGCAAGCATGTTAAGCAGTGGTGTGTCGCATTACATATTGAAGAACCAAACCGGCAATATCGTCAAAGTTTCAAATTGTCCTAATATTTCTATTAATGCCAAGTTAGTCTTGACCTATACATCGGAGCTCAGGAAGAGCCGCTTACACCTATTACTTTTTAATTAAATTCGTTACTCGTGGGATGCTGTTTATCTTTGTTTGCCCTCAGTGTTCTCCTGAAGCCATTGATCGATGCTGGGTGTGGTTTCAACGGTCTCACTAGCCATTGACTACCTCTGAGGTGGCCCAGGCATGGAGTAGCAGCAACCTCTGCAACCATGAGGGGTCTGTTCCTGAGCGCATACAGCTTTTCCATTAGGAAAACGGGACAGTGTTGAGCAGGACCCTTTCTGATTGTTCCCCCTCCCTACCTCAGGAGCATAGTGGGCCGTTTTGGCCATCATGACATTTAGCAGCCCGACTACTACTTAGTGACCCATGAATTTCAACTCCTGGGTGCCCCAACTCTTTCACAAATATGCACCTTCATCGTCGCTGGGTCACAATCCTGGAACTCCCTCCTGAACAGCACTGTGGGAGTACCTTCACCACATGGACTGCAGCGGTTCAAGAAGGTGCCTCACCACCACCCTCTGAAAGGCAATTTGGGATGGGCAATAAATGTTGGCCTTGCAAGTGGTGAATGAATAAAAAAAAACATTTATACAGCTGCCGTGTGAAATTCCTTTCTCTGCTAAAGTAACATAGGACCTGACCCAAACTACTACTGCTTATCTGTTTACCTTATCTTTTCTCCTGTTTCTTGATGGTAACTTAAACCATTAACCTTAGCCCTTCACCACCTTGGGTTTGCAATAATTTATTTTGAAATAATAAGAACAATTTGAGCTTTTTCCATGCTTAGAATTTGAGTACCTATGCAAATGTGTGGGTTCGGAGGCAGGTCCGCTGTCAAAATCGAAATGATTGACAGCGGGTTGGGAACCCGCCTCCATGTAAGTTTCCAAAATGTCGGGTCTGTGATTTCAGAACAGACCCGACACCAAGCGACGGGGGAGGCATTTAAGACAGTTAAATGCTTGTTAAACACTTGTTAACTACTATTTTGCCAGCCTATTTCTATTTCCCCACTTTTTTTAACAGGGTTAATAGAATCATAGAAAGTTACAGCACGGAAGGAGGCCATTTCGGCCCATCTTGTCCGTGCCGACCAACAAAGAGCTATCCAGCCTAATCCCACTTCCAGCTCTTGGTCCGTAGCCCTGCAGGTTAGAGCATCCCAAGTGCACATCCAAATACTTTTTAAATGTGGTTAGGGTTCCTGCCTCTACCACCCTTTCAGGCAGTGAGTTCCAGACCCCCACAACCCTCTGGGTGAAGAAATTTCCCCTCAAATCCCCTCTAAACCTTCCACCAATTACTTTAAATCTGCACCCCCTGGTTTTTGACCCCTCTGCTAAGGGAAATAGGTCCTTTCTATCCACTTTATCTAGGCCCCTCATAATTTTATACACCTCAATAAGGTCGCCCCTCAGCCTCCTCTGTTCCAAGGAAAACAGACCCAGCCTATCCGGTCTTTCCTCATAGCTAAGATTCTCTACTCCTGGCATCATCCTTGTAAATCTCCTCTGTACCCTCTCTAGTGCAATCACATCTTTCTTGCAATGTGGTGATGAAAACTGCACGTAGCACTCTAGCTGAGGCCTAACTAGTGTTTTATACAGTTGAAGCATAACCCACCTGCTCTTGTATTCTATGCCACGGCTAATAAAGGCAAGCATTCCGTATGCCTTCTTAACCCCCTTATCTACCTGGCCTGCTACCTTCAGGGATCTGTGGACATGCACTCCAAGGTCCCTTTGTTCCTGTACTCTACTCCGTGTCCTACCATTTAATGTGTATTCCCTTTCCTTGTTAGCCCTCCCCAAATGCATTACCTCACACTTCTCTGGATTGAATTCCATTTGCCACTGTTCTGCCCACCTGACCAATTTATTGATATCTTCCTGCAGTCTACAGCTTCCTTCTTCAGTATCAACCACACAGCCGATTTTAGTATCATCTGCAAACTTCTTAATCATACCCCCTATATTCAAGTCTAGATCATTGATATATAACACAAAAAGCAAGGGACCTAGTACTGACCCTGCAGAACCCCACTGGAAACAGCCTTCCATTCACAAAAACACCCATCAACCATTACCCTCTGCTTCCTGTCTCCGAGCCAGTTTTGAATCTAACTTGACACTTTGCCCTGGATCCCATGGGCTTTTAACTTCGTGACCAGTCTGCCATGTAGAACCTTATCAAAAGCCATGCTAAAATCCATATACACTACATCAAACGCACTACCCTCATCTACCCTCCTTGTTACCTCCTCAAAAAATTCAATCAAGTTTGTCAGACATGACCTTCCCTTAACAAATCCGTGCTGACTATCCTTGATTAATCCGTGTCTTTCTAAATGAAGATATATCCTGTCCTTCAGAATTCTTTCCAATAATTTTCCCACCACCGAGGTTAGGCTGACTGGCCTGTAATTACTCGGTCTATCCTTTTCTCCCTTTTTAAACAAGGGTACCACATTAGCAGTCCTCCAGTCCTCCGGCACCACACCTGAAGCCAGAGAGGATTGAAAAATGATGGTCAGGGCCTCTGCAATTTCCTCTTTTGCTTCGCTTAACAGCCTGGGATACATTTCATCCGGGCCTGGGGCTTTATCCACTTTTAAAGCTGCTAATACTTAATACTTCCTCTCTCACTATGTTTATTTCATCTAATATTTCACACTCCTTCCCCCCGATAGCAATGTCTGCTTCGCCCCTCTCCAGACGCAAAGTATTAATTAAGAACCCTACCGACATCTCCCGCCTCCACACACAGATTACCCTCATGATCTCTAATAGGCCCTACCCTTTCTTTAGTTATCCTCTTACTCTTAATATATTTATAAAACATCTTTGGGTTTTCCTTGATTTTACTTGCCAAGAATTTTTCATGCTCTCTCTTTGCTTTCCTAATATCCTTTTTAATTGCACTCCTGTACTTTCTGTACTCCTCTAAAGATTCTGCAGTATTTAGCCCTCAGTATCTGTCATACGCCTCCCTTTTTTTCTTTATCCTACCCTGTATGTCTCTAGACATCTGCCGTCTAGATTTGTTAGTCCCACCTTTTTTCTTTAAGGGCACATATTTGGTCTGAACCCTCCGGATCTCCTCCTTGAATGCCTCCCACTGCTCTGACACTGATTTACCTTCAAGTAGCTGTTTCCAGTCCACTGTGGCTAAATCCCCTCTGAGCTTAGCAAAATTTGTTCATGTCGTTCGGAGATCATGTCAGGTAAGTAGGTCGGGTTCTCTATGTCTCCCCATTGCTGTGAATAGGTGACAGCTGCAAAAGTGGTATGAAAGCTACCATTTCACAGCTGGTCACTTTCCAATGTCAAAAGCTTGGGCCTTCAGGACTTGGAAGACACTTTAGAGCTTTATGCAGTTTGGAAGTGTTTGGAGTTAACTCTCGATCCACTGTCACCTCCTTGGAGCAAGCTCTCTCACCATTGACAGATCGTTTCTGTCATCTCAACTTCAGCTGCCATCTATTCCAGCAACATCGGTGCCCTTGAAAAAATCTCACCTTGGTCCTCTGAATCCCTCCACGATCAGCCCCAACGCCAACATCACCAGGCACACCAACATCACCAACAACAACACCAACCTTCTCCGCAATCACCTGATGCTGCACAGGACACAGGGCATCAGCACCCGACCACATTGCTGCCCAGGAGGCCAGCGATGGCATCACCATGGCCAGATTTACTTTACTTGACGCTGTAAACCCTGGCTGCCACATAATGCGCCAGGTTGACAACACCCCACACAAGCACCGTAAAGCATCCCTACAATGTCCAAGCCATTCCTTTCACACACATCACCATTGGGGTGGGGGGTGCGGGGGGGGGGGGCGGAAGTTATGTCTCAACATTCACTGCAACTCACTAAGACACTTCCAATGGTGAGCACAGGTCTGTCCAATAAGGTAAAGTGTTGAAAATATAGATTTCAATGATTGACAACACATTAACAGAACCTTCGCATGAACATTGACTAAACCACCCAGGTGCCTACCCTTGTGTGTTGTTAGTTGGTATGCTTGCAGAGGGTGAGTGTGAGGGGTGGCTAGTGAGATGGGGAAGTGATAATGTAGATAGAGAGGGATGGGTGGAGGTGCAAGGTAAGTTGGTGTGTGTAAGGATGTGCAGGAGTAGGGTAGGGAAGGCAGAGTGATGGGGATGTGGTGAGTGGCACAGCAGGATGAGGTTGAGTGTGGCTTGGCAGTAACGTTTCGTGATCTGCTCAGATCATTGAAAGGTTTGCGCCACAGCATCCTGGTCCTCCTGACGACATCCCTGCTTCTGCCCTCCTCTGCAATGTGCAACCAGGCTGCATTGATCTCCTGGGGAGATCTCTTCCGCCCATGGGAAGGGAAGAGAACCTCCCTGCGTGCTGTGTTATGGAGGGAGTCATGGGAGAGCCTGGGTGCAGCCGTGCACCTCTGTGCAGTGCTTGTCAGTATTTGCAGCACCTCAATGCTGTAGAACACTGACAGCACAACCGTCAAGATCAATTTGGACGTGGCCCCTTTAAGGAAACCGGCTGATGACGCGTCAGCAAATGACGTCATCAGACCCGTTTCCTTTTAATTGGCCGGGAACCTCGCGGGGCGGGGCTTAACAAGCCCAAACAATGAAAAATCACTTGGCGAGTGCGGGCTGCAGTAGGTAGCGGGCTGGGACCGCGACACCGACCCCAGACCCACCTCGATCGCCAAAACCGCGGCCATTGTGTCGAGTTAGTTGCTAACATTGCGCCCTACCCTGATAACCCCTGAACCTGTTGCGAGAAAGCTTTTTAACATTTTGTCAGAAATACATCCACAGGGAAGGGAGACTCGACCTAGAAATTGAAGCAAAACCCCTGCATAAATGAAAGGTAAAATAAGTACACATTTGCCTTTGAGGTAACTGCAAATCTACTGCCGATCCGAAAACGGGAAAGCAAGGAATGTCAGATTTAAGATTCCGTTTGGCAGCTTTGACAGGAACTATAAAACAAAAGGCTTATGTTGTTCACTTCGAGGTATTTAAACTCTGCCCTCCTGAGGCAGAAGCTAAATCAAATGGTCTCGCTCCTAGATATTTCCCAGTAGTTCAGGCTGGCTAAGTGTTGCTTTCGCTTTGAAGGATGGAGGCGTGTGAGAAAATATTTCTTACATTTTGGGGAGCCGTGACTGGAATCAGCACTCTTGGGCTCGATATGGTCCAAGGTCACCTGTCTGCCATTGGCCCCAAGCACAGCTTGGGCATAATAAATACTTGAAGGGGAAAAGTTGGCAGGGCTGCGGGGAATTGGTAGGGGGGGAGTGGGACTAATTGGAGAGCTCTTTCAAAGAGCCGGCACAGGCACGATGGGCTGAATGGCCTCCTTCTGTGCTGTATCATTCTGCAATTCTATGAATGGCTGAGTTTATAGCCTTGGAAAAAGTATTCAACATACATGGAAGTGGCACTTTCCCATTTGTTAACCAATACTTGGGACAGCTCCTTTTAGCCTCACGAATCTATAGGCAATTGTACTAAGAAATGAAATTGTCCTTCCCTTTTCATTAATCTGGAGAAAGAACATTTGTGTGTGTGTCTGTCTCTTTCTCTCTCTCTCTCCATAACCAAGACTGATGACCATAATACATAATTTAGTAGCACATCGGAACATTATAAAAATTAATTTGCTATTAAGTTTGAGGTTGCTCAGTGACCGGGAACTTTCAAATGTACCTTTCGAATAGATTTGTTGCTGCATTGTGGACAGCAAATAAACCTATTCATGCATTTAAGATATGCCAACTTAAGCTGTTTCCACAGCATATGATTCCTTGGCAGTGTCATTCCTGTTGTCGTCGAGTGATATTAGACCAGGTAATGAACGGAAGGAGGGCTTTTCACAGGGAATGCCAGTGGCCAATGACACCATATACCCAGAAATATTTAACAGGGAAAAAAAACTGTCCGGGATTAATTTCTTTTTCATCACTATTGTCATCCCTAGGTGATGGGCCGAGTGCTTACGATCTCGGAATGCGCTGCCTGAAAGGGCGGTGGAAGCAGATTCAGTCGTAACTTTTAACAGGGAATTGGATAAATACTTGAAAAGGAAAAAGAAATGCTGGGCTACGGGGTGAGAGCAGGGAGTGGGACTAATCGGATAGATCTTTCAAAGAGCCGGCACAGGCACGATGGGCCGAATGGCCTCCTTCTGTGTCGTATCAGTCTATGGTAATACAGGATACCATCAAAAAGCAGGAAGGTGGGTCAGATAACTTGAGAAATAATGGGTTAGGCACTGCTAAGCTTGCGTTTTACAAGTCAATATATGGTCCATCTCTAATCTCCTTCAGCCCCACAACCACCTCCCCACCCTCCCCCGCCGCCGAGATATCTGCGCTCTTTTAATTCTGTCCTCTTGCACATCCCTGATTTCCTTCGCTCCACCATTGGTGGTCGTGCCTTCTGTTGCCTAGGCCCTAAGCTCTGGAATTCCCTGCCTAAACCTTTCCGCCTCACTACCTCTCTTTCCTCCTTTAAGACGCTCCTTAAAACCTACCTCTTTGACCAAGCTTTAGGTCACCTGCCCTAATTTCTCCTTATGTGGCTCGGCGTCAATTTTTTTGTCTTTTAATACTCCTGTGCAGCGCCTTGGGACGTTTTATCTACGTTAAAGGCGCTATATAAATACAAGTTGTTGTTGTAAGAAGGAATGGTTGAGGGAGGCGAAGTGGTCGGCAGTGTTGAGGTCTGGGGAAGGAATGAGTTAGAGTAGGAGCAGCTGCAGTCAGTCTGGACACAGTGAGGATGCTGAGTGAAAAGGGTGAAATATTCAGTTTGAAAGAGTGGGGTGGCGGGAGGGAAATCACCAAAGATAGCCCAATAGCGGGACTGAATTTATGGCTTGGGGTTAGGCCCTTTTAAACCTTCCCATCACACCGTTTCATTCAACTGTTTCAGCCCACATTCAGTTGAAGTTTTATATATATATTATGTATTGTATCTGGTTTGAATGCTGAAATGTAATCTTCACAGCTGATGTCTGTCGTACATTTTTCATCTTTGGGCGACCCGGTTATACCTTTAGGATTATGACGAGACTTATGACACATGACGTAGATTTAAAGGGATTAGAGAGGAGTTGAGGAGAACTTTTTTCACCCAGAGGGTGGTGGGGTCTGGAACTCACTGCCTGAAAGGATGGTAGAGGCAGAAACCCTCATCGCATTTAAAAAGTACTTGGATATGCTCTTGAAGTGCCGTAACCTGCAGAGCTACGGACCAAGAGCTGGAAAGTGGGATTAGGCTGGATAGCTCTTTTTCAGCCGGCATGGAGACGCTGGGCCGAATGGCCTCCTATGTGCCGTAAACTTCTCGGCTTCTACGTCAGACAAAAGAACGTCCGCTTCACCCAGCCAATGTAGGGCAACAAAAAAACGGAGACAGTAACTAAACAACAACTGCTGCTGATGATACATATCTGACTTTGCCCTACACCTGTACTGTAAATGTTTAAGTTGTAGGATGCTCCCTGCTACAGAGCTGCAAAGCAGTTCGTGCGGATTCACTAGCTTTTTAATTTCACCTACTTGCCCCTATTTTCAAAGAGAGGAGAAAAAAAATCACTTTTTCCCCTTTGCTAGCTGCTACACATCGTTCTCCGGCTGAGAAAATGGACAGCGGGGCCTCCTCTGTCACTCTGTGATTGGGACAGTGACAGTGCCGCACAATGGCCCAGAAATTGATCTCGCTCTGTTCCCGCGGGGGTAAGGCTTTCCCGCGATCTCTCACCTCGCTTGTGCTTTTTCAGATCCAGCTCGCACGAACTTCATGTTCTAGAGATCAGCTGGGCAGTGCTTGCGTATCCCAGCGGCGTAGTGAATTCGTGCGAGCTGTGGGATCACGTGACTCAGTTAGAGCCAATGGCAGCACACCATCTTCCATTCATAAGTTTCATAGCACCCTGTGAAATCTATGAATCTTACACCCCCCCAAAATAACAGCTAAACCTCAATTAAATTTAAAAAAAAAACCATCACATTAATAAAATAAGTATAGTTAATTAAATTAACCATTTTAAATAAAAAATTAAATTTTTGAAAAAATTTAAAATCTTTTAAAAAGTTATAAAAATAAACTTACCTGTCTTTAAAGTCTCTAAAAAAGATATACCTGTAAAAAAAAATTCAAAAAAATACTTAATTCACTACTTACCTTCTTAAAAGCGGGTCTTACTCCTCCTTTTTACATTTCCAAAATCTTCCCTACTTACCTGCGCGTCCAAAGCATGAAGTGCACAGCGTGCGCGCAGCCTGTAGCGCGCACGCGATGCACCCAGGACCCGCCCCCTTTTCAGAAGAGCAATTGCCGGTTTTCAGCGCATGCGCAGGGCATGCAGAAAACCGGCAATTGGAGTGGGAATACGCGAGAGTACGCAGTGCGTACTCTCGCGTCCCGGGATCAATTTTCGGCCCATTGTGGCAGTAATTCCGTGCAGCAGCAATCGAGCTACAGTCAGGACCGCTCTCCCTGCTATCCCCCTCCCTCCCTTAATCTAGGCTGAGCAGCTGATTTGATTGAGGGTGGCCTTGGCTCGTCTTGGGTTCAATCCCATCAGATGCACTCAACTTTTCATTCTTTGGCGGTGGAGAATGTAGGGGACTGGGAGAGAGGACACGAGAGGTGAAAGGGACTGTTGCACCGCTGATTAAAGTGTGGCGCTGTCTCCCGGCAATAAAATGGGATGAGCAAACCGCACCCAATTCTCACTTTACAACCTGTTGGAGACTTGACTTCCGCGGATAACCTCTCAATAAATCGAAATGTAGAATGAGCTAGCTTGGCTCAATTTATAGCGCTCTTGTCTAAGTTCGGACGTTATCCGACTTTCGGATGAAACATTGAACCGAGGCCCCGTCTGCTCTCTCAGGTGGACGTAAAAGATCCCACGGCACTATTTCGAAGAAGAGCAGGGGGAGTTATCCCCGGTGTCCTGGGCCAATATTTATCCCTCAACCAACATCCACATTGCTGTTTCTGGGAGCTTGCTGAGCGCAAATTGGCTGCCGCGTTTCCCACATTACAAAAGTGGACTTCACTTCAAAAAGTACTTAATTGGCTGTAAAGCGCTTTGAGACGTCGGGTGGTCGTGAAAGGTGCTATATAAATGCAAGTCTGTCTTTCTTCTTTCTTTTGGCTTCAAGCCCCACTCCTAAGCAGTAATGAGGGTGTGATTTATTCTTGGAGGTTCTGCCTTTCTACTGAGATATTAAGTTGAGTCTCTGCCTGTTCAGATAGATGTTAAATAGTACATGGCATGAACAGGGAGTTCTCTCTCTGTCCTGGCCAACATCAACCAGTAAAATAGATTAGTTCTGACGTAAGTTCATCCACCTGAAACGTTAACTCTGTTTCTCTCTCCACAGATGCTGCCTGACCTGCTGAGTATTTCCAGCATTTTCTGTTTTTATTTAAAATGGATTAGTTGGTCATTTATCTCTTTGCTGTTTGCCTGACCTTGCTGTGTGCAAAATGGCTGCCATGTTGCCCACGAGGCAACAATGCCTGAACCTCAAAGTAATTAATTCTGCATGAAGCCCCTTCGGAAATTTCCGAAGGGCATACGGGTCAGGTCCATGAACTCTATGCTGGTAGAGTGTGTTAGCTGGTTTAACTCTAGCAGGCCAACAACCCCAGCATCGAAGCTTTGACCACGCTCAATCAGCTCCGATGGACGGGCCACATCGTCCGCATGCCCGATACGAGACTCCCAAAACAAGCGCTCCACTCAGAGCTCCGACACGGCAAGAGAGCCCCAGGTGGGCAGAGGAAACGCTTCAAGGACACCCTCAAAGCCTCCTTGGAAAAAGTGCAACATCCCCACCGACACCTGGGGAATCCCTGGCCCAAGACCACACAAAGTGGAGGAGAAGCATCCGGGGAAGGCGCCGAACACCTCGAGTCTCTTCGCCGGGAGCAAGCGGAAGCCAAGCGCAAACAGCGCAAGGAGCGCACGTCAACCCAAGCACCCCACCCACCCGCCCCTTCAACCACCGTCTGCCCCACCTGTGACAGAGACTGTAGGTCCCGCATTGGACTCATCAGTCACCTGAGAACTCATTTTTAGTGTGGAAGCAAGTCATCCTCGGCTCCGAGGGACTGCCTAAGAAGAAGAAGAACTCTAGCAGTACTCTTGGACACACTTGGGGCTCTATTAGGTGCCAACTAAGAACCTAAGCTCTGCAGGCTCAGGTAAGTGGGGTTAAGTAGAGAGAGAGTGCGAACTTCAGAGCAGGCAAACAGAAATTTTACTTCTGTGGCTTTCTGAATGGTTTGGTTTGGAGACCGTTATGGTCGTGCCCGACAGCGCACAGACGGAAAAGAAGACTCACTCTTGCAATGTGCTTGCCCCATATTTGTTTCTGCAACTTGGCCTTTTTAACAGGTATAGAGCCCGGCTTCATTAGCAAATTTGAGACAGGAACAAAAGTAGAGAGTACGATATTTTGCTTTGTAGTCAGTACGGCGAACGCGTGAGTGAACTTAAAGACATAGCCACTGCCGGCAGCGCGGTAATGATTGAGGCTCTGATCTCATTACTTTCACTGCTCAGGTAAGGTTCATGGGGGTCACCCCGTTTGTGGGGAGATTTTCTCAGCACCATTTACATGTAAAGCCAGACTTGATGCAGACAATCTGATAAAAGGAACGGTTTCATTCCTTATCACGTTCGCCCAATTAAAAGGCTTCGGAGCCCTCAGTTAAACAGCAGTTCTCGCACAGTTGTGGAGCAGCACCGAGAGTTTCTAGGCTTGACATCAGGGCGATCAAACAACCGAACAAATAAATACACCTTCTGTTCTTTGTTCTTGGGATGTGGGCAGCACTGTCAAGGCCACATTTACTGCTTTTTTTATATTTGTTCACGGGACATGGATGTCGCGGGCAAGGCCAGCATTTATTGCCCATCCCTAATTGCCCCTTGAGAAGGTGGTGGTGAGCCGCCTTCTTGAACCGCTGCAGTCCGTGTGGTGAAGGTGCTCCCACAGTGCTGTTAGGGAGGGAGTTCCAGGGTTTTGACCCAGCGACGATGAACGAACGTCCTATATACTTCCAAGTCAGGATGGTGTGTGACTTGGAGGGGAACTTGGAGGTGGTGGTGTTCCCATGCGCCTGCTGCCCTTGTCCTTCTAGGTGGAAGAGGTCGCGGGTTTGGGAGGTGCTGCTGAAGAAGCCTTGGCGAGTTGCTGCAGTGCATCTTGTAGATGGTGCACACTACAGCCACGGTGCGCCGGTGGTGGAGGGAGTGAATGTTTATCCCGAGATGTGCTGAATTAAGTGACTTGCTAAGGCACTCCAGAGGCTTTTAAGTGACAACCACATAGTGTGGTCTAGAATCAGGTGTAAGCCGGACTGGGTAGGTATAGCCAGTTCCATTCCCTGGAGAACATTACAACATCAACAACTTGCATTTATATAGCGCCTTTAATGCACTAAAACATCCCAAGGCACTTCGCAAGAGCATTGTCAGTCCAAATTTGACATTGAGCCACCTAAGGTGATATTGGGACAGGTGACCAAAAGCTTGTTCCAAGAAGTAGGCTTTAAGAAGCAGCTTAAAGGAGGAGAGAGAGTTAGAGAGGTGGAGAGGTCTAGGGAGGGAATTTGAGAGCTCAGGGCCCGGGCAGCTGAAGGCACGGCCGCCAATGGTGGAGCGATAACAAAGGGGATACGCAAGAGACCAGAATTGGAGGAGCGCAGAGATCTCGGAGGGTTGTCGGGCTGGAGGAGATTACATAGACAGGGAGGGGCGAGGCCACGGAGGATTTGAAAACAAGGAAGACAATTTTAAAATCGAGTCATTGCCAGACAGACCTGAATCAGTTGTTTTTTTTTACCATAAGCACCCACATTTACCAGATTAACTGAGTCCATTTTCACAACTTGTTGGGGTAGCTGGTCCAATACTATAATACTACCATGCTCTTTCAATGCCTTCTCCTCATATATTATTTGGAAACTTAGGTTTTGTATATACCAGGCTTTAGAAGACTACTTAAGTGCCAGTCTTGGCTCAGTGGGTAGCACTCTCGCCTCTGAGTCAGAAGGTTGTGTGTTCATAGAAAAATAGGAGCAGGAGTAGGCCATTCGGCCCTTCGAGCCTGCTCTGCCATTCAATATGATCATGGCTGATCCTCTATCTCAATACCATATTCCCGCTCTCTCCCCATTCCCCTTGACGCCTTTTGTGTCTAGAAATCTATCCATCTCCTTCTTCAATATATTCAGTGACTTGGCCTCCACAGCCTTCTGTGGTAGAGAATTCCACAGGTTCACCACCCTCTGAGTGAAGAAATTTCTCCTCATCTCAGTCTTAAATGTCCTACCCTGTATCCTGAGACTGTGACCCCCCTCGTTCTAGACCCACCCCCCAGCCAGGGGAAACATCCTCCCTGCATCCAGTCTGTCTAGCCCTGTCAGAATTTTATACATTCAAGTCCCACTCCAGGGACTTGAACACAAAAAGCTAGGCCGACACTCCAGTGCAGTGCTGAGGGAGCGCTGCACTGTCAGAGGTGCCATCTTTTGGATAAGGTGGACATGAAAGATCCCATGGCCCGATTCGAAGAAGAGCAGGGGCGTTCTCACGGCGTCCTGGCCGACATGTATCACCAACACCTGAAAATAGATGTCTATCTGGTCATGGTCACACTTGCTGTGCGCAAATTGGCTGCTGCATTTCCTACATTACAACAGTGACTACACTTCAAAAAGTACTTCATTGGCTGTAAAGCACTTTGGTCCTGAGGTCGTGAAAGGCGCTATATAAATGTAAGTCTTTCTTTATTTCTTACTTCTTCCCATTCCCTATCCATTGCCACCACACAACTGGATGGTTGATGCAAATGGTTCGTTGACCAATATGCATCTTTGTTTCAGTGTCAACAACAGCAAACCTAAGAGAGTTTTCCGGGGGGTGGGAAACCCAAGAAGTACAGTCAGGAATATTAACTAGTAGCGTTCAAGACGAGACCAAAGCTGTTTTGTTTATCTGAATGACAATAATAATGACCGGTTTGTCCCCTCGTGCTAGTCTGCAGACACTCTGAAAGGTAAAAGATATTTTCACAAACCAAGCTAATTGAGATCAGTTCAGGTGGGAAAGCAGTATTGAACTGTGACCTCGGGTTGTATCAAGCACATAGACGGAACTATATCAGTTTAACATTGAACAACTGGCGATCGATTGGAACCCCTCTAGGTGTATACTTGCAATCGCTGGCTACTCGCAGCGTAAAGAGAAATAAGACACATTATTGCTTGTTTTCCCAATTAACTGTATTGGCATTTCTAACAGTTTTCATCAAACCGGGGACCCATGATTTATTGATAAAAGAGCCAATAAGAGCTAGACCAAGTGAGTTCCTGTGTTTTATTCGAATGGCTTGTCACTCTGTTGGCGTGTTAGTGTAATTTTGATGTAATGGCTTGCCACTTAGTGTAATGCTATAGATTAATAAAAAATGTGCCACTAGCCACCAGCTCATTAAAGAGACATCCATTTTGCCCAATGTAGGCTCAGTTTGATGTAAAGTTTCATGTATTGCAAGTATATAATCTAGGTTGCTGCATCAGTACTAAGGGAACATTGTCAGAGGAGCTATTCATTGGATGTAAAGTTAAAGTAAAGAATCAGGAGCGACGCAAATAATCGAGTAAATTTGAATGTAGCGATGTTTTGCCGCAAAACCCGCACAGATTCAGTTGCTCAAATTTCCTCGGGGTCAGAAATTGTCGCAACTCCGCTCTTGCGCTGTTGCTGGGTCGGAGCTTTCCAAAGAAGTTCTCGGCCATTATCCCACCGTTCAGGGAGAGAGCTGTGTCCAACTTGCAGTGTCCCTTTCAGGCCACAAGGTGTAATGGGAGCAACCTCGGGTCATTTAGAGGCTAATTGCTCGAAGATACAAGCTGAAGCTCATTAGAGGGTATTTCTTGCTTTTCTGAAATCAGCAGGAAGTAGCTGGTTGCTTTTCAGTGAAGCGTGACACGAAAATCTGCAGATTTGGCAAAGGTTGACAGCTGCAGTGTGACAGAGATGTCTCCAAACTTGCGTCGAGCGAGAGTCCTTTCGCAAAATGGCAAACGTGGGACAGTTGAGGAAGGTTTTCCCCATTACTTCGTATCTGAAGGATGGAATACGATCTTGAATGATGCAGTTGTCCCTGTTTTAATAGTTCCCTTGTATCTTTTAGGGACTGCACCAGTCAGTCCATTTTTTAACATTCTCTTTCTAAGAGTGATCTGATTGAGTGAAATCCATGTTGTGTGCACTCTTTGCTGTGTTATTTATTGTTGCGCTAAATAAGGTTTCATTACTTTGAGGATTTCATTCACTGCATTACCGAGCAGATACATTTTTGTGGTGCCCTATCTCGAATTCATAATATTCAGTCTCGGCTTACAGTGGATTATCTGAATAAAAGGTACATGTGTATGCCGTGAGATCCAGAAAGAACATTCAGTGTTTGGACAGTTAGATTGACACAGTAACCACCAGTAATAAAATGACTCTAATCCTATGAGACCTTGCTTGACTCTTGACGCTACACGTAGGTGGCATTTTGACCGCCCAAACTACCAATCGTGGAGTGCTTTGAAGGTAATGAAGGTTTGAAGGTGTTCTGGGCTGCTCTTTTAATAAAGGTAAGTAAAATAGATATTTGACTTCCAGGCTGTCTTCAAGTAAGGAAAGATTGGCTTCTTTAATTTTGTTTTTGTTTCCAAATCACAAGTGGGATTAGATGCATAAACCGCACAATACATGATTTAAAAAAAAAGACAACCAACCCAGTGACTTGGTGTAGAACGGAGCCACATAAGACCAGGGAGATCCCATGTTCGGTCTCTGGTCTGTGCTGGGTTGGCAGGTTTCATCGAGGGGGTGGTAGGGGCATGACCATTAGTCGCAGTGTCTCCTAGGGAGGGAACAATCAAAAGCATGCTTGCTCCTGATCACTGCCCTTTGACCTCTGCTGGAAAATCTGTTTTGTCTGTGTGTGTGTGTGTGTATTTTTTGTGTGCGCGTGTATCTGTGCAAGATCATGCTCCGTTGCGATGCCATCCACGGCTGAATAGCCTGCCAACACTTCCTGCCTAGCCTCACGCAGGAAGATTGGTGGAGGTACTGGAGGAAACTGGCTCTTGCGGGACCATGCCCCAGGACAATGAGCAGCTTGAGGAGAGGACAAAAGGACATTGGAGAGGATCCTGTCTCCATCCCTGCCCTTGGAAATAAGTCAATTATTTACGAAAAAAAAACCAATGTGGAACTGATACGTGACAAACGTTAAGTGAATTGCAGAAGACAGGCTTGAAGATAGAAAGTCTCAGCCTTGAGCCTTGTTACACTGTCAATTGGCCTACCCTCAACTTGGCAACACGCAGCATTGTATACACAAGTGGCCATTACTGCTTAATTCAACCAGCATTATGTTTGTGCTCAGGCTAGCTGGTGGGATTAAGGCTGTCCTCAAAAGATATTGCTGCAGTTCAGGCTGTCTGGAAATGCTCCAAGACCAAACATTGGTGAGGCTGTGTCTTGTTGGCATGGTGCTATATCTGACAAGGCTCCGTTTCCTGTTAAATGCCATGGGAAGGAATGCAGTCCTAATAGATTATTGCTTTAGAACATATCCCAGCAATGGAATTCCCCTGCAAGCAAGTGCTAAATACTTCTCAGAAGCCCTGTGGTAATAACAACCCTATCATTAATTCTTCAGCATGGTCCTCGCTACTCACTGAAGATATGGAGTCTATATCTTCACTGACAGCTGCTAATGTAGAAACCGAGCTAAGCAGAACAAAACCACCTCATAATATTTCAGGTATATATTATTGCGAGAATTAGCAGGTAGTCTGAAGTAATCTCAAGGCAGTAATCTAATCTCAGCATTGCGAAGGTCATAGCCCTTGCGTGCTTTGTTTTTGATCCTGAACGCCAGAGTTCCGCCTTACTACCACGCGAAGGTATCCATTATTCTCCATATAATCACTCTCGGGTATCCATCATTTCAAGTAATTACTCTCAGATAGCCATTATTCTCCATTTAATTAAATCCAGTGCCCATCATTCTCTATATAGTCCCTCCCAGGCGTCAGTTATTCTCTCTGTAATCACTCCCATGTATCCATTATTCCGTGGAGATGTTCTTTTATCATCCTTTACGAACAAAAGTGCTTCTTTACCCAAGAAACAGGTGGAGCATAGAAAAAACATTTGGCTTATGTGCAGCTACGCCACCATTTCCCGTAAAGGGTAGGGGTGAAAGAAAGAAAGACTTGCATTTCTATAGCGCCTTTCCAGACCGTCTCAAAGCGCTTTACAGCCAATGAAGTACTTTTTTGAAGTGTGGTCACTGCTGTAATGTGGGAAACGCAGCAGCCAATTTGCGCACAGCAAGCGCCCACAAACAGCAATGTGATAATGACCAGATAATCTGTTTTTGTTATGTTGGCTGAGGGATAAATATCGGCCCCAGGACACCGGGGATAACTCCCCTGCTCTTCTTCGAAATAGTGGCCGTGGGATCTTTTACGTCCACCCGAGAGAGAGCAGACGGGCCTCGGTTTAACGTCTCATCCGAACGACAGCACCTCCGACAGTGTAGTACTGGAGTGTCAGCCTAGCTTTATGTGCTCAAGTCCCTGGAGTGGGACTTGAACCCACAAACCTTCTGACTCAGAGGTGAGAGAGTGCGACCCACTGAGCCACAGCTGACACTTGGTGATACTGAACGTTCACTGAAATAGGCCGGATTTTGTGTTTTTCTTTGCAACTAACTCCTAAATTGTCCAATTCAATACACTTCAGTTTATGAGTTTGATTCAGATGAACATTGAAAAAAAAAAATCAAATAATCCCCACGCAGTCTGGTTTCCAATGAAGAACATCAGAATTTTTAGGATCAGGAAAAGGCCACTAGGCCCAAAAAACCCTGTTGCTTTTTGGTAGATCTCAACACCATCTAATCTTCTTCTTACCATATCTCTCAATCCCTTCTCTTTCCATAAACATACACATGTCTGATTGCCTGGTGAACCCAGGTATACTGTCTGCTTCAGTGCCCTTCACTGTTGACCTATTTCACAGGCCTAGCCTTTGGGCGGGGGGGAATTCTGCCTGGTGACCCCTCGACCCTCTTTCACCATTCAATTGGATCATGGCTGATCTATACCTCAACTCCATTTACCCGGCTTTGATCCATATCCCTTGATACTGTTACTTAACAAAAATCTATCCCTCTCAGTCTTGAAAGTTTCAACTGCCCCCAATATCCACAGCCCTTTGGGGGAGAGAGTTCCAGATTTCTCCTACCCTTTGTGTGAAGAAGTGCTTCCTGATCTCATTCCTGAAGGGCCTAGCTCTAATTTATTTAGAATTACATAAAATTTTAGCGCACAGAAACTTGCTATTCGGTCCAACTGGTCCGTGCCGGTGTTTGTGCTCCACACGAGCCTCCTCCCACCCTACTTCATCTCACCCCATCAGCATATCCTTCTATTCCTTTCTCCCTCATGTACCTATCTAGCTTCCCTTTAAATGGAGCTAACTTAATCATCTCAACTACTCCATGCGATGGTGAGTTCCACATTCTTGCCACTCTCTTGAGTAATGAAGTTCTTCCTGAATTCCCTATTGGATTTCTTAGTGACTATCATGCATTTTAAGGCCCTTGGGGGGCTAAATTCGGCGTTAACAGGGCGCAAATCAACTAGCGCCTGGGCGCGGCGCCACTAACACCTCCCACGAATTTCAGCGGGAGGTTAGCGGCGGTGCTAACCGTTAGCACCGCGCCACGCTGTACCGCCGGTGATGACATCATCGTTGTGCGCAGCGCCCCACTCGCGCCCCGGCTGTAATATTGGGTGGCGCCCCCCTGACTTACCGCCGGACGCTATGTCCGACGGGGTCAAGGGGGGCCTACCTGCGGCCGGGGCGGCGCTAGTTAAAGGGGAGGTGGTGGACGACCATTTTTGTTGCTGGCCGCCTGCCCCCGTGAAGCCCCCCCACCCCCCCCCCCCGCGGGGTGCTGGCTGCTCTTCGTGAGCCCAGCACTCCTCTTGAGTGCCGGGCTCGTTTGCCGGCACTCCCGATCCCTGGTGGCCCAGCTGGGCGCCGGGACGTGCTGTGCCAGGCCCCTCCCCTTTAAGAAGGGGAGGAAGGCCTGCAGTACCGCGGTGCGATGTGCCGCAGTGACATAGCGCCGCGGTTTTGGCTCGCAGCACCCCAAGAGGGACGCGGGGCGCTTCCAGTGTGCTACCTGGGAAAATCGGCCGTGGGGGCGCTCACTGTTTTGGGGTGCTAAAATTAGTGCCCCGGCGAAGGTAGCTGAATTTTTACCACTTGAGTTTGGACTCCCCTCACCACAAGTGAAACATATAAGATTCTGAGGGGTATTGACAGGGTAGATGCTGAGAGGCTGTTTCCTCTGGCTGGGGAGTTTAGAACGAGGGGTCATAGTCTCAGGATAAGGGGTCGGCCATTTAGGACTGAGATGAGGAGAAATTTCTTTAGTCAGAGGGTTGTGAATCTTTGGAATTCTCCACCCCAGGGGGCTGTGGAGGCTGAGTCATTGAATATATTCAAGACAGAGATCGATTGATTTTTGGACTCTAAGAGAATCAAGGGATATGAGGGATCGGGCCAGCGTGGAGTTGAGGTCAAAGATCAGCCATGATCTTATTGAATGGCGGAGCAGGCTCAAGGGTTCCTATGCCCTACTCCTGCTCCTATTTCTTATATTCTTGTGTCCCCTTGTTCCGGAGACGTGATTACAGCAAAGACTCTGAAGGAAGGGCTGCTACAGGAGCTGCGCTGAAATATTAATGGGAGTAGAAGTGACCTCTAGCGAGCCACTCCCAGTGCTACTGGTAGAATTTGACTCCCCCCTTGACGATGCATGCAAGAACTCTTGAAATCTGTCTTGGCTTCCTGCATGTAGTAGCGTGCGAGAGGCAGTCGTTTATTCCAGCCTCCCGCCATGTTGCAATATCCATCGTGCCTGCGAGCCAAAATGTGAAAAATGAACAAAGAACAATTTATTTTATTTCCCCACCACCCCCCCCCCACCCCTCCCCGCGCACTCCCATCGAAAGCACCCATCAGCACAAGTGTGCATGTGAGTCATGTACGGCCTGGAGCTATGCAAGGCTTTGGTGCCCTCTCGCAATGCTTCTGTATCCAGTAGGAGATGTTCGAAGATTTGTAATAGGTTTGTAGTCTCTGATGGCTCCCGAGGATTTCAGGTGGGTTTTGTTGAATATTCACTGGAGCTTAAACGATCAAGAGCTGGATCCTGGAAATATGTGTCAGTCTGACCCATCTTCTGCAAGAGTTTCTCCGCAGTTAAAAAAAAAAAATCACAAAACCTTTCTCTTGCCCCCCCTCCGATTTTCTTCCCCTCCATCATTGCTATTGGAGTACCGTTGCACAGTAGGCTAAAGCTCTGTCCAAGTATCTATTCCTCATGTGTCAGTCTAGGCTGTGATTGTCAGCAGGCTATTCACCAGCAAGTGGACACCACAGTCGAGCCTCGCCATCTATCTTCAGCTCATCCGAAACTCTGCTGCCCGTATCCTAACTGCCTGAGTCCCGTTCACCCATCGCCACCGTGCTCGCTGGCCCGCATTGGCTCCCCGTTCAGCCACGCTTCAAACGTAAAATTCTCATCCTCATTTTCAAATCCCTCCAGCTCCCTATCTCACAACCTCCACCAGCCCTCCAACCCTCCGAGATCTCTGCGTTGCTCCCATTCTGGCCTCTCCTGCATCCCCGACTTCCTTCGCCCCACCATTGGCGGCCGTGCCTTCAGCCGTCTAGGCCCTAAGCTCTGGAATTCCCTCCCTAAACCTCTCCGCCTCTCTCGCCTCCTTTAGCACGCTCCTTAAAACCTACCTCTTTGACCGAGCTGTTGGTCACCTGTCCTAATATCTCCTTATCTCCAGAGGGCTGGGTTGTTTTCCTTAGAGCAGAGAAGGCTGATGGGGGACCTGATTGAGGTGTACAAAATTATGAGGGGCATAGATAGGGTAGATCGAAAGGAACTTTTCCCCTTAGTAGAGGGGTCAATAACCAGGGGGCATAGTTTCAAGGTAAGAGGCAGGAGGTTTAGAGGGGATTTGAGGAAAAACTTTTTCACCCAGAGGGTGGTTGGAATCTGGAACTCACTGCCTGAAAGGGTGGTAGAGGCAGGAACCCTCACAACATTCAAGAAGCATTTAGATGAGCACTTGAAACGCCATAGCATACAAGGCTACGGACCAAGTGCTGGAAAATGGGATTAGAATAGACAGGGCTTGATGGCCGGCGTGGACACGATGGGCCGATGGGCCTCTTTCTGTGCTGTATAACTCTATGGGGGAAAAATTCAGTTGGTTGCGCCTCCTGTTAGCGCCTTAAGAGAGCGCTAATGGGGCACAAAGCAACTAGCGCCCGGGCGCGGCGATGTTTGCGCCGCTCACGAAATTAACTAGACATTTTGCAGCGGCGCTGAACACTACCGCCATGATCTCCTGCACCGGCAGATTGTGACGTCAGTCGAGTGCGCAATGCCCCGGTATCGCCCCGGAGCGGATATTGAGTGGCGCCCCCTGCCTTACCGCCTGCCGCTAGCAACGACAGGTTGAGGGAAGCGTTTCGCAGTCAGGAAGGGACCGCTTCCTGCCTTTTACTGTTGGTGACATTTTTGAACCACGCTTTCTGAGAGAGAGAGAGAGAGACTTCTGGAGAGATTCAACGCTGTGTGAAGATGTTTTGGGTACTGAGCAGCACTTTGCAGGTTCACTTTGATTTGCCCTTCCTTGTATCGATTTAGAAGAGACTGTGGGGGGCTGCACTCTGAGCTCTTTCCCTGGGACTCTCCATTGTTCTTTCCAGCAGATTTGATGTACAGGTCTCTCCAGGCCGAGATTCAAGGCTGCAATGAGCAGGATGTGGATGGAAAGCAAGATCAACCCTCCCTTTTAAGAACTGGCCGGCGCCATTGTGTGTGTGTTCCATTGCTGACTGACACCACATGAGCTTCGCCAGCACTCTGAGGTAGCGCCTCGCTCCTCGGCCTTTGCGCCTTAAGACAGTTGTGAAGCGCCTGATTTAGCGCTCCAATCACCTCCAGGGGCGATAAAAGTCAAGTTTGCAGTCGGAGGCGATAATTAGCGCCAGGCGCTAATCTTTGCGCCTGGCCGATAATTGCACCCCAAATGGAGCGATACTGAATTTCTCCCCCTATGACTCTATGTGGCTCGGTGTCAAATTTTGTTTGATAACACTCCTGTTTTACTACATTAAAGGCGTTGTATAAATGCCAACTCTGGTTGGATGTATTCCTGGATGTTCCATCACATGAACTGGCTCCTCCATCTGCCCCGCCCAGTCAAGCAGTCTTTTTTTTGCATCTCCAATATTTTTATAACTAATAACAAAATTGTTCATAGAATTTTTTTTCAAAAACACTTTTTTTAAATATTTCTCCTGGGCTGCTCTCAGCAGTGGCCAGGAGATTTATCTTCAATTCCTGGAGTCTCCAGGGCGATCCTGGAGGGATGGCTATCCTAGACCGAGCCACCACACTGGGCAGCGCGTAGACCAGCTGCGTTACTGGGGAGCTCTGTTTAAGCTGCAGCACCCTGACGTACAACATGGAGAGTAGCACAGAGCGATACTCTCCGACAACCTTCTCTAAAGTCTCGAGGTGTGCTCTGCTTTCCCCCCACCCACCCTCCCCTGGTCAAAAGGAATGAACTCATAACTTATAGATTTTCAGCATTCTGCAGATTTGAAATGAAATTGAGAATCTTTACTCGGTCGCTGCGTCTGTTGTAACAGTGACTGTGTCCAGTGTTATTGCAGCCTGACTTGATTGTACCATTCGCCGGCATAATAATCACAAGAAACCTTGAGTCACAGAGATTATAGCCTAGAGCATGCTGTTGGTAACGTTGGGGATCAATGCTTAACACATTACCTTGACGTTTCTGTTGCCATTATTTTACTGTAGGTATTAACCCATTTACTTTAAGTAGCTTAATGCTTCCCTTAAAATAGTGGACAGAGAAATGCCATCCAAATGTGTTAAGCAGTTGACCAGGAATGTTGGCAACAGTCAATTTTTGGCCTTATTTGAATTAAATCATTTTGCTATTTCATTCGATATTTTTGGGGGGAATAGGCTTTTTTTTTTTAAAGCAGCTCTTTTTAATTGGTGTATTTATTTGTGCTCATCAAAGAGACATATTATCACAGAATCAACGATAAATACAGCACAGAAGGAGGCCATTCGGCCCATCGTGCCTACGCTGGCTCTTGAACAAGAGCTCTCCAATTAACGATTTGGAGGAGGGGACCGAGTGTAACATATCAAAGTTTGCAGATGATACAAAGATGGGAGGGAAAGTAGAGAGTGAGGAGGACATAAAAAACCTACAAGGGGATATAGACAGGCTGGGTGAGTGGGCAGAGATTTGGCAGATGCAATACAATATTGGAAAATGTGAGGTTATGCACTTTGGCAGGAAAAATCAGAGAGCAAGTTATTATCTTAATGGCGAGAAACTGGAAAGTACTGCAGTACAAAGGGATCTGGGGGTCTTGGTGCAAGAAAATCAAAAAGTTAGTATGCAGGTGCAGCAGGTGATCAAGAAAGCCAATGGAATGTTGGCTTTTATTGCTAGGGGGATAGAATATAAAAACAGGGTGGTATTGCTGCAGTTGTATAGGGTATTGGTGAGACCGCACCTGGAGTACTGCATACAGTTTTGGTGTCCATACTTAAGAAAAGACATACTTGCTCTCGAGGCAGTACAAAGAAGGTTCAGTCGGTTAATTCCGGGGATGAGGGGGTGGACATACGAGGAGAGGTTGAGTAGATTGGGACTCTACTCATTGGAGTTCAGAAGAATGAGAGGCGATCTTATTGAAACATATAAGATTGTGAAGGGGCTTGATCGGGTGGACGCGGTGAGGATGTTCCCAATGATGGGTGAAACTAGAACTAGGGGACATAATCTTAGAATAAGGGGCTCCTCTTTCAAAACTGAGATGAGGAGAAACTTTTTCACTCAGAGGGTAGTGGGTCTGTGGAATTTGCTACCCCAGGAAGCTGTGGAAGCTACTTCATTAAATAAATTTAAAACAGAAATAGACCGTTTCCTAGAAGTAAAGGGAATTAGGGGTTACGGGGAGCGGGCTGGAAATTGGACATGAGTTTGAGTTCGGATCGGTCAAGGCCCTGTGGGTGGCGGAGCGGGCCCAGGGGCCGAGTGGTCTGGTCCTGCTCCTACTTCTTGTGTTCTTTAGAGTTGAGGTTGGATCAGATCAGCCATGATCTCATTGAATGGCGGAGCAGGCTCGCGGGGCCGATTGGTCTACTCCTGCTCCTATTTCTTATGTTCTTATGTTCTTATTAGTCCCACTCCACCCCCCCCCCCCGCCCCCGCTCGTTCCCCATAGCCCTGCAATTTTTTTTCCCTTCAATTATTTATCAAATTCCCTTTTGAATGTTACTATTGAACCTGCTTCCACGCTTTCAGGCAGTGCATTCCAGATCATAACAATTCGCTGCGTAGAAAATAATGGGGTGGAAATCGCGGTCGGAGGCCTGACTGATGGCTCCAGACATTCGAAGACTCGCGCTCCTGGGCCTGTAGGCGTGTGCGCCTGCGTAAAGGCCCACAGGTCCCGGGGGGGGGGCGCAGGCGGTTCGCAAGCGTCGCTGGGATCACGTGGGTCGGCCCAACCATAAGCTTATGGGGATTCCATTTATGTACGGAATCCCCATGAACATGAATAGGAATCCCCTAAAAAAAACACGCACTTTCACAGCACTTAAATAAAAATAAATCATTGCATGTTCAAAATTAATTAAAATACAATTTTGAAACAAAAATTAAATTTTTTTGGAAAAAAAATGTAAACATTTTTAAAGAGGCCAATAATAACTAATTTTCAAGGTTTTTGAATGTTTAAATCATTTTTAAAAATTGACTTTAATATTTATTTAAACCCTTACGCTGGGGCAAAAAGAGGGCCCTCCGCCTGGTTTTGCCAGGCGTAAGAGTTTCGTTGGCATTTGCTGGGCATTAGTTGGGCAAATAGCTCAACCCTGTGCCCACGAACGTCCATTTCCTGCAGACGGGTATGATCTGTCCAGCGGAATCGCGACCGATCGCGAGTTCCAGGTTTTCGCGCACGTGGTAACCCGGAACTTGCGGGGCACTTACAGAAAATCCGGGTCATTATTCTCCTCCTCTCGCCGCTGGTTCTTTTGCCGATATTTGTGCTGGGGATTGGAACGCTATCTACTGTTAATACAACACCGTCTGTTATTCGAAAAAAAATTCTCATTGTTTAGCAGTTCAAATTAAGCAATTTAAATAAAACAGCGGCGGCAATTGTATTTTGCACCATTTCAATTTGAGTTGACAGATAACAACAAAATGCAACTTGCATTTATATAGCGCCTTTAACATAGTAAACCGTCCTCAGGTGCTTCACAGGGCATTGTCAGACATAAATTGATATCGAGCCAAAGAAAGAGACATTCGGACAGGTGACCAAATGCTTGGTCAAAGAGGTAGGTTTGAAGCATCGTCTTAGAGGAGGAGGAGGGAGAGGTGGAGAGGCGAAGAGGTTTAGCGAGGGAGGAGGGAGAGGCGAAGAGGTTTAGCGAGGGAGGAGGGAGAGGTGGAGAGGCGGAGAGGTTTAGCGAGAGAGGTGGGAGAGGTGGAGAGGTTTAGCGAGGGAGGAGGGAGAGGCGGAGAGGTTTAGCAAGAGAGGTGGGAGAGGTGGAGAGGTTTAGCGAGGGATGAGGGAGAGGCGGAGAGGTTTAGCAAGAGAGGTGGGAGAGGTGGAGAGGTTTAGCGAGGGAGGTGGGAGAGGTGGGAGAGGTTTAGCGAGGGAGGTGGGAGAGGTGGAGAGGTTTAGCGAGGGAGGAGGGAGAGGTGGAGAGGTTTAGCCAGGGAGGTGGGAGAGGTGGAGAGGTTTAGCGAGGGAGAAGGGAGAGGTGGAGAGGTTTAGCGAGGGAGGTGGGAGAGGTGGAGAGGTTTAGCGAGGGAGAAGGGAGAGGCGGAGAGGTTTAGCGAGGGAGGAGGGAGAGGTGGAGAGGTTTAGGGAGGGAGGAGGGAGAGATGAAGAGGGTTAGGGAGGGAGTTCCAGAGTTTAGGGCCCAGACAGCTGAAGGCCCATTAATTAGGATTAAGCAATGGTAAATTAAGAGGAGTTGACTGTTCCACCCCACTGAGTATCACGATCAACCATTGCCAGGTTAACCACATTGAAGAGCAAAGCTCCCAATAATGTACCTCAGCTGGGACCAAGTAAAAAATCCCCGGATCACACTTTCTGGCCTGTATGGCTAACTAGCACACCGTGCATTTATCGGCTAACCAAAAGGAAGCATCTTGCCATATAACCGTGGCACAGTTGGTCGCGCCCTCAGCCATAGCTCAATGGGTAGCATGCTCGCTTCCAAGTCAGAAGGTTGTGGGTTCAAGTCCCACTCCAAGAGACTTGAGCACAAAAATTTAGGCTGACACTCCCAGTGCAGTGCTGAGGGAGTGCTGCACTGTCGGAGGTGCCGTCTTTCAGATGAGACATTAAACCGAGGCCCCGTCTGCTCTCTCGGGTGGATGTAAAAGATCCCATGGCACTTATTCAAAGAAGAGCAGGGGAGTTCTCCCCGGTGTCCTGGGCCAATATTTATCCCTCAATCAACATCACTAAAAACAGATGATCTGGTCATTATCACATTGCTGTTTGTGGGAGCTTGCTGTGCGCAAATTGGCTGCTGTGTTTCCTACATTACAACAGTGTCTCCACTTCAAAAAAATACTTCATTGGCTGTAAAGTGCTTTGGGACGTCCGGTGGTTGTGAAAGGCGCTATGTAAATGCATATCTTTCTTTTTACAGCCTGTGATTCACTCCCTGCTTGCTAACTGGTGAGCTTTTCTTGAGAGCAGTTATGATTTGACCTTCCTGTGTGCTGATATTTTTAAGATTTATCCTCTGAGAGCCTCCAAGTGTGTAGGAACAATCTGCCCATCTCACTCACGCGGCCAGCACTTTATTGGTGAACCACTTATTCAGTGTTGAAGTCAAATACACAGGGGAGAGAGAGGAGGAAGAGACGGCAGTCATAAGGAATTAGGCAGAGCACTAGATGAGAACATTTGAAGTCATACAAGACCTTTGTACTTTTCCAATCTTTTTGCTATTTTTAATGGCCGTTATTTTTTAATTGGGATCTTCAAAATGAACCACTGCAAGGACAGTTTGTATGCTGTGTGTCACAGAATCATAAGCATGTTTGTGAAGAATGCACCTATGGCCTTACTACACATAGTGATCAAAAGACATCTTTTCGTTTATCTTTCTTGGGCATAGCTCAAAACTGAGGCATCGTTTTAATGACTACATGTAATGGTTTGATTGGAACTAATGGTCATGAAGGTAGAAAAGCTCACAACTTTCCTCCAAGCAAAATGCATCCTTTCAGTAGGACCTTAAGAGTAATTGAGACAACTCGTAAGTATCTTGGTTCCAGTCTAACATTACTTTATTTTCTGCATTAAATAACAATCTCTCTCTCTTTCTCCAGTACAACCTTGTCTTTGCTCTCTTATCTTTGCTATAATGATCATTGTCCCTCTAGCCTTTCCCCTCTTGTTCCTCCTACACTTCAAAAAGGAGACCGACACTGTCCTCCTCCCTCCATTCCCAGTGTCCTAACGGAAGCTTTTGTCTTCGCTCCCTGCCACAAACTCCATTCCCTGACCATCGACTCCATCCCTCTCCTTGGCCTCTCTCTCAGTCTGAGCCTGAGCCAGACGTTCGCAAGCTCGGCATCCTATTTGACCCTGAGATCAGCTTCCAACCTCATATCCACTCCATCGATAAGACCCCCTACTTCCACCTTCGCAACATTGCCTGTCTCCGCCCCTGCTTCAACCCATCTGCTGCTGAAACCCTCATCCATGCCTTTGTTACCTCCAGACTTGACTATTCCAATGCTCTCCTGGCCGGCCTCACACCTTCCACTCTCCATAAATTTGAACTCATCCCCAACTCTTCTGCCCGTATCTTAACTCGCACCAAGTCCCGTTCACCCATCACCCTTGTGCTTACTGACCTACATTGGCTCCTGGTCCGGCAACGCCTCGATTTTAAAATTCTCAACCTTGTTTTCAAATCCCTCCATAGGAGGTATGATCAGTAAGTTCGCAGATGACACGAAAATTGGTGGAGTGGTAAATAGCGAGGAGGGAAGCCTCAGGCTACAGGACGATATAGACGGGTTGGTCAGATGGGCAGAACAGTGGCAAATGGAATTTAACCCTGAAAAGTGTGAGGTGGTGCATTTTGGGAGGACGAACAAGGCAAGGGAATACACAATGAATGGTAGGACCCTAGGAAGGACAGATTATCAGAGGGACCTTGGTGTGCATGTACATAGATCCCTGAAGGCAGCAAGACAGGTAGATAAGGTGGTTAAGAAAGCATATGGGATACTTGCCTTCATTAGCCGAGGCATAGAATAGAGCAGGGAGGTTATGATGGAGCTGTACAAAACGCCAGTTAGGCCACAGCTGGAATAATGTGTGCAGTTCTGGTCGCCACACTATAGGAAGGATGTGATTGCATTGGAGAGGGTGCAGAGGAGATTCACCAGGATGTTACCTGGGCTGGAGCGTTTCAGCATTGAAGAGAGACTGGACAGGCTGGGGTTGTTTTCCTTAGAGCAGAGAAGGCTGAGGGGGGACCTGATTGAGGTGTACAAAATTATGAGGAGCATAGTTAGGGTAGATAGAAAGGAACTTTTCCCCTTAGTAGAGGGGTCAATAACCAGGGGGCATAGCTTCAAGGTAATGGGCAGGAGGTTTAGAGGAGCTTTGAGAAAAAACTTTTTCACCCAGAGGGTGCTTGGAATCTGGAAAGGGTGGTAGAGGCAGGAACCCTCACAACATTCAAGAAGCATTTAGATGAGCACTTGAAACGCCATAGCATACAAGGCTATGGACCAAGTGCTGGAAAATGGGATTAGAATAGACAGGGTTTGATGGCCGGCGCGGACACGATGGGCCGAAGGGCCTCTTTCTGTGCTGTATAACTCTATGGGGTGAAAATTGAGTCGCGCCCCATTTGGGGCGCTAACCTCGCCGGGGCGCTACTTTTAGCGCCCCGAAAAAATTAGCAGCCCCGCGCCGGAACTTCAGTGGTTGCGCCCCAAGAGGGAAGTGGGGCGCCACTGGAAGCACCCCGCATCCCTCTTGGGGCGCTGCGAGGGAATATCCTGGCGCTACGTGCCGCGGTATTGCAGGCCTTCCTCCCCTTCTTAAAGGGGAGGGACCCTGCGCAGCGCGAACCGGGGCCCAGCTGGGCCCCCAGGGATCGGGAGTGCCGGCAAAAGAGCCCGGCACTCAAGAGAAGTGCCGGGCTCTTGGAGCGCAGCCGGCACTTCACGGTGGGGGGGCTTCATGGGGGCCGGGGACAGCAACGGGGGCAGGTGCTGGCAGGTGCTGGCAGGCGGCCAGCAACAAAAATGGCCGCCTGCCACCTCCCCTTTAAATATCGCCGCCCCGGCCACACGTACGCCTCCCTGAACCCGTCGGACATAGCGTCTGGCGGTAAATCAGGGGGCGCGACTGAAGATCGCGGCTGGAGCGCGAGCGGGGTGCTGCGCACGGCGATGACGTCATCGCCGGCGGCGCAGCGCCACAGGGCGCTACCGGCTGGCGCCGCCGCTAACCTCCCGCTGAATTTTACGGGAGGCGTGGGCGGCGCTGCGCCCGGGCGTTAGCTGCTTTACGCCCCATTAGCGCCCTCTTAAGGCGCTAACGGGAGGCGCAAGCAGCTGAATTTTTCCCCCTATGACTCCATGGCCTCGCCTCTCCCTATCCCTGTAAGCTCCTCCAGCCGAACATCCCTCCGAGATATCTGCACTCCTCCAATTCTGGCCTCTTGCGCATCCCCGATTTTAATCGCTCCACTATTGGCGCCCGTGCCTTTAGATGAGATACACTCAGAGCCCGGACCTGCCCCTCTCAGCCAGAAAAGAGTCAGTATAATGGCAGAAGTTTAAAAAAAAGAAATTAAATTAAATACAAAAGAATTCAAAAACAGGGACGTATAAAGGTTGGTGATTTGAAAAAAAAGACTTAAAAGCCATCGCTAAAAGGTCGCAGCGGTTCATTTCGTGGAAAAGGTCACGTTGTAAAGAATCTCAATAAGAAATAATTACATGAGAAAGAAAAATTGGAAATCCGTGTAGTCTCTAAGGTAAGTCAGTGTGACTCACATAGAAAAGAAAGGCCAGATTGTATTTTACAAAAGAACAGCTACTGCAAATAATCCATAAAGCCATAGGATTTTTGTTTCTTAATATGTAGCATGAATAATTTTAGATAACATTGTCTGTACCGTACTTCGAAACAGCCTTTTTAAAAAAATAAAGTGGGTTGCACTCTTATGTTTGGCCAACCATTTTCTGTTTATTAACAAATCCTGTTGCCTCAAGGACACATTCAGAAGTACAAATGAGTGAGTGCTATTTGGCCCATCTAGCTCTCCCTCCCCAGACGCCAACAGTCTGCTCATCATAATATCTAATTGCCTCTCCGATGACTCCCAGAGATTTTGCCTCCACTGATCTCGTCGGAAAACCATGCCAGATATTAATCATCATTTTGTGTAAAGCAATCTGTTCTGCCCTCCATTCCTGAACTTGTCTTTTACCAGTTTGTCCCTTTGTCTGACCATCATGGTTTATGCTAAAAGTACTGCCAAGGATGAAACGTTTCCTCTCCACTTAGCACGTTCTATAATTACGCTGTTAGATTCTGGGCTTAATAACCTGGTAAATGCCCCTTTCAAAAACCACGGACGAGCCCAATGTCACCTGAGATTTTCTTTCAAGATTCCAAACACAAAACTATTTTTGTTGCCCCTGGTTCGGATCCACCTGTCGCAAATCAAATCCTACATATTTTGTTCGTAATTCGTGCGACGCACCTTGTTCTCCTCTTGATAACACAATGGCCCAGAAATTCGCCTCTCCGGCGTGCCGCGGGGGTAAGGATCGTGCGCGCACTTACCTACCGCGTCTGCCGTTCTGCTTCTGGCCCACGGGGACTTCAGCTCCTGGGCCTGCTCCAACTGCCGGCGCGCAGTGCTTGCGTGTCCCAGGGGCGCAGTTAGTGCGATGCGTCCCCTGGGATCACGTGGGCCATGGAGAGCCAATGGCAGCAGACCATCTTTCATTCATAGATTTGACAGGAAGACCTGTCAAATCTATGAATTGAAATAGGCCCCAAAAGAACAGCTAAACTTCAAATAAATTTTTAAAAAACCATCACATTTTTTTAAATAACTATAAGTTAAATAACTTAACTACTTTAAACAAAAATTTAAATTTTTGAAAAATTAAAATACTTTTTAACAGTGCTAAAAATAAACTTACCTTTCTTTAAAGTATCTAAAAAAAGATAAACCTGTTGAAAAATTTTTTAAATAATAATTAATTAACCACTTACCTTGTTGAAAACGGGTCCTGCGCCTCCTTTTTAAAAGCGCAGGTTCTTCAATACTTACCCTCCCGGAGAAACCTGAAAAAAACCCTAAGTTTGCTGCGTGCGCGCAGCCTCTACCGCGCACGCGGTTCACCTTTGAACCGCTCCCTTCATGAGACCGGAAGTTCCGGTTTCCCGCGCATGCGCAGTGCATGCAGGAAACCGGCACTTCAGGAGGCCTTACGGGTGAGTACACAGCGCGTACTCACCCGGCAAGTGCCGAATTTTTGGCCCAATAACTTAACAAGGGTTCAATAGCAAAATACTGCGGGTGCTGGAAATCTGAAATAACAACAGGAAGTGCTGGAAACACTCAGCAGGTCAGACAGCATCAAGGAGAGAGAAACAGAGTCAACGTTTCGGGTTGAACCCTTCAAGGGTTTCTCTCTCCTCGATGCTGCCTGACCTGCTGAGTGTTTCCAACACTTTCTGAACTTACAAGGTATACTTTCCTCTGGTAATGCACTGGTTCCATTATTTTACTGAAATGGTTAATCTATTTAAAACCCTACTTTGTTGTATTGCTCAACGAAGTGAGGGAATTTAGAGCCCGGGAATTCCCATTACAGGCACCCAGTGTCAGAATGCTTCTTCGACAGCACCTCCCAAACCCGTGACCTCCACCACCTAGAAGGACGAGGAGAAGGGCAGCATGGGAACACCACCACCACCTCTAAGTCGCACATGATCCCGACTTGGACATATATCGGCCGTTCCTTCATGGTCGCTGGGTCAAAGTCCTGGAACTCCCTCCCTTACAGCACTGTGGGAGCACCTTCACCTCATGGACTGCAGCGGTTCAAGAAGAAGGCGGCTCACCACCACCTTCTCCAGGGCAACTAGGGATGGGCAATAAATGCTGGACTTGCTAGCGATGCCCACATCCCTGGAATGAAAAGTAAAAAAGAATCTGAAGTCAGGTAAAGCACAGCGAGATGCAATGCCGAGCTCCGGCATGTTGTTGGGACAATATCTGAAGTAACGACGCAGGTTAATAATGCCATTAAAAAAAAGCAAACCAAACACTCGGGGTTATTTCGAGAGGAATAGAATTGAAAAGTAATGAAGTTATGCCAAACTTGTATCAGACCTTGGTTAGACCACACTTGGAGTACTGCGTGCAATTCTGGTCGCCATATTATAAAGAGAATATAGAGGCACTGGAGAGGGTGCAAAAAAGATTTACAAGGATGATACCAGAAATGCGAGGGTATACATATCAGGAAAGGATGAACAGGCTGGGTCTCTTTTCTCTTGAAAAGGGGTGATCTAATACAGTTCTTTAAAATTATGAGAGTAGATACAGAGAGAATGTTTCCACTTGTGGGGAAGAGCAATACTAGAGGCCATCAATATAAGATAGTCACTAAGAAATCCAATAGGGAATTCAGAAGAAACTTCTTTACCCAGAGAGTGGTGAGAATGTGGAACTCGCTACCACAGGGAGTGGTTGAAGCGAATAGTATAGATGCATTTAAGGGGAGGCTAGACAAGCATATGAGGGAGAAGGAAATAGAGGGATATGCTGACAGAGTTAGATGAGGAAAGACTGGAGGAGGCTCGAGTGGAGCATAAACGCCGGCATGGACTGGTTGGGCTGAATGGTCTGTTTCCGTGCTGTACATTCTGTGTAATTCTATGTAAAAAATATACTGTACCAGTGTGCCATTTTTTTCTGCTTTCTCAGATCAACCATCATTGGCCTTTAAGAGTAACACTGCCAGTTAGGTCTAAATTAGGGGTAGTTTTGTGCTATACGTCTATGCCATTGAGGATTGAGACTGCCCAAACTCATTTCACAGAGGACCCTTCCAGCCAGCAGGAAGAAGAGACCTCCATTCCATCAGTCTGGGTTGGATTTGAACCTCGGCCCTTGAGGTGGATGGCCAGTGTCTAACTCACTGAAGTGCCCAGGTCCCTTCATTTTTGAGTCGCAGAATCTTGTTGGCAGTGAGTCACTAACACAAGTGGCCGCTTGACTAAATAAGGTCAGTGCAGCTACTTTAAGTTCTGCCAGATACCCTCGCTCGCCCTCACTACCCCCACCGACCAGCTCCTCATCTACAGTGTATTCTCCTGGGGCGCGATCTTGCCAGCCCTGGGGAGGCGGGTTTGGAGGCGGGACTGCTGGGAAAATGGCAGAATCTGGGGGCGGGTGCCCATCCCGCCCCCAACCCGCCTCTGTGCCATCTTCCCAGGAGGCGGGAAGCCGACTCCTGGAGGCGAGAAGGGGATTACAGCCACTTAACTGCCTGTTAACAGGTAGTTAAGAGGATTATCCCCATTTTTCCAGCTGAGACGAGGGCTTCCCGACGTCTGGAAACCCCGCCAGGGTCACCGAGGTGAGCAGTGGGTCTGCGGCTGTCTGCGGGGTGCAAAAGTGCGCTGTGAAGGTAAGTGTTGGGTGCAAGTGTGGAGATGTGATTATGTGAGGTGAGTGGAAAGTGATAGAAAATGTTTACTTACCTTTGTTTCTTCCTGCAGGCTTCAACAGTTGGGGATGCGGAGAGTCTCGCACCTCCGCGGCAGAGATGACGGATGGCCGCTGCATTCTCCGATGCAACAACCATCTAATTTCTGCTAAAGAAAGAGGTTTGATGAGTCTTGAATTCAAGACCTCATCAAACAACAGAGAATGTCAGTGTTTGACAGCTTCACAGAGCTGTCAAACGATGACAAGTCATCTGTCAAAAATTTCTCTGTAACTGGCTTCCCCTTAATTGGCCTGCTGAGCCCGCTGGGCGGGCTTAACAAGGTCAATCAAGGGAAAATAGCGTGGGTTGGCCAGAAGTCGATGGTGGCGGGACTAAAACCCAACAAGTGGGAGTCCCGCCTCCAACGAGCCCCCCATTGACAAAATCGCCCCCTTGGTGTCCGGGGCAACTCTCCTCTCTCAACCAACACCACTAAATACAGATGAACTGGTCGTTCATCTCATTGTTATTAATGGAGATCTTACTATGCGCAAAATGGCTTGCCTACCGAGCAATAATCACTCCATTTCAAACGTAAATTCACACAAAGCCCTTCACATATGATTGTTTCTGAGAGATGCGATGAGCTGAGTCTTTCTGAGGGAGCAAGATATATTTAGCTGTAAAACCGAAGGTGCGTATTTGCAAGTTTCCTCTCTTTAATCTGAACATTTTAATGAGTGACTCCTGCCTGTCAAAACATGAAAGGTTTGTGTTTAGCAATTTAATATCTTGCAGCGTTAGTGTCATACAATAAACCAACATCATTCCAACTGTTGTTCTGAGTGACATCTCAGCATCCAGAAGTTTTCAATGCAATCTAAACATGCAATACTTTAGAGAAAAAAAATAGTGACATATACTTCCAAGTAAATTCTGTTTATTTTTCTTAGGCTGGCAATTGAATTAAGCTAATTGGTCTCATCTTAGGGAATTACTCGCTCTCTCCTAAGCCTTCCTTTGAAGAGCTAGATTTGTTTCCTACATCAGTTTTGCCTTCAAGACTATGAGCAGCGAAGGAATCCTGCCAGCCAACTTCAGACCCCATCAGCAGTGGGTGAATCTGAGGGCTGTAGCAGAGGAAGTAACGATGCAGTGAAGCCCCCTGGTGCAAACAGTGCCCACCATAGTGGGGATAGTTTGGGATCTTTCGATTAGGCACTTTACAGCCTTCTAGACTCAACATAGAGTTCAACAATTTCAGACCATAACCTCTGCCCCTATCTTTTTTTTCCATTTATATATTTTTCTCTCTCTCGCACATGGCAGCTGTCTTTCACTCTGCCATTGCCATTTACACTTCATCTCGAGCCATCTTTTGTTTCTTAACTTGTCCCATTACCATCTCCTTTTGCCTTGCACCATCATCTCTTTTGTCATTTAATCTCTCCTGCCTTCCAGCCTATCACAGACCTTCCCTTTTGTTCTTTCCTCCCCTCCCCCCTTTCCCTGCCCCTACACTTGCTTAAAAACCTGTTCCATCTCTAACTTTTTCCAGTTCTGACGAAGGGTCATCGACCTGAAACGTTAACTCTGTTTCTCTCTCCACAGACGCTGCTCTGACCTGCTGAGTATTGCCAGCATTTTCTCTTTATATTTCAGATTTCCAGCATCCGCAGTATTTTGCTTTTGTATTGTTGGGATACCCCTGGCCACCATTTCGCAAGAATTAGCTGGTCAACTTCCAGTTCACAAGAATTAGCTGGCCAACCTTACACCACAGAAGGAGGCCATTCGGCCCATCGCACCTGTGTCAGCCCTTTGCTAGAGTTGTCCAATTAGTCCCGCGCCCCCCTGCCCCCTCCGCTCTTTCTCTAAAGCCCTGCAGTTTGTTTTTTCTTTTCAAGTATTTATCCAATTCCCTTTGAAAAGTTACATTTCAATCTGCTTCCGCCACCCTATTGGTCAGTAAATTCCAGATCATAACAACTCGCTGTGTTTTTAAAAAAAATTCACCTCACATCCCCCCTCCTGCAAGTCCACATTGGCGATGGGTCGTACGCAAGAACTCGTGATCTTGGCCCCATCTCTAAATCAGGCAACAGTAAGAGGTCATCCCTTTCCTCACAGAGGGAAAGACGGAGGGTGTGTAATGCTTGATGTGAGGGGTGTTTTGACATATTCTGAAGCCACATAAATGTGGGTTTGTAATGAGCAGGTTTTTTTTTACAATTCAGTGATATTGTCTCTGGTGGCACTCTTGGCTTTGAGAGGTGGGGTTGGGGCGCCCACCAAAGTGGTTGTATATGAAGTACTTTGAGATGTTCCTGAAACACATGATGAGGTGTCCTATGAATGCAAGTCTCTCTAAAGGGGCGTTTGTATGATTTGTTCTATCCTGCCTATACAAGGCATAAAAAGGTTGATGCTGATGACTAGTGCCCAACCCTGACTTCAATTTTCAATTTGTGGAGAGGAACCACAGATGTTTACAGCCCCAAAGGAGGCCATTCAGCCCATCATGCCTGTGCAAGCTCTTTGCCAGAGCAACTAACACTGCAGTCCCACTCTCTCTCTATAGCCCTGTATCTTCCTCTGCTTCAAATACTTAGCCAATTTCCCCTTAAAGGACGCAATGGTCTCTGCCTCAACCTAACGTAAAGCACTCCATGCTCCAACAACCCGCTGTATAAAGAAATTTCCCCTAACTCGGTCTCCTTACCTAAGGAAGGATATACTTGCCTTAGAGGGAGTGCACCTTAGGGTTACTAGACTGATTCCTGGGATGAGGGGATTGTCCTATGAGGAGAGATTGAGTAGACTAGGCCTATATTCTCTAGAGTTTAGAAGAATTCAATCTGCTTCCACCACCCTTTTGGTCTTAAATTCTTAAGGGGCTTGATAGGCTGGGAGGATGTTTCCCCTGAATGGCGGTCTAGAACTAGGAGGTCACAGTCTCAGAATAAGAGGTTGGCCATTTAGGACTAAGGTGAGGAGAAATTTCTTCACTCAGAGGGTGGTGAATCTTTGGAATTCTCTACCCCAGAGGGCTGTGGAGGCTCAGTCATTGAATATATTCAAGACAGAGTTCGATTGAGTTTTGGATACTAAGGGAACCAAGGGATATGGGGACAGTGCAGGAAAGGTCGAGTTGAGGTCGAAGATCAGCCATGATCTTATTGAATGGCGGAGCAGGCTTGAAGGGCCGTACGACCTACTCCTGCTCCTATTTCTTATCTTTTATTATGTTCTTACTCTCACGTAAATTCATAACTTTTAAATTTGTGGGCCAATAGCAGTCGCTGTGTCTACATGTCTCCAACCTAACAGCACTCTTCCTTCTGAACCAGAACAGCTTTCGTTTCTTCGCAAGGTGCGTCGGCTCGGAGGAGTCATCCACGGCAAGCCAACCGGAGCGACGTTGCCTTTTTTTAATTAGTGTCTTCTTGAATTAAGGGCGGTTTGGGCACAGCCTGGCTTGCTGCAGAATTATGTGTGAAAAGCACACCCATCTGTAGAGAAATGGAACTGGCATCTCCCGACAGCTCCCTTCCCGCCCGCCCCCCCCACTGCTCAAGGGAGTCGATTGTTGCATATTCGCGTAATGGGCTCCATGATGATAATGAGCCAGGGTAATGATTGGGTGATCAAACCTGTGGTGCTGGCTGGAATTATGGGTTGATTTAATGTATGGAAATTCATTCGGGATAGCTGCACTCAACATCGAGCAGCCCGCACCCTAGGCAACTGTTGTCATTAACAGTCCTTAGATGTGGTTCGGAAGGCGATAGATGGGGTTTTTTTGCTTTTTACTGTTCAGGACTGGCATCTGCATATCTTATTGTTTCTGGAAGATTCAAATCTGTCTCGCAATGACCACACCGCAATCTTTAAAGTAAGACGTCGGAGCGTTCCTTCAAGGTCTCGTTGCTCATCCAACTTCCTTGATTTTGAGAAGTTGTTTCTTCTCTTTACTTTTTAGCCCGCAAAGGATATTTGGGTGGCAGAATCAGCTGCCATTTCTGAACACTTTTCATTCCGAATGTTATCGTATCGGAAAAAGATTGGGGGGAGAAACAAGACAAAAAATTTAACCAGACCTAGGCAAGGCAAGAAAAGAGAAGCACTGCCCGCTGTTGTATATATATTAAAAGAAAAAAGACTTGCATTTATATAGTGCCTTATCATGTCCCTCAGAGTGCTTCACATGCAATGAGTTACTTTTGGAGTGTAATTACTTTTTGTGATGTGGGTGAACACAGCACCTATTTTACACACAGCAAGATCCCACAAACAGCAATGAGTTGAGTGACCAGTGAATCTGGTTTTGGTGGGCGTCGTGTTGCAGGGGATCTTCAACATGTGCCTGAATAGCCAGATTTAGTTTGACATTCCATGGACGGACGTCACCTCCAACAATGCCGCGCTTAATCAGTACTGTACGTGAAGCTTAACCTACATTATATCCACAAGCCCTGGAGTGCGGATTGATCCTATAGCCTTCTCACTCAGAGGTGAGTGCGCTACCAACTGAGTCATTCCTACATTCCAACAGTGACTACACTTCAAAAAGTACTTCATTGGCTGAGAAGCGCTTTGGGACGTCCGGTGGTTGTGAAAGGCGCTATATAAATGTAAGTCTTTCTTTCTCTCTCTCTCTTTCTGTTTTTCTCTTTTTTCCTCTCTCTTTCTCTCTCTCGTTCTCTCAAACTTGTGGAATAGGACACACTTACAGACACAACACGGTAGTCATTATCAGTAAGGTGTCATAAGGTGAATAGGGAAGCATTTCGCAACTAGGGGAAGAATTCCTTTCCTCACTGATTGCAGAGATCTCATAAATGCATTTGGCTAGCGCATTCTAAAATCTATTAATATTAAACAGGTTAACAGCTTTGATAAAATAGTTTTTTCTACCCTGTTAGCTCCATATAATGGAACAGGGTAGTCATCTGGCATGTGCAGTATTTTTAAGATCTCTTTTCCTGTTAATTTGGGCCTTGACTTGACTTGCGCGCAAAATTCTAGGCTGACACTCCCAGTGCAGTGCTGAGGGAGTGCTGCACTGTCGGAGGTGCCGTCTTTCGGATGAGACGTTAAACCGAGGCTCCATCTGCCCTCTCAGGTGGACGTAACAGATCCCTTGGCACTAGTTTGAAGAAGAGCAGGGGAGTTATCCACGGTGTCCTGGCCAATATTTATCCCTCAATCAACATCACTAAAAAAAAAAATGATCTGGCCATTATTACATTGCTGTTTGTGGGAGCTTGCTGTGCACAAATTGGCTGCAATGTTTCCTACATTACAACAGTGACTACACTTCAAAAAGTACTTCATTGGCTGTAAAGCGCTTTGGGACGTCCTGAGGTCGTGAAAGGCCTATATAAACCTACCTTAGGATATATGGTTTGAGACCCAATTAAAGAGATACAGGGCCAATGAACCTCAGTTATACTTCTGGCTCTGCTCTATCTTAGCCAGAGAAAGTGAGCTTCACTGACTCTCTACTAAGATTGTAAATGGAATTTTAAGAAAATCCCAGGTGGTTCATTGGATACTGCAGGCTATGTGAAGCTTAAGTGGTGTTAGATTACTTCTAGGAAGTGTCACACACCATTTACCCCAATGCAATTCTGATGGCTTCTCACCTGAGCTACCCAACACAGTTTTCATCAGTGTTCGTCTCAACCCACTACACACTGATGCTGTAGTATGAATGCCCTAAAAATGTTCGTGTATAATGTGTGTATCTGTATGTCCGACCCCATATCCTCTCAATCACCAAGACCGCCTACTTCCACCTCAATAATATCGCCCGTCTCCACCCCTGCCTCAGCTCATCCCTGCTCTCCTGGATAGCCTCACACCGTGCACCCCCCAATAACTTCAGCTCACTGCAAAACTCTGCTGCCTGTACCCGAACTCGCACCAAGTCCCGTTCGCCCATCACCCCTGTGCTCGCTGGCCGACATTGGCTCCCAGTCCAGCAACACCTCTAATTTAATATTCTCATTCTTGTGTTTAAATTTGCCTCTCTGCTTCTGGCTCCTCTCTGCCTCTCTCTCTCTCATTTAAGATGCTCCTTAAAACCTAGCGCTTTGACCAAGCTTTTGGTCACCTGTCCTAATATTTCTTTATGTGGCTTGGTAACGCTCCTGTGAAGCGCCTTGGGACGTTCTACGTTAGAGGTGCTATATAAATGCAAGTTGTTGTTATAACTCAAAAGCAAAATACTGCGGATGCTGGAAATCTGAAATAAAAAGAGAAAATGCTGGAAATACTCAGCAGGTCAGGCAACATCTGTGGAGAGAGAAACAGAGTTAACGTTTCAGGTCGATGACCCTTCGTCAGAACTGGAAAAAGCTGGAGATGGAACAGGTTTTTAAGCAAGTGCAGGGGCAGGGAAAGGGGGGAGGGGAGGAAAGAACAAAAGGGAAGGTCTGTGATAGGCTGGAAGGCAGAAGAGGTTAAGAGACATTAAGAGATGGTGCAAGGCAAAAGGAGATGGTAATGGGACAAGTTAAGAACCAAAAGATGGCTCTAGATGAAGTGATATAATTCTTGTACACAAATATACACATACTTGGGCTAAAATGTGCAAGAATGCAGTACTACGTTGATGGATTGCAATGATATTGTAAGTGCCAGCTTTGCTCAGCTGGTCGCATTCTTGCCTCTCGAGTCAGATGGGTCGATGTTCCAGTTCTACTCCAGGACTTGAGTGTATCAGCTAGACTGACACTTCAGTGCAGTACAGAGGGAGTTCTGCTTTAGCCACAGTGCTGTCATTGGATGAGACATTAAACTGAGGCTCTGTCTGGTGGTTCAGGTGGATATTAAAGATCCCATGGTACTTGTTAAGGGCCTTAACAGCCTATCCCGCCTCTTAGAGGCGGGACGGAGTCGGGACCAGCAGACACGATTTAATGAAAATTGCGTGGAGGCGGGATGGAGGCATACTTGTGCCCGCCCGCCAGTTTTCGCAATTTTAACCCCCCACACGCCTCCAAACCCGCCTCCACGGGTCAATGAAAATCCAGCCCTATGCCTTTGAAATGCACTCTGGTTTGTGTTATTCTTTATAGTGGCTATAGTTGTACCCTTTTTTTAAAAATTCATTCGTGGTTAGTGGGCGCCGCTGGCCCATCCCTAGTTGCCCTCAAGAAGATGGTGGTGAACCGCCTTCTTGAACCACTGCAGTCCGTGTGGTGAAGATGCTCCCACAGTGCTGTTAGGGAGGGAGTTCCAGGATTTTGACCCAGTGACGATGAAGGAACGGCGATATATTTCCAATTCAGGATGGCGTGTGACTTGGAGGGGAACTTGCAGGTGGTGGTGTTCCCAATTGCCTGCTGCCCTTGTCTTTCGAGGTGGTAGAGGTTGCGGGTTTGGGAGGTGCTGTCGATTAAGTTGTAAAATGGCAGTCATACTGCTATTTTATAATAACTTACAACTGCAGTCTTTGTGACGCTTCTTCATAAAAGCTGGTCTCTCATTGGTGTAGCCAATAGAATTGCAGCCATTTGACCATGTTTCAGTATCAGCAGCCTTTTGTTTTGCTGGTTCGAGCTGCCCTGGTGGATAATGGTGGACAAGAGTTGTATCATGTGACTGGGACTACAGTGATACTTCACTGCGCTACGTTTGGGATAGCATGTGGCTGCAGTGTGTACTATCTACAGGATCCACTGCAGCAAACTCGCCAAGGCTTCCACGACGGCACCTTCCAAAACCCACGACCTCCACCACCTAAAGGACAAGGGCAGCAGGTGCAGGGGAACACCACCACCTCCAAGTTCCCCTGCGAGTCACAAACCATCCCGACCTGGCCGTTCCTTCGCCGTCGCTGGGTCAAAATTCTGGACCTCCCTCCCGAACAGCACTGAGGGAGCACCTTCACCACACGGCCTGCAGCGGGTCAAGAAGAAGGCCCACCACCAGCTTCTCGAGAGCACCTTGGAATAGTACAATAAATGCTGGCCTTGCTAGCGACGTCCATATCCCCAGAATGAGTTCAAAAAGTGTCCGTGACAGTGCCATATGAGGCAGTAATTTACCAAGGATTTCAAACAATGTCACAATCATTCAAACATCTAATTGCAACACATATTACTATCTAGAAGCACACCTTGATGTGCGTTATACCATATAGTATTTGGAGAAATACTGACTATTGTTAACAATAGTTTAAAGTAATGTGCCCCAACAACTAATGGCCCAGAAATTGGACTTCGATGGTTGCCACGGGGGTAAGGATCCCCCGCGATATCGCACTCCGCGCCTGCCTTTATGGTTTTGGCCCACACGAACTTCAGTTCCTGGGCCTCTCCCTGGTGCCGGCGCGCAGTGTGTGCGTGTCCCAGAGGCGCAGTTAGTTCGATGCGACCTCTGGGATCACGTGGGCCAGTTAGAGCCAATGGCAGCACACCATCTTTCATTCATAGTTTTGACAGGAAGAGCTGTCAAAACTATGAATACAACAAGCCCCCAAAAGAACAGCTAAACCTCAATTAATTTTTTTTAAAAAGCCATCACATTAATAAAATAACTATAGTTAAATAAATTACCACTTTAAACAAAAATTTAAATTTTTGAAAAAATGTAAATTCTTTTTAAAAGTTATAAAAATAAACTTACCTTTCTTTAAAGTCTCTAAAAAAGATAAACCTGTTGAAAAAAAATTAAAATAATACTTAATTAACTACTTACCTTGTTAACAGGGGGTCTTACGCCTGCTTTCTTCATGTGTAAAATCTTCAACACTTAACTGCGCGTTCAAACCTGAAAAAAAAACTAAGTGTGCTGCGTGCGCACAGCCTGTAGTGCGCACGCGGTTCACTTAGGAACCGCCCCCTTCGCAATATCGGAAGTGCCGGTTTCCCGCGCATGCGCAGTGCATGCAGGAAACCGGCACTTCGGGACCGAATATGGGTGAGTACACAGTGCGTACTCTCCCGTATTCGGACAAATTTCTGGACCAATATCTATGGCTGTATTAACAACAACAACTTGTATTTATACAGAATAAAAACAGAAAATGCTGGAGATACTCAACAGGTCAGAGCAGCATCTGTGAAGAGAGAAACAGAGTTAACGTTTCAGGTCGATGACCTTTCGTCAGAACTGGAAAAAAGCAGGAAATGGAACAGATTTTTAAGCAAGTGCAGGGGCAGGGAAAGGGGGAAGGGGATGAAAGAACAAAAGGGAAGGTCTGTGATAGGATAGAAGGCAGGTGAGGTTAAGAGACATGAAGAGATATTCAGGGCAAAAGGAGATGGTATCAAACACGAGAAGGGAGACAGAAAGCAATGAAGATGAACAAGGTAAAAGAGACAAACGGAAATCCCGTCGGAGAGAAGAGCGGAACTTCTTCAAGGTGGGCATTCCTGGAAGAGAGGTGGCAATGAATTAAACACTAATACAAAAAGAAAATCTGCGGATGCTGGAAATCTGAAATAAAAACAGAAAATGCTGGAGATACTCAGCAGGTCAGGCAGCATCTGTGAAGAGAGAAACAGAGTTAACGTATTTATATAGCACCATTAATGTAGTAAAACATCCCAAGGTGCTTCACAGGAGTGTTATAAGACAAGAATTTGGCATCGAGCCACATAACAATAACACTGGACTTTATACAGAACCGTATCGTGTCTAAACATCTCTGAAGCACTGACATATTGAATGACTTTTGATCTACAATGACTGTCATTGTGTAAGCAAATGCAACAGTTGTTCTGTGCTTAGCCCTGTCCCACAGTCTTGAAATGAGTTCATCTGTTCAGTGAGGGGAAACATGGCTTGAAGACTGCTTGGGCGCCCTGCTTCCTCTTTGAAGGGTGCCGCCCGATCTTCAATGCCCACCCGAACAGGGAGACGGAATGCTGGTCATCCAAAAAAAAAAGGTCAACTCATGGGGAGGGCGAGCTCAGCCTGGCGTGGCAGCCCCCCCACATCTTCCTGCTCGCCGCCCAGTTCAAAAATAGAGACACTGTTGAATCCAGTAGGAACACAAAATAACAACAGAAAATGCTGGAAAAACTCAGCAGGCCAGGCAGCATCCGTGGAGAGAGAAACAGAGTTAACGTTTCAGGTCGAAGACCCTTCGTCAGAACTGGAACAAAGCAGGAAATGAAATAGATTTAAAGCAAGTGTAAAGCTGGGAAAAGGGGGAGGGGATGAAAGGACAAAGGGGAGGTCAGTGGTGGGATAGAATGCAAGAGAGATTAAGAGACATTGAGAGACATTAAGAGATAATCAAGGCAAGAGGAGGTGTTAATGTGACAGGTTGAGGCTAGATGAAGTGTGAGATGTGCTGGCAGAATGAAGGACAGCTGCCAGCTTCTGGGAGGGGAAAAAAAGGCCAAACAAAAGGGTGGATGAAAAAAAAAAATATATATATATATTAATGTGATAGGGGCCTCTATCCCATCACTGACCTCCCCTTTGTCCTTTCATCCCCTCCCCCTTTTCCCAGCTTTACACTTGCTTTAAATCTATTTCATTTCCTGCTTTTTTCCAGTTCTGACGAAGGGTCTTCGACCTGAAACGTTAACTCTGTTTCTCTCTCCACGGATGCTGCCTGGCCTGCTGAGTTTTTCCAGCGTTTTCTGTTGTTATTTCGGATTTCCAGCATCCGCAGTATTTTTGCTATGGCAGTAGGAGCACAGATGGCCGACACAGAAACAAGTTCTGCTGAATGCAGTGTCCTTAAATATGTCTGTGTTGATCACTGACTCAGCAGTTGTAGGCAGTTCGCACTCCAGTTGCTTCCGAAACTCTTGGATTTTTGGTGTTGCTATCGCGTCACATGGTTGGAAAGTTTCCATGGCTGCTAACTTTGCTGTTGTGAGTCTGTTCTTCTAGCCGAGTTGAGCTGGAGGGCTCAGACTCTCCGTGCAGTCAGTTTCCTGCTAAGGACAACAGGATTTTGTCGGGATAAGAAAAGATCACCACCACCTTCTCAAGAAGAAGGTTCACCACCACCTGTAAGCCCATTGCTTGTTCTGAGGTCAGACCCGCCAAGCCATCTCCTCAGCGTATCCCTCACCCCCTTCCCTCTCTAGAAATACACTTGCCATAGAGGGAGTGCAACAAAGGTTCACGAGATTGATTCCTGGGATGGCGGGACTGTCGTATGAGAAGAGATTGAGTAAACTAGGCCTGTATTCTCTTGAATTCAGAAGAATGAGAGAGGATCTCATTGAAGCATACAAAATTATTACAGGGCTTGATAGGGTGGATGCTGGGAGAATGTTTCCCTTGGCTGGGGAGTCTAACACCAGGGGCCACAGCATCAGGATAAAGGGTAGGCCATTCAGGACTGAGATGAGAAGAAATTTATTCACACAGAGGGTGGTGAATCTTTGGAATTCTCTACCCCAGAGGGCTGTGGAGGCTCAGTCATTGGGTATATTCAAAACAGAAGTCGATAGATTTCTGACTAGTAAAGGCATCAAGGGATATGGCGATAGGGCCGGTGAATGGAGTTGATGCAGAAGATCAGCCATGATCTCATTGAATGGTGGAGCAGGCTCGAAGGGCCGAATGGCCTACTCCTGCTCCTATTTCTTATGTTCTTAAATGCAGACAAAACGACCTTTTTGAGCCTACTCTGGCTGTCTACTTCACTGGCCATTCCAGCTAACTTATTCCACAAGTCCTTTGGGTCAAAGAGCTTACCTGACTTGCCTCGTTACTCCAGTTTCCTAATTTGTAACGTGTGTCCTTCGAGCAAGACATTACTACAGTGGCTGTTGGGGATTGATCTGAATTCTTGAGGCTCGCGAAATTAACTAGACATTTTGCGGCGGCACTAAACACTACCACCACGATCTCCTGCACCCGCAGATCATGACGTCAGTCGAGCGTGCAACGCCCGGTAGCGCCCCGGACCAGATATTGAGTGGCGCCCCCTGCCTTACTGCCTGCCGCTAGCAACGACAGGTTGAGGAGAGCGTTTTGCAGTCGGGAAGGGACTGGGGGAGCGCTATTTAAAGGCAACCGCTTCCTGCCTTTTTCTGTCAGTGACATTTTTGCACCACGCATTCTGAGAGAGAGAGAGAGAGAGAGAGAGACTTCTGGAGAGATTCAACACTGTGTGAAGTCAATTTTGATTTGACCTTCCTTGCATCGATTTAGAAGAGACTGTGGGGGCTGCACTCTGAGCTCTTTCCCTGGTCCTCTCCAATGTTCTTTCCAGCAGATTTGATGTACAGGTCTCTCCAGGCCGAGATTCAAGGCTTGCAATGAGCAAGATCAGCCCTCCCCTTTAAGAACTGGCCGGCGCTATTGTGTCTGTGTTCCATTGCTGACTGACATCACCTGAGCTTCGTCAGCGCTCTGAGGTAGCGCCTCGCTCTTCGGCATTAGCGCCTTAAGAGAGGTGTGTAGCGCCTGATTTAGCGATCCAATCACCTCCAGGGGCGATAGAAGCCAAGTTTGCAGTCGGAGGCGATAATTAGCGCCAGGCGCTAAACTTTGTGCCCGGCCGATAAATGCGCCCCAAACGGGGCGATACCGAATTTCTTCCCCCAAGTCTTAGAGGAGACTGCAGTCAGTTAAGATGGGGTTTTTTCCAAATCATTTTGTATTTTTTCACTTTGATCTCCTCACACTTAATGCACTCCACTGGCTAAGAAACTGGACACACAGTTGACTCCTAAACCTCTGGCAATATTAGTCTGGAACCAGGTGGTGACGTGTGTATAGCATAGATGGAGTGATTTGTTCTCTGCATTTCCAGTTGCCTCCATCCCCTCCACAACATCTGTGGGGAAGTAGCTGGTGTCTGCTCACATCGCCCCCTTGCTAGTTTAGCTGAGTCCACGAGCTCGACGTGTGAAGAATCACAAACCTAAATGTGTACCTTTCACAGGTCCATGAAAGGAAGAAAGACTTGCATTTATATAGCACCTTTCACGACCACCGGATGTCCCAAAGCACATTACAGCCAATGAAGTACTTTTTGGAGTGTAGTCACTGTTGTAATGTGGGAAACGCGGCACCCAATTTGTGCACAGCAAGCTCCCACAAAGAGCAATGTGATAATGACCAGGTCATCTGTTTTTGTGATGTTGATTGAGGGATAAATATTGGCCAGGACACCATGGGGGATTGTCCACTGCTCTTCTTCAAAATAGTGCCATGGGATCTTTTATGTCCACTTTAGAGAGCAGATGGGACCTCTGCTTAACGTCTCATCTGAAAGACGCTCCCTCAGTACTGCACTGGAGTGTCAGCCTAGATTTTTGTGTTCTGGAGTGGGACTTGAACCCACAACCTTCTGACTCAGAGGCGAGAGTGCTGCCCACTGAGCCACAGCTGGCACTCCAAAGGGAGCCTCAACACACTCAATGCTACCCTTCTGATTGCATTCGCTGCTTTTGCCCCCTCCTCCCTTGAAGGTGCTGGCTCATAGGAAGGAAGTAGGCCATTCAACCCTTTGAGCCTGTTCCACCATTCAATTAGATCATGGCTCATGTGGTATGGTTTCATAACCACCGGTTGTCCACTTACAGCTTGTCCATGTGGTCATGCTTTGGCTGACCCTAGATAGCAAGTGTTCGCAGGCTATTTTACTGTGGGGAAGCATCACAGCTGAGTGTGACCCTTTTCCCACCCAATATCCATGTATGTGTACCTTCCATTAGAAGTCACAAGCTGAATATAGATGAAGTATTTCCATCTGTCTTAGCTTTTCATTCTAAAAGACCCGACATATCCCCCATCACAGCATCCGATTGTCTCTTAGATGATTCCAGGGTTTTCACCTCCACTACTCTATCTTGAATCACTGTCTGTGTGAAGAACTTTCTGTTGCAAGCCCCAAATGTGCCCCAAGGTAGTTTGAGCCTTTGTCTGTGGGCGCGATCTTGCCAGCCCTGGGGAGGCGGGTATGGAGGCGGGACTGCCGGAAAAATGGTAGAATTTGGGGGCGGGTGCCCAACCCGCCCCCAACCCGCCTCCATGCCATCTTCCCAGGAGGCGGGTAGCCGTCCCGCGCCGGGTCCCATCTCCTTGGAGGCGGGAAGGGATTAAAGCCTATTAACTGCCTGTTAACAGGTAGTTAACAGGCAGAAAATAGGATTATCCCCTTTTTGCCCTCACAAGTGCGGGCTTCCCGAAGGCTCCGAAACCCGCCAGGTCAGCGAGGCGAGTACTGGGTCTGTGGGGGTTGGGGGGGGGGGGGGGGTGCAAAAGTGTGGTGTGAAGGTGAGTGATGGGTGCAAGTGTGGAGAGGTGAGTATCTGAGGTAAGTGCAAAGTGTTATTAAAAGTGTACTTACCTTTGTTTCTTCCTGCAGGCTTCAATCGATAGGTATGCGGAGAGTCTCGGACCTCCGCGGCAGAGATGACAGATGGCCGTTGCATTCTCCAATGCAGCAACCATCTCATTTCTGCAAAAGAAAGAGTTTTGATGAGGTCTTGAATTCAAGAACTCATCAAACAACAGAGAATGTCAGTGTTTGACAGCTTCACAGAGCTGTCAAACAATGACAATTCATCTGTCAAAAATTTTTGACAGATGAAACATCATACGTTGACGTTCTCTGCAACCGGCTTTCCCTTAATTGGCCTGCTAAGCCCGCTGGGCGGGCTTAACAAGGTCAATCAAGGGAAATAGCGTGGGTTGGCCAGAAGTTGTTGGAGGCGGGACCGAAACCCAACAAGTGGGAGTCCCGCCTCCAAAAGCTCCCCATTGGCAAAATCACCCCCCCCCCCCCCCCGTGTCTTACTCTCATAGATTTGTTTCACTTACTGTTAAATTAGGTCACCTCTCAGTCATCTCCTTTCAAGGTGTGGAGATGCCGGTGTTGGACTGGGGTGGACAAATGTGAGAAGTCGCACAACACCAGGTTATAGTCCAACAGCTTTATTTGAAATCACAAGCTTTCGGAGCGCTGCTCCTTCGTCAGGTGAAGTGAAGAGATGCATATAGGCACAGCATATATAGTCAGAGAACACTGCCAGATGATTACAGTTAATCTAACTATATATGCTGTGCCTGTATGCATCTCTTCACTTCACCTGACGAAGGAGCAGCGCTCCAAAAGCTTGTGATTTCAAATAAAGCTGTTGCACTATAACCTGGCGTTGTGCGACTTCTCACATATCTCCTTTCGAGGCGGAAAAGTCCAAGTTTCTCCAGCCTGTCTTCAGAATTCAATCCTCTGATGTTGAAGACCAGTCTCGTGGTTCATCTCTGGATTATCTCTAAGGCCTGAATGTCCCCCTTGCACCTCAGTGACCTGAGGTAGACAGAGCAAAGGAGTGGTCTGAGTAGAGCGCTGTGGAGTTTCATTGTGGATAGTGGAATGGAACCCTGGCTGCTTTCCGCCTAGCTCAGGGACACAAGTCAGATTATCGTGGCCTTAACTGAGCACAGATTGGGGATTAAACCTGGGATCTGTAAGGCTCAGTACTACAACTGGTGGAGTAATTACCAGTGAGCCGCGGTGCGGGTAGGGAGGTTTATAATGAGCTCTGAGGTTTAGAGAGAGAGAAAAACTCTCCTGGGCACCCACGGAGATTATATTTTTCATAAGCCTATCCTGCTTCCCCGAGTCATGTACTAAACATCACGGGAGCCTTTCCAACTCTGCTCTGCTGCCCTGAAAGCAAATTGGGATTGGCTGAAAAGGGAAGATGGAGAGTAAAAAAAAAAGGTGAACCAAAAAAATAAACCAAACTTGTTTTGAATGCCTTTCAGTTTTGCAACACCGATTATTTTCTGACGTATATTCTTCTGGACATTCAGCAAAGGGTGGGCATCCAATCAAAAGGCAAAGTGGTGTCACTTAAAACCAGATTGTGGTCCTGTTATAAGAGTCATAACATTGAGGCAGGCGTGAATCAAAATGAGAAAGAACTGGAACTCGCATCAATTTAGCGACAGCGTCCCAGTAGGGGGATATTTCCTGAGGGCTATTTTTTTTTTTAAAACCTTAAGCCAAAAAATGAGAAGTATTCTTCAAATGTCAGGTGTAAATTCGAGCCGTCTGGTGATTTACAGCTAAACGAAGTCGCTAAAGCTTTCAAGGAACTTGATGTGCTGGGAGTCGGGGGGGTGGGGGGGGAGAGGGTGGAAGAAATGTTTCTATTACTTTTTGAATAGGTTACAAGAGTAATTCTGACTGAGGTCACTGCAGTTCACAGGCAGATGTCTGCAATAATTCCATTGAATCAATTCCTCACTATTATTATTAAAATGCAAAGGTTTATGAAGCCACATAAAGTGCAGGAGAGGTAAAGTAATGAGTATTTATTACTCCTGGAGGAACAATTTGTGGATATTTTTCACATTCTGCCAGCAATGAAGGAAAGCTTATATATTTAACATCTTACCATCTCTGAATGTTATGGATGCGCATGACATTGATTGATGGCGGGCTGGTTTAAGTGGAGCTTTAACAGGCTGCGCCTCTTAAAGTGATATTATCAGCCCTCCAAGCAGAGACAGCGCAGCCTTATTGCTGCTTGCTTTTCTTATTTGCTGCTTTGTCCCATGAAATCAGAATGGACTGTTTTTCGCACGTTGCCTCACCGGCGAATGATTCCAAAATCAGCACGCCAAAGTCTGCTCATATCAGCAACCCGTGATGAATACCAGTGAGCAAATTGAAACTTTCCATCTCGCTAGCTGCCCATGTCCTAACTCGCGCCAAGTCCCGCTCACCCATCACCCCTCGATTTTAACATTTTCGTCCCGTGTTTTCAAATCCCTCCATGGCCTCCCCATCTCTGTAATCTCCTCCAGTCCCACAACCCTCCGCGATACCTGCGCTCCTCCAATTCTGGCCTCTTGAGCGCCACCATTGGTGACCGTGTCTTCTGTTGCCTGGGCCCTAAGCTCTGGAATTCCCTCCCTAAACCTCTCCGCCTCTCTACCTCTCTCTCCTCCTTTAAGACGCTCCTTAAAACCTACCTCTTTGACCAAGCCTAATATCTCTAATATGCCCTAATATCTCCTTTTGTGGCTCGGTGTCAAATTTTGTTTAATGGCGCTCCTGTGCAGCGCCTTGGGACGTTTTACTACGTTAAAAGACGCTGTATAAATGCAAGTTGTTGTTGTTGTAGCCCCGAGACTCCATGCTTGTTTCTGGAAGGCTCGGTTTTTGAAAAAAAAATCCCCGTTTTCCACGGATAGGCCTGGAATTCTCTCCGTGGACCGGACCCGGAAGTTACAACAACAACTTGCATCTATACAGCGCCTTTAACTCAGTAAAACGTCTCTCGAGGCGCTGCACCGCAGCGTTATCAAGCAAAATTTGACACCGAGCCACATAAGGAGCTATTAGGATGGCTTGGTCCAACAGGTAGCTTTCAAGAAGCGCCTTAAAGGAGGAGAGAGAGAGAGGTAAAGAGGTTCAGGGAGGGAATTCCAGAGCTGAAGGCACGACCGCCAATGGTGGAGCGATAAAAATCGGGGATGCGCAAGAGGCCAGAGTTGGAGGGGCGCGGAGATCTCGAGGGTTCTGGAGGAGGTTACAGAGATGGGGATGGGCAAGGCTATCTGGCCCGCATCACATATATATATATTTTTATTTTATTTTTTTATCCACACTTTTTGTTTGGCCTTTTTTTCTTCCCTCCCACACGGCAGCTGTCCTTCATTCTGCCAGCGCAATTCACACTTCATCTAGAGCCATCCTTTGTTCCTTAACCTGTCACATTACCACCTCCTCTTGCCTCCTAATGTCTCTTAATGTCTCTTAATCTCTCCTGCTTTCTATCCTATCGCTGACCTTCCCTTTTGTTCTTTCATCCCCTCCCCCTTTTCCCAGCCCCTAAACTTGCTTTAAAATCTATTCATTTCCTGCTTTTTTCCAGTTCTGACGAAAGGTCTTCGACCTGAACCGTTAACTCTGTTTCTCTCTCCACGGATGCTGCCTGGCCTGCTGAGTTTTTCCAGCGTTTTCTGTTGTTATTAAGGCTATGAAGGGATTTGAAAACAAGGCTGACAATTTTAAAATCGAGGCGTTGCCCGAAAGTTGAACCCGGAAGTGCACCCATTCCACCAGTCTGCCGCTGTCCAGTTAGGCTCAAGTTACCTGCCAATCTCGTCAGAATACGCCCAAATTTAAAATGGGTGTAAATCAGTGTAAACAACCTGGGCTCAAGGAAGGCACCAAACTCGCACCATATCTTCCTTCTTTAAGTACAGAAGTTAAGGTTTAAACTCATTCAGCCATCACTCATGCACACCAGGCACCTATTTAGGAACCTATAACCGGGGAAGCTTTTCAATTTTTTATGCGATTTGTGCAACAGGAATACATGAAAATAAACAGAAAACACAGTGCAGGTCTCAGTGGGAATACATTTTTATAAAAGGCTGAAATTGTTCAGTTCAGATTCTGGAAGACGGACATTAAGGGCAGAATTTTCATTGACCCGTGGAGGCGGGTTTGGAGGCGTGTGGGGTGGGAAAATAGCAGATTCGGGGGTCCCGACCCCATCCCGCCCCCAACCCGCCTCCATGTCAGTTTCACAGGAGGCGAGTACCCGACCTGTGCTGGGACCCGCCTCCCCGAGGTGGGAAGGGGATTATCGACAATTAACTGCCTGTTAACAAGTAGTTAACAGGCAGTTTTTTTGAGAATCCCCATCTTCAGCCCTGAAATGTGGGCTACCCGACGACTCCAAACCATGCCATTTTAGCGAGGCGGACCGTGGGTCTGCAGGGGTTGGAGGGGTCGATATGTCCGGTGGGCAGGTGAGTGATGAGTGCATGTGTGCAGAGGTAAGTGTGCAAGGTAAGTGTAAAGTGTGGAAAAAAGTTTTACTTACCTTAACTTCCTTCTGCAGGTGTCAGCCCTTCAGGTCTCAGGAGTCAGAAATCTCACCGGCACAGAAAGCAGAATGGCCGTTGAGCTGTCAAAAGCTGCAGCCTCTGCTTTTTGTTCTGCAGAGATCTCTAAATCAGCCTGAGAGGAAGGAATTAACTTAGAGGACAGATTATCAGTGTTTGACAGCTTCAAAGAGCTGTCAAACGCTGATATTTCATCAGTCAAAAGCTCTTGACAGATGAAATGTCAATCTGTGACATCACCTGTTGCCGGGTGGCCCTTAATTGGCCTGCTGAGCCTGGTGGGCGGGCTTAACAAGGTCAATCAAGGGAAAATACAGTGGGTTGGCCACAACTCGATGGAGGCGGGACTGAAACCCCAAAAGTGGGAGACCCGCCTCCTGCTCGCCTCCATTGATAAAATCCAGCCCAAAGAGTTGGCTTCCAACATTTACACTGATAAGCCTGGCTGCCTTATTCCAATGACAGAACCATAGACCCACAGAATAAAAGACTGGCTGTATAATTTAAAGTAGATTTAATGTACTTGGTAGAAGGATTAAGAGGGGAGTTGAGGAGAACTTTTTTCACCCAGAGAGTGGTGGGGGTCTGGAACTCACTGCCTGAAAGGGTGGTAGAGGCAGAAACCCTCATCACATTTAAAAAGTACTTGGATACGCACTTGAGGTGCTGTAACCTACAGGGCTACGGACCAAGAGCTGGAAAGTGGGATGAGGCTGGATAGCTCTTTTTTCGGCCGGCACGGACATGATGGGCCGAATGGCCTCCTTCTGTGCCATTAACTTCTTTGATTCTGCCACTGGAATTCAAGAATTGGATTTAGCCAGGGAAATGCAGCACATGACCATCAGTCTCCCAGTGTCTGAATTAAACAAGTGCCAGTGAGGACTGTCCCTGTACAGAGCACCTTTAGGGTTTTCCTGTTCACACAGGAACGCCTGTAGTTTTTGAGAGCCCTGTTTAGTTTGACTCGGATATCGTGTTAATTTTAATTGTATTTTTGTCATGGATTGCCCGCAGCCTCGGCATCCCATGTGACCCTGAAATGAACTTCCAATCCCATATCTTGTCCATCACCAAGACCGCCTATTTCCACCTCCGTAATATTGTCCATCTTCGCCCCTGCCACAGCCCAGCTGCTGCTGTAACCCTCATGCATGCTTTCGTTACCTCCAGACTACCTTGGGCTATTCCAATGCTCTCCTGAGTCCTGGCCGGCCGCCCACCCTCCATAAACTTAAGCTCATCCAAAACTCTTCTGCCCGTATCCGAAGGCCCCTTCGCCCATCACCCCTGTGCTTGCTGACCCGACATTGGCTCCCGGTCCAGCAAAAAGACGCTATGTAAATGCAAGTTGTCGTTGTTGGAATTGTTAAAAGCTAAAAATTTCAGAATTTTCAGACTGCACAACACTGCAGTAAGTCCTAAATTTGTAAGAGGCGAAGCCTTTCAAAATGGCTGTGAGCCATTCCAGACATAGCCATTGACTGCTAGCGTTGAGTATCCCCATTAACGTCTGGAGATAGGCCCACATAAGTGTTAATGGGCCGGTTACTATAGACAGTCGCCCAACTCCTGCAATTCTTAATGGGCCAGATACGGTCCCATTAACTATGGCACTGAAGCCTGCTGCCCTGAGGGAAAGCGACTCTGTGAAGGAGTTATCTTATAGGCGGCCTGGTAGATCCCCATTGATAGCCCACAGCACGGGCTGAGATTTAATTCGGTGCAACTAGGCTGTTGCTCTGTGTCCCCTTTCCTGATCCTCAGCATCCTCTTCTTAGATACTATTAGATTGGTGCATAAACATTCGGATTAAGACATCATGCTTTGGAACTGACCACACTTGCCACTTTCCCACTTTCGCATGATGTTCCTGTCTCTGAAGTGCTGATTATTTTGCTCCTTACATAGTGTTACAGCGAGTCAACAGCACAGGAACAGGCCATTCGGCCCAACTGGTCCATGCTGGCATTTATGCTGCACACGAGCCTCCTCCCACCCCTCTGCATCTCACCCCATCAGCATGTTCTTCTATTGCTTTCTCCCTCATGTGTTTATCGAGCTTTCCCTTAAATGCATCTATCTTTTTTTGCCTCAACTACTCCTTGTGGTCGCGTGGTCCACATTCTCACCACACTCTGGGTAAAGAAGTGACGCAAAGAACCCATTTTGTGCACAGCAATACCTCACAGAAAAGCATTGAGGTGATGTTGGATAATGGTGGGGGATTGATGACCAGGACACCAGTGTAAATCAGGCGGCCATCATCAGAAACGGGCAGGAGTTGCATTGCACCTTATCTCCACCAACTTTGGTCGTCCCCCCCACTCCCACCCCCAACCCCGCTATGCCCCCCATTTCTGGTCAAGCTCTTGCTCGATTGGAAAATCCACACAAATACGCAGCAGCATGGGCCTCACCGCCTTGACTTCCCTGAGACTGCTGGCCTGCACAGGACCGCAGATTCATAGATGTACATGTCTCTGGTGCCAACAGTTCCCCAGGCATTGGGTTATCTACCGCTTGATTGGCACCCCACCCACCACCTTAAACATTCACTCCCTCCACCGCCGGCGTATCGTGGCTGCAGTGTGTACCATCTACAAGATGCACTGCAGCACCTCCCAAACCCCACGACCTCTACCACCTAGAAGGACAAGGGCAGCAGGTGCATTGGAACACCACCACCTCCAAGTTCCCCTCCAAGTCACACACCATCCCGACTTGGAAATATATCAGCCGTTCCTTCATCGTCGCTGGGTCAAAATCCTGGAACTCCTTCCCTAACAGCACTGTGGGAGCACCTTCACCACACGGACTGCAGCGGTTCAAGAAGGCGGCTCACCACCACCTTCTCAAGGGCGACTAGGGATGGGCAATAAATGCTGGCCTCGCCAGCGATGCCCACATCCCATAAACGAATTTAAAAAAACACCGTGGTTCTCAACTGACAGAGGGAGCACTATTTGTCTGCTGTGGGGCTGCTGTCACAGGGGTGTCGAAGTGCCTTCTCTCCCTTGTTTACAGCTAATAAAAAAAGGCAGAGCCATCTCTGTTGGCTTGGCTCAGTTAGTAGAAGCTTGGTCTGGAAGGTAGTGGCTCCAGCCTCACTCCAGGCCGTGAGTGCATAATCTAGGCCAGTTATGCAGTACAGTGCTGAGGGAGTGTTTTGTCTGAGATTCGTCCAGCTGAGATGCTAAATCAAGTTCGTATCGTGCCTGTTTCAGTGGTTCTCGTGCATAATCAAAGAACCCAACACATATTTAAGAAAGAACTAAGGGGGAAAAATTCAGTTTCTTTGCGCCTCCCGTTAGCGCCCTCAAAGCAACTAGCGCCCGGGCGCAGCGCCGCCAACGCCTCCGGTGAAATTCAGTGGGAGGTTAGCGGCAGCGGTAACCATTAGCGCCCCGCGGCGCTGCGCCACGGGCGATGACGTCATCACCATACACAGCGCCCCTCTCGCGCCCCGGCCGTGGTCTTCGGGAGCGCCCCCCGGTGTACCGCCGGACGCTATGTCCAACAGGGTCAGGGGGTGCCTACCTGCGGCCGGGGCGGCGCTAGTAAAAGGGGAAGTGGCGGGCGGCCATTTTTGTTGCTGGCCACCTGCCAGCACCTGCCCTCGTTGCCGTTCCTGGCCCCCGTGAAGGTCCCCCCGCGGGGTGCCGGCTGCTCTCCGTGAGCCTGGCACTCCTCTTGAGTGCCGGGCTCATTTGCCGGCACTCCCGATCCCTGGTGGCCCAGCTGGGCGCCGGGACGCGCTGCGCCAGGCCCCTCCCCTGCACATAGCGCCGCGACATTCCCTCGCAGCGCCCCAAGAGGGAGCCGGGGCGCTTCCAGTAGCGCCTGGCTTCCCTCTTGGGGCGCTACCACTCAATTTCTGCCGCGGGGGGGTGCTAATTTTTTCGGGGCACTAAAAGTAGCGCCCCGGCGAAGTTAGCGCCCCAAAGAGGGCGAAACTCAATGTTTCCCCCTCAGAGTTCTCCCGGTGTGGGGTCCCAATATTTTGCCCTCATCCAGCACCACCATAAAAAAGATTAACTGGTAATTCTTTTCCTCCTAGCTTAACATCCTGCTGTGTTTAATAATATACATTGCTCCCCTCCGCACCCTCTTAAGGCCAATAATATCCTTCCTGTGATTAGGTGGCAGGGACTGCATGCAATAGCCACAGAATCCCTTTTATTTATCTTGAACTTTACCCTTCGCCTCTCACGGACTGATCTATTTGAATTGTACATTGGAGTCGTTAATCTTTGACTGCTCTAATGCGTATTAATAGGTGCCCTGTGATCGAGTGCGGAGTGTCCCGATTTATCGTAGCTTTTAAATAAGTTATGAATGCCTTTCGTGGATTGGACCATTAAGTGATTATTCACTGCGGTGAATTATCATTTTATAATATCTACTGGCTACAGACTCTCCTGGTAATCAACAGCAAATTATTTCTCGATAAACTTGCTATGCCGCTGGTGCAATCGTTAATCCTGTGCTGTGAAACCGTAACTTGCAAGTGACTGTTCGATCAGCCAGGTGCTGCTGGCGGTGGGCGTAAGCCGGAGCAAACCCACCCCGTGAAATTGAAATGGAATGTGTTATGAAAAAAGAACTGGATCCAAAAAAAAAACCCGACTTGCATTTCTATAGCGCCCTTCACAACCTCAGGACGTCCCAAAGCTCTTTACAGCCAATGAAGTACTTTTCGAAGTGCAGTCACTGTTGTAATTTAGGAAACGCGGCAGCCATTTTGCACACAGCAAGCTCCCACAAACAGCAATGCGATAATGACCAGATGAATCTGTTTTTTAGTGATGTTGGTTGAGGGATAAATATTGGCTCCAGGACACCGGGGATAACTCCCCCTGCTCTTCTTCGAAAGAGTGCCGTGCCATCTTTTACGTCCTCCTGAGAGAGCAGTGGGAGCCTCGGTTTAACGTCTCCTCCGAAAGATGGATATGACGCTCTAATCTTACTTGTTTTTCAAGGCAAAAACACGGGTTGTTCAGCACAGACGCAGCAAGGAAACTTGTTGTCGTAGTTTCCCCCCCAACCCCCTCCCCCCGCCCCCCGCCCCCCTCCTTGCTCGACTTTGATGTTTTCAGTGCCAGCTTGTAGGCTCACCTGATTCTAGACTTGTTACGGTATTTAGTGTGTTGTGGGCTCTGACTGAGGCTGTTCTGGGAACCGAGCAGAGGAAGAGATTAACCCGAACTCCTGTACTGTTTTTTAATTCCTTTATTTGGAGCTTCCTCTTCCAGGAGTTATACAGCACAGAAAGAGGCCCTTCGGCCCATCGTGTCCGCACCGGCCATCAAGCCCTGTCTATTCTAATCCCATTTTCCAGCACTTGGTCCGTAGCCTTGTATGCTATGGCGTTTCAAGTGCTCATCTAAATGCTTCTTGAATGTTGTGAGGGTTCCTGCCTCTACCACCCTTTCAGGCAGTGAGTTCCAGATTCCAACCACCCTCTGGGTGAAAAAGTTTTTCCTCAAATCCCCTCTAAACCTTCTGCCCCTTACCTTGAAACTATGCCCCCTGGTTATTGACCCCTCTACTAAGGGGAAAAGTTCCTTTCTATCTACCCTATCTATGCCCCTCATAATTTTGTACACCTCAATCAGGTCCCCCCTCAGCCTTCTCTGCTCTAAGGAAAACAACCCCAGCCTGTCCAGTCTCTCTTCATAGCTGAAACGCTCCAGCCCAGGTAACATCCTGGTGAATCTCCTCTGCACCCTCTCCAATGCAATCACATCCTTCCTATAGTGTGGCGACCAGAACTGCACACAGTATTCCAGCTGTGGCCTAACTAACGTTTTGTACAGCTCCATCATAACCTCCCTGCTCTTATATTCGATGCCTCGGCTTCTGAGTCAGTAGGCTGTGGGTTCAAGTCCCACTCCAGGGACTTGAGCTCAGAAATCTAGGCTGACGTTCCCAGTGCAGTGCTGAGGGAGTGCTGCACTGTCGGAGGTGCCGTCTTTCGGATGAGGCGTTTAAACCGAGGCCCCGTCTGCTCTCTCAGGTGGACGTAAAAGATCCCACATACCAGTCGCTGCCAGACTAACCACATACCAGTCGCTGCCATTGTATAAGTAGAATTTGTGATCTGATTAAAACAATTTCATGCAAAAAAAATCTCATGATAAAAAGTTCCTCAATTATCCATATTTTAATTCACAGGACATGGAATTCAGTCGGTTTGGCGGCAGCAGCATAGGAATTCAAGGATCCACTTTTGTACAATCCTTGAGTGTTTTTCAGTTATGCTTGAGATTGAATTACTGAGTGAATGATTCAATAGTCCATGGTACAAAGATTTTCAAATTACCTTATTTTTATCTGGAGTTTATAGAACTCCTGATTCAAATATACTCTTTCTTGCAAATTAGTTAGACATTTATCAGAGTTCCGGGTGGATTTGTGTCTACTGGGCTGTCACTGCCCAAACTCATTTCACTTAGTAATCTGGTTCAGCTTTTTGTTTCACGCAACAGGGGAAGGGAAGGATGGGACCGTTTCTTAAAGGGACTCCATCTTTATATTTAAAAAGACAAGATTTTGGTAAAGAGTTATTTTTTATTTGTCGATTACACAATTTAGCCTGTATAACATCAATCCTGTCACTGAAAGGTGGTGGGGGCAATCTAGTTTTTTTCATAACTAAGCTATAAAGATTAAATGGTCATTCCCCTGTTATATTCTTAAATTTACCTGAAAGAATTCATTCATAATTTGTATTGTGGGTCTTTTTTAAAGTTTAAATTTGTGCATTTGGTAAGTGTAGAAAAGCAATCCTTCCTTCCACCTCTCCTTCCTTTCCTCTTTCCTTCCTTCCTTCCCTCCTTACCTCCTTCCTTCTCTCCTTTCCCTCTTTCCTTCCCTCCCTCTCTCCTTCCTTCCCTCCTTCCTTCTCTCCTTCCTTCTCTCCTTCCTTTCCTCTTTCCTTCCTTCCTTCCTTCCTTCCTTCCTTCCTTCCTTCCTTCCCTCCTTACCTCCTTCCTTCTCTCCTTTCCCTCTTTCCTTCCCTCCCTCCCTCCTTCCTCCTTCTCTCCTTCCTTCTCTCCTTCCTTATCTCCTTCTTTCCCTCCCTCCTTCCTTCCTTCCCTCCCTCCTTCCCTCCTTCTAACCTTACTTCCTTCTCTCCTTCCTACTCTCCTTCCTTTTTCTACTTCCCTTCTTCCTTCTCTACTTTTCTCCGTCCTTCCTTTTCTCCTTCTTTCTCTACTTCCCTCCTTCCTTCCTTCATAAAAACTGCTGCACATCAGGAGGCCATTTGAGCCTTTGTTGGTGCTAGCATTTCACTTGGAGCTATCTGCTCCAGTCCCATTTTCCTGCCTGACCCCTGTGTCTTTTTATATTCTTCCTTTTCAAATATTCACCCAATTCTCTTTGAAATGATATTATTATCTCTGCCTCAGAAGCCACTTCTGTAAAACATTCCAAGTTGTCGTCACCCTCTGTGTTGACCGTAGATATGATTTTCATTCGTCCATGGTTCTTTGCAATTTAGGGATCCATGCAGAATTGTTTGCATGCTTAGATGTTGACTTTAAAATAGCTGAACCTTTAGACTTCTGAAGTCAGACGCTTTAAAAATCCCAACATTCAGCTCGTCAATAGTCAAGTGCATTGTGTGGCATTGAACAACACCAGGAACGCTGGTCTTTCTCTCTCTTTCTTCTTCCTTCTCTCTTATTCTCTGGCTTATGCTCCTCTTTCTTTTGCTTTTTCTCTTTCTTTCTCTTTCTGTCTTTCCTGTTTCTTCCTCCTTCTGTTTCTTCCTCCTTCTCTGTCTCTTCCTCTTTCTTTCCTTCCTTCTTCTGATTCCCTGTCTTGTTCTGTCAACTCTCTTGTTTTGCCTCTTCCTCCTCTCTTTTTCCTCTGTCTTTTTCTTTCTCCTTCTGCTTCTTTCTCCTTCCCTCTTTCTTTCTCCTCTTGTCCATTCTCTTCTCATAGGAACATAGGAACAGGAGGAGGCTATTCAGCCCCTCGAGCCTGCTCTGCCATTCAACGAGATCATGGCTGATCTGCGACCCAGCTCCATATATCGCCTTTGCCCCATATCCCTTAATACCTTTGGTTAACAAAACTCTATCAATCTCAGATTTAAAATTAACAATTGATCGAGCATCAATTGCAGTTTGCGGAAGAGAGTTCCAAATTTCTACCACCCTTTGTGTGTAGAAGTGTTTCCTAATTTCACTCCTGAAAGGTCTGGCTCTAATTTTTAGACTCTGCCCCCTAGTCCTAGAATCCCCAACCAGCGGAAATAGTTTCTCTCTATCTACCCTATCTGTTCCCCTTAATATCTTGAAAACTTCGATCAGATCACCACTTAACCTTCTAAATTCCTTCTCCTTTTTATTTCTCCTATCTATTTCTTTCTCCTCTCTCTCCCTCTCCTTTCTCTCTTTCTCCTTCTCTCTCTTTCTTTCCCCTCCACTCTCTTGCTTTTACTTTCTTGCTTTCTTTTGTACTTATCACTGCTCCGGCACATGGAGCACCATATATACTGAAGGCCATAAAGAGGGTTAGGTGGATTGCTTGTCCCCACTCCATTACAAATACCAAAACTATATGTGTATACATAATTAAACTGCACCACTTAATACATTTCCAGAACTGTGCAGATAGCAAAACACAGGTTCACCTGCTATAAACCTATTGGTCTTTGTTTGAGTTTGAGTTGAGAACAATGATCAAATTACATTTATGCATAATAGGCACAAGTAAGGAGTGTTATGGAATACTCTCCACTTGCCTGGATGAGTGCAGCTCCAACAACACTCAAGAAGCTCGACACCATCCAGGACAAAGCAGCTCGCTTGATTGGCACCCCATCCGCCACCTTAAACATTCACTCCCTCCACCACCGGCGTACCGTGGCTGCAGTGTGTACCATCTACAAGATGCACTGCAGCAACTCGCCAAGACTTCTTCGGCAGCACCTCGCAAAACCGCGACCTCTACTGCCTAGAAGGACAAGGGCAGCAGGCACATGGAAACACCACCCCCTCCAAGTTCCCCTCCAAGTCACCCACCATCCTGACTTGGAAATATATCGGCTGATCCTTCACCGTCGCTGGGTCAAAATCCTGGAACTCCCCTCCCCAACAGCACCGTGGGAGCACCTTCACCACACGGACTGCAGCGGTTCAAGAAGGCGGCTCATTACCACCTTCTCAAGGGGCAATTAGAGATGGGCAATAAATGCTGGCCCTGCCAGCGACGCCCACGTCCCATAAACGAATTAGAAAAAAAAAAATTCTCCATGTGCGCTGTTGATATGACCTGGCACAGAAGCGACAGAGCTTCCAGATCGTGCCAGTAGTGCATCAACTCATCTGGCACTGCCAGGTGCCCTCAGCAGGCTGGTGGCACTGCTGGCGCATCGAGACATGAAAATGCGGGTCTCCCGGGCCCTTCCGATTCAGTAAACGGACAATTCTTTTGAAGGCTATAGCTAGGCAATGATTAGCTCATAGCCTGTTGGCATCTGTCCCTTTTGTATACTGTAAGCAAGGCTCATTTTGGTGGTGAGAGGAAGGGGGGTGGGGGGGGGGGTCGTCATTAGTGATTGTCAGTAACTGGATTTCAAATCCGATAGTTCTGTTTCACTAGGAAATTAATGGGAAGCGCCGGCTCATAAGTTACTGTGTGTTGGCAGTGTGATAATGTCACTGTACAACAGCGCCATTTGGAACCCTTCCAATCACAAGCCACTACTGCAACTGTCGGGACTGCTGCTCTGAGTTAACACATTAACGAAAAGCTGATCAAGTTGAGCTTTAATGTTGCGGCAACTGTGCGCGGTGAAGAAATACAAGAAATAACTTGGTAAGAATCTGAATTTGCATTTCCTTCCAGAGTGAATACGGAGGCAATATCGACATTGTTCTCTTTTTTTTTAATTTTAGGCCCCAGTTTGAAAACGCAGATGCTGCCTGGCCTGCTGAGTGTATCCAGCATTTTCTGTTGTTATTTCAGATTTCCAACATCCACGGTTTTTTGCTCCTGTTCCAAAACGTGGACGTTCCACTCTTTTCCCAATCTGTGCTCTGTTTTAATCACTAACTATCAAGTGTGCGCAAATTGTACCGTCCTTCTATTGAACGAGGTAGAGTGTTCGTTGAAATCCACGATTGAATGATAAAGGAATGGATTTCATCATGTTTCAAAACACGTTTAAATTCAACAGTTCAGCTTCGCTTGCAAATTCCATCGTGCAAACGAACTGACTTGTCCAGTCTGGATTTAACCAGTTGCCTGATGTCATAGTCATGGCAGAGTTCTGGGGAGAAAGCTGGAGAGTGGGACTAAATCAGACAGCTCCTTCAAATGAGCCAGTACAGGCACGGCGGGCTGAATGGCCTCCTTCTGTGCCGTAAGATTTTATGATTGTACAGTCATATGTTGATTGTTAAGGATTTGCTATAAATGCTCAAACTCACGAAACATATACGCTGAAATAAGTGAACATCTAGAAATGCCTGGAGTTTCCGCTCAGTTGTGTTGCTTCTTCCACCTGGGGTTCCTAATACACTGGACACTCTCGCCTCTGAGTCAGAAGGTTGTGGGTTCACCGTACCCATTCCAGAGACTTGAGCACAAAAATCTAGGCTGACACTCCCAGTGCAGTACTGAGGGAGCGCTGCACCGTCGGAGGTGCCGTCTTTCGGATGAGACGTTAAACCGAGGCCCCGTCTGCTCTCTCGGGTGGACGTGAAAGATCTCACGGCACTATTTCGAAGAAGAGCAGAGGAGTTCTCCCCGGTGTCCTGGGGCCAATATTTATCCTTCAACCAACATCACTAAAACACATTATCTGGTCATTATCACATTGCTGTTTGTGGGAGCTTGCTATGTGCAAATTGGCTGCCACATTTTCTACATTACGACAGTGAATGCACTTCAAAAGTACTTCACTGGCCGTGAAGCGCTTTGAGACGTCCGGTGATTGTGAAAGGCGCTATAGAAATGCAAGTCTTTCTTTTTCTTTTAGACAATGCATTAGTCCAGTGAAAGACAAATAGCTGCAACAGGCCACAGATACTTCGATGCAGGAAGACAATAGAGAAAGAGACAATGAAGGATTGGACATGGAGTGATAAACACACTTGTATCACTTACAAACTGACGTGTTCCTCTGGTTCTGTAGCCCATCAGAAGCAGAAAACAACTTATCCTAATTCATTGGCAAATTCCAAACATCAATAAGCAGCTGCTCAGCTTGTCGATAAACCAACATTGCATGATCATCAAAAATAAGAAATGAAATTGCTTGACAGGTTTCAGACCATTATGGGAAGGATGGACCCTGTCATGACATCATCAATGCATTCAGGATAGTTTCCTCTGGTCGGTACTTCTGGCAAAATCAGCAACACGTTCCTTTCGATTACATTTATGATTTTGCAAGAAATACTAACCAGAAGAAATCTTTGAGCGTATTTACAATGTTGCTACATAAGAACATAAGAAATAGGAGCAGGAATAGGCCACTTGGCCCCTCGAGCCTGCTCCGTCATTCCATAAGATCATGGCTGATCTTGGGCTCAAAGCCACTTCCCCGCCCGCTCCCCATAACCCTTCACTCCCTTATCTTGCAAAAATCTGTCTGTCTCCACCTTAAATGTATTTAATGACCCAGCCTCCACAGCTCTCTGGGACAGAGAATTCCACAGATTTACCACCCTCTGAGAGAAGAAATTCCTCCTCATCTCAGTTCTAAAAGGGCGACCCCTTATTCTGAAACTATGCCCCCGAGTTCTAGATTTCCCTACGAGGGGAAACATCCTCTCTGCATCTACCTTGTTGAGTCCCCTCAGTATCTTACATGTTTCAATAAGATCACCTCTCATTCTTCTAAATTCCAATGAGTATAGGCCCAGCCTGCTCAACCTTTCCTCATAAGTCAACCCCCTCATCTCTGGAATCAACCGTGTGAATCATCTCTGAACTGCTGAATCGTCTCTGAACTACACAGTGACCCAGTGTGATTCTTCCCCGCATATTATCCCCTCAGAAAGCGGCCTGAAATTTTGAAACCACGGAGGTGATATAAAACCCTACCTATGAAGAAACGAGAAGCCGCCATTGTCATCTTACGAACTCCATCTTGCAGATTGACTGACTTGACTGGACCTGTCACTGCTGTCCTCACTATCCTACATTGGCTCCTGTCCCCGCAATGCCTCAAGATAAAATTCTCACCCTCGTGTTTATATCCCTCCACGGCCTTGCCTCTCCCTATCTCTGTAACCTCCTGCAGCCCTGCAACCCCCCACAAGAACTCTGTGTTCCTCAGACCCTGGGCCTCTTGTGCATCCACTCCTGCTTTCCACTCCACCATTGGCGTGCCGTCAGCCATCTGGGCCCTAGGCTCTGGAATTCCCTGTCTAAATCTCTCTGTCTCTCCATCTCCTTCTCCTCCTTCAAGGTCCTATTTATAACCCACCTCTTTGACAACGCTTTTAGCCACCCCTCCTAATATTTCCTCCTTTGGTGCGGCATCTAAATTTGTCTGATTATGCTTCTGTGAAGTACCTTGGGGCATTTTACTATGCGAAAGGAAAAAAAAAACAAGACTTGTATTTATATAATAAAAACAGAAAATGCTGGAAATACTCAGCAGGTCAGAGCAGCATCTGTGGAGCGAGAAACAGAGTTAACACGTTTCAGATCGATGACCTTTCGTCAGAACTTTCTATATTTCTATAGCGTCTTTCATGACCTCAGGACGTCCCAAGGCGCTTTATAGCCAATGAAGTACTTTTTGAAGTGGAGTCACTGTTGTAATGTAGCAAACACGGCAACCAATCTGCGCACAGCAAGCTCCCACAAACAGCAATGTGATAATGACCAGATAATCTGTTTTAGTGACGTTGGTTGAGGGATAAATATTGGCCAGGACACCGGGGAGAACTCCCCCTGCTCTTCTACAAATAGTGCCGTGGGATCTTTTACGTCCACCTGAGAGGGCAGACGGGGGCCTCGGATTTAACGTCTCATCCGAAAGACGGCACCTCCAAAAAGACGTCGCATGAATGCAAGTTAATTGTTATTCAAGTTGGACCAAATCAGTCGCTTAACGTGAAGACTGTCAGATAGTGACGGGCAAGGAACTGTCTCCAAATGCTCCTTAATGTCACGGTGGCTCTTCGCCATTTCAGTCAGTGACTTTTTAAACTGTGAACTGGGCTGTAATAATACAAAGCTGGTTTAGCCGCCTAATGCAGATGCTACCCTGGCCTGGGATTTAGCTGTGTGAGTGACACCAAATCAAAGAATGATTGACCTGTTAGCATTTATAAAAAAGGATTTAGAGTGGCATTTTCCACAGAGATATTATTATTTGTCTGGGGGCAGTAGTGGTAACATGCTCTGTGCACACAGTGTAACGGAGTCCTATGACCATGTTTATTAGGCGTGGTTGCCATGGCGATGAAGGCCTGGCTCTCCTTCAGTTGTGCGATAGTATTGATGGGGCGTGATTGTATCGCCGCTCGATCATGTTTCTAGCTGTTCATGTTAATCAGCACCCCTGCAGTGTTACTCTGAAGGTCAAGGCAAAGTGATTTGTACAACTCGGGAAGGGAAATCTTTCATTATAATCCCAACTCGCACTCTCGCACTCTGCAGCTCAAATGCGTGCACACAATCCAAGGAGCGTCAGGCATGGCTCAGTTGGTAGCACTCTGAATCAGAAGGCTGTGGGTTCAAGTCCCACTCCAGAGACTTGAGCTCAAAAACCTGGGCTGACACTCCCAGTGCAGTGCTGAGGGAGCCCTGCACTGTCGGAGGTGCCGTCTTTCGGATGAGACGCTAAACCGAGGTCCTGTCTACCCTCTCAGGTGGATGTAAAAGATCCCACGGCACTATTTTGAAGAAGAGCAGGGGAGTTATCCCCGGTGTCCTGGGCCAATATTTATCCTTCAATCAACATCACTAAAACAGATTATCTGGTCATTATCACATTGCTGTTTGTGGGAGCTTGCTGTGTGCAGATTAGCTGCCGCGTTTCCTACACTTCAAAAGTACTTCATGGCTGTAAAGTGCTTTGGGACACCCTGAGGTCGTGAAAGGTGCTATATAAATGCAAGACTTTCTTTCTTTCTATAGTTCTCTATAGGCTAGATGTATGGCTTAACCTTTGAACTCCTGCAGGACGTAAGGTAAGACTTTCCCCTCCGATTCAACCAGGACCAAATTAAATACTTTAATCGCATATTTGAAATTCTAATTATCTGAGGAATAAACCCAAATCTAGAATCTTAAGGTCAAATAAATATATTTGGGAGTTGGGAGGAGGAGGGGCAGCACTGATTAAAAATCAAGCCTAACTTATTTTTTTCAGCTTTGACTCAGATTTGGCCTCATGTTATGTTTTTTTTTTGTCTTCAAGATACCATTTGCCTTTAAATAGATTGTTTCTTTGTGTAAAGCAGCAAGGAACTTGGATTGAGTTGAATAGAAACAGGGTTGGGAAGTGGATGGGGTCTTGAACTGTGCCAAGTTCGGGGTCTGGATCCCACCCTTTCACTCAACTCTTGGTGACCTGTGGCACAGATCCCTGTCTGCCCCGTACCTTCCTGATGAACAGCCAAGAAGATTAATCAAAGAGGGACGTGTGTGTGTGTGTGTGTGTGTGTGTGTGTGTGTGTGTAGCCAAACAATAAGCCGAGATGCCATTGCCATTAAATTGGCTTCTCACTAGGACTAAAAATTGCCCTTTGATTTCCTGTTGTGAAAAAGATTTTCAACTCTTTCTCCCCCTCAAAACACTGAATGAGTTGATTGCGGTGATTAGCAGAATAAAGAAATCGGCTACCATAAAAATGTTTCCCCTCCCTTCCAGAGCCCACCGGCCTGCTGGGATGTCTTGTGCCAGAATGGTGTGGTGACTTGGCCAAAATCTTTTAAAACAGCCGAACCCCAGGACGGTGGCATAGTGGTTAGCACTGTTGCCTCACAGCGCCAGGGACCCGGGTTCGAATCCGGCCCCGGGTGACTGTCTGTGTGGAGTTTGCACATTCTCCCCGTGTCTGCGTGGGTTTCCTCCGGGTGCTCCGGTTTCCTCCCACAGTCCAAAGATGTGCGGGTTAGGTTGATTTGGCTATGATAAATTGACCCTTAGTGTTAGGGGGGATTAAATACGTGGGGTTACGGGGATAGGGTGGGATATGTGTCGGTGCAGGCTCGATGGGCCGAAATGGCCTCTATCTGCACTGTGGGGATTCTGTGATTCTGTGATTTCTGAACGGGACAAGGGCTCGGGCAGCCAATCAGTCGGATGTTCCACTCTGTCCTAGATCGCGGCTGCCGTCATGTTTTATATATTCATATATAAAGTGGAGAGTGTAGAAGAGAAAAAGCATTTCTAGGGTGTGGGTAAGAGTGTTGCAATTGATCTCAACATCCCCAAGTCAAGGGGGAGGAAAAAGCAGATGGGATTCATAGGAACATCTGAACAGGAGGAGGCCATTCAGCCCCCAGCCTGTTCCGCCATTCAATTAGATAATGGCTGATCAGCATCTCAACTCCAGTTACCTGCCTTAGTTCTGAGATGGTCCTGATGATATCAGTCTTGAAAGTTCCAAGTGTCCCAGTTTCCACAGCCTTTTGGGGGAGAGAATTCCAGATTCATAGAAGCATAGAAGATAGGAGCAGGAGTAGGCCATTCGGCCCCTCTAGCCTGCTCCGCCATTCGATGCGATCATGGCTGATCATCCAAATTCAGTACCCTGTCCCTGCTTTCTTCCCATATCCCTTGATCCCCTTAGCCTGAAGAAATATATCTAACTCCTTCTTGAATATATTTAATGAATTGGCCTCAACTGTCTTCTGCGGTAGAGAATTCCACAGGTTCACCACTCTCTGGGTGAAGAAATTCCTCCTCATCTCAGTCCTAAATGGCTTACCCCTTATCTTTAGACTGTGACCCCCTGGTTCTGGACTCCCCCACCATCGGGAACATCCTTTCTGCATCTAGTCTGTCTAGTCCTGTTAGAATTTTATAAGTTTCAATGAGATCCCCTCTCATTCTTCTAAACTCTAGCGAATACAAGCCCAATCGACCCAATCTCTCTTCAATTCCAACTACCCTTTGTGTGAAAAAGTGCTTCCTGATTTCTCTCTTAAATGGGCCTAGCTCTAATTTTAAGATGACGTCCCCTCGTTCTCGATTGCCCCATCCAAGGAAATAGTTTCTCCGCATCTACCCTATCAAATCCTTTTAACATATTAAGCCCCTTGATCAGATCGACCCCTTAATCTTCTGTACTCCTGGGAATGCAAGCCAGGTTTATGCAACCTGCCCTCATAACTGAATCCGCCAAGCCCCAATCGGGAGAAGGGAACCCTGCCTGATTCTGCTCTTTCTAAACACAAAAGCGCCACGATCAACTCTGCCAGCTAAATTGGCGTCTCTTCTTCTCTCTTCGGCAGTCCCTCGGAACCGAGGATGACTTGCTTCCACATTAAAAATGAGTTCGCAGGTGACTGATGAGTCCAATGCGGGATCGACAGTCTCTGTCACAGGTGGGGCAGACGTTGGTTGAAGGGGACGGGTTGGTGGGGTCCTTGGGTTGACGTGCGCTCCTTGCGTTGCCTGCGCTTGGCTTCCGCTTGCTCCCGGCGAAGAGACTCGAGGTGTTCGGCGCCTTCCCGGATGCTTCTCCTCCATTGGCGTAGGCCATGAATCAAGCCTGGGACTTTCTTGGTTTAGAGGGCTCTCCCAGTCACCCCTTTACCCAGTTGAGCCATGTGGAGGGGGGGGGCGGGGGGGGGATCTTCTCAGCTACAATGGAACATTTGAACAGATTCGAAAGATGATGTTGCTTTAACCAGCTGTAAGGTTGGAATTAGTGGAGATATTGGCAATGCAGCAGACCTTGCTGGTAAACCTCAAACATTCCATCATAAATAGGCATGTCATCTAGATTGGATTTTTTGATAGTCAGCAGACACAAACGAGGTAGGCTGTCACAAAGCGATACTGTCTCTTTAAAGGAGAGCCCCATGAAGAGAAGGGAAATCTAATCTATTCAAAACAAAATGGAAATAATGCTGTCACATTAAAGCCATCAAGAAAGGAATAATAGGATTACTGTGTGCCTTGCTGTCTGTGCCAGACTATCTCAGAAACTACTAACTGGATTGATACTATTATCAGTCTTTGAAATACCTTCAGCCAAAATTGCATTTTGTACAGTCGGGAAACACCCATAATTTAACCACTTTTAGTCTGGTGTTGTTTAGTCTGACTTTAGCAGTCCACTATTTTTTTTATTAATTGAGGGAATGAGGTGAAGAGTCACTGTACAACACAGCCCCAAGGTTGATAAAGAACAGATGAGGCAAATAGACAAGAGTCTAGATAGTTGAGGGCATTGGCAATCCAGTTGCATATTTTTCTTCAGACACACGTGGAAACCCATTGCGATGTTTAAGAATCTCCAAAACAGTCGACTGAGAAATCCACATAAGTAGAGGGCTTTTTTCCAGTTCTGACGGAAGGTCTTCGACCTGAAACGTTGACTCTGTTTCTCTCTCCACGGATGCTGCCTGGCCTGCTGTGTTTTTCCAGTGTTTTCTGTTGTTATTTCGGATTTCCAGCATCCGCAGTATTTTGCTATCGTAAGTAGGGGGCTTGTTGCCCTGGACTGCATAGTCTCTTCCCAAAGGGACACAACCCACCTATCTAAACCCAGACAGCTGAGGTACTGGTGGGGAAAAAGCCACGGCTTTTTCACCCAAGGATACCGCTGGAGTTTAACCAGCTAAAAATGTGCAGCTTGCCATTACAGGACTCCAGCAAGTTCCTTTAGGCATCAGCCATGGCTCAGTGATAGCTCGGAGTCAGAAGGTTGTGGGTTCAAGTCCCACTCCAGAGACTTGAGAACAAAAATCAAGGCTGACGCTCCCAGTGCAGTGCTGAGGGAGCGCTGAGTTTTGAGTTGCCATCTTTTGGATGGGACATTAAACCGAGGGCCGGTCTGCCCTCAGATGGACGGGAAAAAAATCCTGTGACTTCATTTAATGTGCAATATTTATCCCTCAATCAACATCACTAAAACAGGTTATCTGGTCATTATCTCACTGCTTGTTTGTGGGACCTTGCTGTGTGCAAATTGGCTGCCGCGTTTCTTGCAACACTAACTACCAATGTTTCCTGTAAACTGTGCCGGGGTCCCGTGCAGCTGGCTTGCAGACTTTTCAATCGAGAAACTGCGCATGTGCGGGATTTTGAATGAACACTTTAGGGGGCTGCGAGATCCAAAGGAAAATTACAGGGAACATTGCTGACTACACTTCAAAAATACTTAACTGGCTATAAAGCACTTTGGGGACGTCGTGAAATGCGTTGTATAAATGCAAGTCTTTCTTTTGTCCAGCTATGAATACTTTATTCAGTAGGTCTTGCAGGAGTATCTGTAGCCAAACAGGAGTGCTCCAGTTTAAAATCTGATTGGCTTCAGAACTTGGGGAGAGCGAGTCACGGTTTAGAGTTGAAACTTGGCACATACTTCTATAAAAGAAATCCCGCACGAATAAGCAGGGAAACTGGTAAATTCTTCAATTTTAAAATGAAGCATTGTTTTCTGTTCAAGTATCTCAACATGTTTTCTAAGCTCTTCAGAGTTCTTGGCCTTGAGGGCATTATTGACAGAAAGCTATTATCATGTGAATGGCTGTGTTTACACCAATTATTTATTTTTTTTGGTCTGAAACCAAGAGTTCTAGAACATTTTACACTTCAGCAGACATGGTATCTCTGGCAGCACGATGTTACCTTGGCGACCAAAAGGCCAAATGTTTCAGTTTTGAGTATTTGGCTGTTCCAAAGCAGTGATAGTGTCCCGCAAGTCATTCAGTCAGTTCAACGAAGTTAGCAATTTTCCCCTAATTCCATAGCCAGAGTGTCTCCCAGACCGGTAACAGAGTATGCAAGTTGAGTGCAAAGAACGAGGGAGCAGGTTTGACAACAGCTTTTTTTTTTAATTGTTGAACAATGTTCAAAATCTGGACCCACTCGGTCGCAATCAAGACTCGGCACATTGAAAGCGAAAGTTGACCTCCTACACCGGGGGATTAGATGAATGTAGCTGCTGCTGTGGCATTAAAAGATGCCACGTTTGACCCATGGTCTGTGCTGAATCGCTGCTGGTGAAAGGAGTTCCAAAATTGGGCCCGTTGCTGCTGGACTATAGAGCTGGAAAATCGTCCACAGTTTGACTCCTGATTTTTATCCAGTGACCTCTGCAGAAAAACGTCCATTGACTCAGGATGAGAGGGTTGTCCTATGAGGAGAGATTGAGTAGATTGGGCCTATATTACCTGGAGTTTAGCAGAATGAGAGGTGATCTCAGTGAAACGTATAAAATTCTTAGCGGGCTTGACAGGGTAGATGCTGAGAGGTTGTTTCCCCTGGCTGGAGAGTCTAGAACTAGGGGGTCACAGTCTCAGGATAAGGGGTCGGCCATAAACTGAGATGAGGAGAAATTTCTTTACTCAGAAAGTTGTGAATCTTTGAAATTCTCTACCCCAGAGGGCTTTGGATGCTCAGTCGTTGAGTATATTCAAGACTGAGATCCATAGATTTTTGGATACTAAAGGGGATAGGGCAAGAAAGTGGAGTTGAGGTAGAAGATCAGGCATGATCTTATTGAATGGCGGAGGAGGGTCAAGGGTCTACTCCTGCTCCTATTTCTTATGAAGGACAGAAACAGGTTTCAGTATGCTGCCCCTTGTGGTTGAATGGCCTGTCAGTACTCACTTTGCAAAGTCAGGCATGAAGAATGAAGCCACACGGGTGCGGTACTGGAGGATAGCCAACATCCCTAGCTTGAGACGGCCCCTTTGGGAGAACGTTACCACAATGAAGAATGATAAGTATATGAGCTGATGCGCACACACATTCCAGCAGAGGTCACTGAATTGTGATCAGGAGCAGAACGCCAGGCTGATTTCCCCTCCGGCCCACCTTCCTAGCCCAGGAGCACTACAGCTAAGGTCAGCTAAGTTAGCACAATCCAAGGATTGACTCGGGGACCTTCCTGTATTAACTGGTACCATACCAGATGGTGCATGTCTCCAGTGATTCATTGTGCAAAGCGTGTCAGTATGTGTTTAAAAATATACTAGTGAATCTCCCGTGGCATTGCTCATAGTTATAGAAAGACTTGCATTTCTATAGCGCCTTTCACGACCACCGGACGTCCCAAAGCGCTTTACAGCCAATGCAGTACTTTTTGAAGTGTAGTCACTGTTGTAATGTAGGAAACGCGGCAGCCAGTTTGCGCACAGCAAGCTCCCACAAACAGCAATGTGATAATGACCAGATCATCTGCTTTAGTGATGTTGGTTGAGAGATAAATATTGGCTAGGACACCGGGGATAACTCCCCTGCTCTTCTTCAAAATAGTGCCATGGGATCTTTTACGTCCACCTGAGAGGGCAGACGGGGGCTTCGGTTTAACGTCTCATCTGAAAGACGGCACCTCCGACAGTGCAGCACTCCCTCAGCACTGCACTGGAGCATCAGCCTAGATTTTTGTGCTCAAGTCTCTGGAGTGGGACTTGAACCCACAACCTTCATGACTCAAAGGCGAGGGTGCTACCAACTGAGTTACTGACTGACAGGGGGAGGAGGGGGCCTGCGAGTGGGTGAAGAGTGAGGCAGGTGACAACAGTGATTGACAGGAGAGGCTAACAAAACAGCAAGTAGTAATAGCAGGCGCTACCCATTGATTGCAATGTATTTGGGGTGTTCTGGTGTTACCAATTCAAAACTTTAATATAGTACCAGTGAATCTCCCTTGGCATTCCCCACGGAAAGTCAGGACAAAGTAAGATCCCTCAGTGCATTAGTGATTCTGAAGTTACAGGTATGGGGATCTGGAGCTTATGAAGTTCCATCTAGTGGTAGCAGTCCCCACAGTACAATCTGAAGGATCAAACCTTCCTCGCAAACAGTGGACAACCATCAACCGCCTCAGAACCGGTCATGGTAGATGCTGCCACCTTCTCCATAGAGGGAAGATTAAAGCATCCCCATCATGCGACTGTGGAGCTCCTAATCAGACATCATTCAGCACCACCCTCAGAGGAACTTAGCAGGCAGCCTACAAGATCTCCACACTGTTACCCCGGAAGCTTTGGCCTGGATATCTGACTTAGATATTGACATTTTGATTTGCTTTGCTACTACCATACGACAGAACAAGATTGGTAGCAGTATGCAGCTGCAAGCGTGACTGTGTTTCGCCGACTGCTAACGCCCAAATAAGGACTGTCAGGTTAAAAAAAGCAAATTGAATCCATCACACACAGGTGTCGTTCTAAAGTAATAAAGTAGAGGATTTCAGCAGCACCCACGTCAATGCTTTTGTTACCTCTCGACTTGACTATTCCAATGCTGTTCTGGCCGGCCTCCCATTTTCCACCCTCCATAAATGAGCTCATCCAAAACTCTACTGCCTGTACCTCAACTCGCACCAAGTCCGTTCAGCCATCGCCCTGTGCTCATTGACCGACACTGACTCCCGGTCTGGCAGAACCTCGATTTAAAAATTTTCAACCCTGTCTTCAAATTCTTCCCTCCCGATCTCCAACATCCTACAGCCCTCTTGAGAACTCTGCGTTCCTCCGACTCTGGCCTCTTGTGCATTTCCCTACTTCCTTTGTCCCACAGTGGCGGCCGTGTCTTTAGCCGTCTGGGTCCTAAGCTCTGGAATTCTCTCCTTAAACTCCTCGCTCTCCTCCTTTAAGACGCTCCTTAAAACCTACCTCTTTGACCAAGCTTTGAGTCACCTGTACTAACACCTTTTAATTTAGCTCGCCGTCAATTTTTACCTGACTCCGCTCCTGTGAAGTGTCTTAACATAGAAACATAGAAGATAGGAGCAGGAGTAGGCCATTCGGCCCCTCGAGCCTGCTCCGCCATTCAATGCGATCATGGCTGATCATCCAAATTCAGTACCCTGTCCCTGCCTTCTCCCCATATCCCTTGATACCTTTAGCCTTAAGAAATATATCTAACTCCTTCTTGAATATATTTAATGAATTGGCCTCAACTGCCTTCTGTGGTAGAGAATTCCACAGGTTCACCACTCTCTGGGTGAAGATATTCCTCCTCATCTCAGTCCTAAATGGCTTACCCCTTATCCTTAGACTGTGACCTCTGGTTCTGGACTCCCCCGCCATCGGGAACATCCTTCCTGCATCCAGTCTGTCTAGCCCTGTTAGAATTTTATAAGTTTCAATGAGATCCCCTCTCATTCTTCTAAACTCCAGCGAGTATAAGCCCAATCGACCCAATCTCTCCTCATACGTCATTCCTGCCATCCCAGGTATCAGTCTGGTGAATCTTCGCTGCACGCCCTCCATGGCAAGAACATCCTTCCTCAGATAAGGCGACCAAAACTGCACACAATACTCCAGGTGTGGTCTCACCAAGGCCCTGTACAGCTGCAGCAAGACATCCTTGGGACGTTCTACTTCGTTAAAGGCGCTATATAAATGCAAGTGGTTGTAAAATTTCAGAAGTTGTGCGCAGTGAATAAAGCTGGCACTTCTGCCAGAAAAAATAAAATTGGAGAGACGGAAATTAAAATGTATTTCTACTTGTTGGTTATGAGGTCAGGGCAGGTCATTATTGACGTGAATCACTGGTTCTTCACGTCGAGAATAAGTCAAACTCCATTTTTATTACCTGGGATTCGGGGATTTTAACTGGTGTTTTGGGATCACAACCTGCACTTCCATCCATCTTGCCAGGAAAAGCACAAATCACTGGCCTTGACAGTGACCTAACTCAGCAGCCGCTCTTTCTGCCCCCTCCAACTCTTCATTTCAATTCTCAGAATATGATTGGTTCGGTGTCAAGAGGTGAGCAGCTGTCAGTCATGTTCACGGTAGATCTTTCGAGCGCCGATCTGGAGTGTCTGAAGGCTGTGCTGCACTCGAAACAATTTCCCTTGCTTATTTCTAATTTGGAGACACTTTGTTGAAACCGAAAGACAAGCCAGCTTTTTTTTTAATTAAAACGCTTGACGGCTTCAATATTTTTTCCAGCAGTGTTTTTTTTTTGATGTTTCCGTTGCTGCGCTCAAATTGGCGAAATGTCTGGGAAAAATCCCCAGACTTGATGTGTGTCAGGAAGTGTATTGTGTTGGGGTTAAGGGCTTTACAAATGACATTGCTGTACAGCTAATTGGCCATTAAGAGGATACATGGAGCAGCTGGGGAGCTGTGCTGTTCAGGTGAGGTGTTGTATTTACCAGGATTTCTGCAGGCTTTTCTGACAAGGCCCAGTAGCTAAAAGGAACAGAGGAAGCATGTTGTTAGAATGAGAGTGCTAATAAACTGACCCCGAGGAGAAGAAGAAGACAAACAATTTGGATGGCCTTTAGCTGTTTCCAGCTGAGACTCTTTCCCCTCCATAACAGTGAATACCTAACTCCCCTTTTATTTAGCGCTAAACATTCAGGCTTGGAATTCCAATTGGGATTTAGACGGTCCATAACTTGGGTTTTCCAAATCCCAGTTTTGGATTTGATGAGGCTTGTGTGTGAACTGTGAGGGGTCTTGAGTAGGGCGTCACTTGATTTCTACCTCTAATTCTGACCTCTTGAGCATCCCTGATTTTCAGCGCTCCACCATTGGTGGCCGTGCCATCAGCTGCATAGGGCCCAAAGCTCTGGAATTGCCTGCCTAAACCTCTCCGCCTCTCTACATCTCTTTCCTCCTTTAAGATGCGCCTTAACACCTACGGCTGGGATCTTACCTGAGGAGGCACGTTGGGGGTGGGACTGCTGGTTTCCGGGTTCTAGTCCTGTCTCCAGCGACATCTGACAACCTGACGCTATTTTCCCCCTGATTGGCCTTGTTAAGCCCGCCCTGCGGGCTTGCCGGCCAATTAATGGAAAGCCGGTGTCAGATGACGTCAGTGCATGATGCTTCATCTGCCGGCTTTGTTAAAGGGACAGGCCCCATAATTTTTTGACAGATGAATTGTCAGTGTTTGACAGCATTGAGGTGCTGACAATCACTGTCCAAAGATGAGCCCTTGTACCCAGGACTCACCAATGACTCTCTCCTTAGGAGAAAACAGATGGCAGCTGCATGTGAGATGGCAGAAGCCATCTGTCAATTCTCCCGATCAGATGAGGCTTCACAGAAACATCAAATCTTGTCACCTGCAGATACATATAAACAGAATAAAAATATTTCTCACGACATTCTCTCACCTGTCACACTTACCTGTGCACCATTGCACCCATCACACTACCTCTGCAGCTGTCATTTGCACATTTACACTGCAGCAGACCCACAGCTCGCCTCACTGACCCTGACGGGGTCTCCCGACATCGGGAAGGCCGCATCAGCAGGCGGAAAATGGGGAAAAGCCTCTTAACTACCTGTTAACTAACTGTTAACAGGCAGTTAATTGGCTCTAATCCCCTCCCCGCCACTAGGAGACGGGTCCCTGTGCGAGTCGGTGACCCGCCTCCCGGGAAGATGGTTCAGAGGCGGGATTGGGACCCGCTCCCAATTTTTCCCATTTTCCCAGCAGTCCCGCCTCCAAACCCGCCTCCTCAGGGCTGGGAAAATCCAGCCCTACCTCTTTGACCAAGCTTTTGGTCACCTGCCCTAATATCTCCTTACGTGGCTCGGTGTCAAATTTTGTTTGATAACGCTCCTGTGAAGCGCCTTGGGACGTTTAACTACGTTAAAGGCGCTATATAAATACAAGTTGTTGTTCTACCTCTTGATTCACTTCACTACCTTGGCTACTCTTATTTTTCAACCTTGATGTCCTGCAGACTGGGCCATAGCCTTTCACCTAGGTTTCTCAATGCTAGACTACCAGGAGTTGGCTGTGTCCCGCTAACCCATCCGAAATTGGAAGTGTCATCCGTACTCCTCTTGCCTCCCTTCTTGCTGTTTGTGGGAGCTTGCTGTGCACAAGGTGGCTGCCGCGTTTCCTACACTACAACAGTGACGACACTTCAAAAGTACTCCATTGGCTGTAAAGCGCTTTGGGACGTCCTGAGGTCGTGAAAGGCGCTGTATAAATGCAAGTCTTTCTATACCTTCACTCTCCTTTCTCCTCCTTAAATTAGTATATGTATAACCACTGCCAGAGTTTGGACATGTGCTAACTGCTAAGCTGAGAATGGACCATCAGAATTGGACCCAGTCCATATAAGACCGCCAGGGACCTAGATGTATATGTAACAATAGTTATACATCGGTATATCAATCGTATAGAATAAGGAAGACCAGCCTTGGCTCATTTAATTCAATCATGCAGAAAAGCCGTATATTTCCCTCATTGCAACAAGCCCGAATGTTAACCTCCACTACCCTTCCCAGAAGTCCATTCCATGTGTTGGTCACTGTTTCTGTGTAGAGCTCCCTGCAATTGGTTCTAAACTTGCCTTTTGAGCCTGTGCCCTCTTAACTTGCTCTCGTAATGTAGCTTGATGTAATAGTTCGGATCTGCCATTTTCGTGCCGCTTATTATCTGAAATAATCGTCACAACGTCCCCTCCTTTTAGCAGTGAAAAGCCCAGGTTTGGTTGAATCTTTCCTCATAAGTCACATCTACGGCTCTCGGGAGCCGCCTTTTATACCTTTGCTCTGAACCGCCTCCGGTCTTTCCTGCGCCTGTGGCCAGAACTGGACATGATGCTCAAGTTGTGGTCTATTCAGTTTGAGCACGATCTCCTCTGTCTCGCACTCTACTCTTTTGTCTAGAGAGTTCGGGATTCTATTTGCTTTTTTGATCGCAGCTCCGCAACGGAGGGGACATTTTGAGCTTCACGGCTGTGGGGCTCCTAGATCTCTCTCAGCTTTATCCTTTGCTGTTTCAGCACTCTTCACAGCGCGTGTGTGTGCTCCATGAATTTCTCTTCCTCTGTGCAGTAATGGAGCCAAGGCGGGTCGATGGAGTTGAGGTACAGATCAGCCGTGATCTCATTGAATGGCGGAACAGGCTCGAGGGGCTGAATAGCCTCCTCCTGTTCCTATGTTCCTATTTTATACTTGTCTGTAATAAATGTCATATTCTTCATTACATAAGAAATAGGAGCATGGCTGATCTTCTACCTCATCTCCACTTTCCTGAACTATCCCCATATCCCTTGATTCCCTTAATATCCAAAAATCTATCGATCTCTGTCTTGAATATAGAAACATAGAAACATAGAAGATAGGAGCAGAAGTAGGCCATTCGACCCCTCGAGCCTGCTCCGCCATTCATTGCGATCATGGCTGATCATCCAAATTCAGTACCCTGTCCCTGCTTTCTCCCCATATCCCTTGATCCACTTAGCCTTAAGAAATATATCTAACTCCTTCTTGAATATATTTAATGAATTGGCCTCTACTGCCTTCTGTGGTAGAGAATTCCACAGGTTCACCACTCTCTGGGTGAAGAAATTCCTCCTCATCTCAGTCCTAAATGGCTTACCCCTTATCCTTAGACTGTGACCCCTGGTTCTGGACTCCCCCGCCATCAGGAACAGCCTTCCTGCATCTAGTCTGTCTAGTCCTGTTAGAATTTTATAAGTTTCAATGAGATCCCCTCTCATTCTTCTAAACTCTAGCGAATACAAGCCCAATCGAGCCAATCTCTCTTCATACGTCATTCCTGCCATCCCAGGTATCAGTCTGGTGAATCTTCGCTGCACTTCCTCCATGGCAAGAACATCTTTCCTCAGATAAGGCGACCAAAACTGCACACAATACTCCAGGTGTGGTCTCACCAAGGCCCTGTACAACTGCAGCAAGACATCCTTGCTCCTGTACTCGAATCCTCTCGCTATGAAGGCCAACATACCATTTGCCTTCTTAACCGCCTGCTGCACCTGCATGCTTACCTTCAGCGACTGGTGCACAAGGACACCCAGGTCTCGTTGCACTTCCCCTTTTCCCAATCTATTGCTGTTCAGATAATAGTCTGCCTTCCTGTTTTTGCCACCAGAGTGGATAACCTCACATTTATCCACATTATACTGCATCTGCCATGCATCTGCCCAATCACCCAACCTGTCCAAATCATAAACATAGAAACATAGAATCTAGGAGCAGGAGTAGGCCATTCGGCCCGTCGAGCCTGCTCCACCATTCAATACGATCATGGCTGATCATCCAAATCCAGTACCCTGTCCCTGCTTTAATCCCCACAGTACACATATCCCACCCTACCCCCGTAACCCCACGTATTTAATTCCCCCTAACATATCCCATCCTATCCCCATAACCCCACATATTTAATACCCCCTAACACTAAGGGTCAATTTATCATAGCCACATCAACCTAACCCGCACATTTTTGGACTGTGGGAGGAAACCGGAGCACCCGGAGGAAACCCACGCAAACACGGGGAGAATGTGCAAACTCCACACAGACAGTCACCCGAGGTCAGAGTCGAACCCGGGTCCCTGGCGCTGTGAGGCACCAGTGCTAACCACTATGCCACCGTGTTGCCCACTGGAGTTTCGCTGCACACACGCCCACCCAGCTTTGTGTCGTCTGCAAACTTGGAGATATTACATCTAGTTCCCTCGTCTAGATCATTAATATATACTGTGAACAACTGGGGTCCTAGCACCGATCCCTGCGGTTCCCCACTAGTCACTGCCTGCCACTCGGAAAAAGACCCGTTTATTCCAACGACAGAGCCTCAACAGCCCCCTGGGGTAGAGAATTCCAAAGATTCACCACCCTCTGAGTGAAGAAATTTCTCCTCCTCTCAGTCCTAAATGGCCGACCCCTTATTCTGAGACTGTGACCCCTGGTTCTGGACTCCCCAGCCAGGGGCAACATCCTCCCTGCATCTACCCTGTCGAACCCTGTAAGAATTTTGTATCTTTCAATGAGATCACCTCTCATTCCTCTAAACTCTAGAGAATATGGGCCTAGTCTACTCAATCTTTGTGGTTTGAGCCACATGCACTAATTTAGTAGAAAACGCACAATACAGGTAAATGTGCTTCAGGTGTATATTTACTTAGCAATCATCCATCAGCATCCAATGTGAACTTTGCCGTCTTTCTCTTTCACCAAAGTTCGGAATTCATCAGACTCGGCACATCTTAGTGCAGCTTGTATGTTTGGGTCCAACAATTGGGAGCAGGTACTTTAACTTAATCGGAGTCATTGCTGAGCAGCTTTTTCTCCATGTGCTGTGCCCAGGCGCTCTCTCGCGCCCAAACGCAATAAGAAGCCGATTTGCCCCGTTGATGAAAATAATGTTGAGGCTGATTGTTTTACTGGAGCAATTTAATTTTCCATTGCTTTGTATGTTACGTATCTCAGATACCGATTCCATGAGCGAGCAATGAACAAGGGATTAGTTCAAGCAATGAAGAACCTGCAGTCTCTTCCTCCTTAGAGCTCTTAGCTGGAGCAGTTCAGGAGGGAGTGTTTTGGTTTCTCTTTTGCAAAGCTTCAGTGTACGAGTTCGGAAACTATTCCCAGCACAAAGGTCAATGAGACGACCAGCTGCAGTATACAGTTCTTGTGTTCTACTCTCTGCTCTATTTTATGGGTGGAGTTGAGGGATAGATGGAATTGGATTTCCATAACATCGCACGACTCCGCCCCTGCCTCAGCGCATCTGCTGCTGAAACCCTCATCCATGCCTTTGTTACCTCTAGACTTGACTATTCCATCGCGCTCCTGGCTGGCCTCCCACATTCTACCCTCTGTAAACTTGAGGTCATCCAAAACTCTGCTGCCCGTGTCCTAACTCGCACCAAGTCCCGGTCAACCATCACCCCTGTGCTCGCTGACCTACACTGGCTCCTGGTTAAGCAACGCCTCGATTTTAAAATTCTCAGTCTTGTTTACAAATCCCTCCATGGCCTCGCCCCTCCCTATCTCTGTAATCTCCTCCAGCCCCACAACCCCCCCCGAGATACCTGTGCTCCTCTAGTTCTGACCTCTTGAGCATCCCTGATTATAATCGCTGAACCATTGGTGCCCGTGCCTTCTGTTGCCTAGGCCCAAGCTCTGGAATTCCCTGCCTAAACCTTGCCGCCTCCCTACCTCTCTTTCCTCCTTTAAGACACTCCTTAGAATCTACCTCTTTGACCAAGCTTTTGGTCAGCTGGTCTAATATCTCTATGTGGCTCGGTGTCAAATTTTGTTTTTTTAACACTCCTGTGAAGCGCCTTGGGATGTTTTACTACATTAAAGGCGCTATATAAATACAAGTTGTTGTTGTTGTTGATTTGAGCTTTTGAGTTGGCGCTTTGAAATTCAGATGGTGAAAGCTTGGATCTGAAATCCCGAGGCTGTTGGTGGAGCCACTGAGGAGAGGCTCTCCAGAACACTAAGGAAAGAATACTGACATGAACCTTGTCATTCATGTATGAAGTAATACTGGGCGGTCTGCTGGTGGCGCTGTCCAGGGAGAGTATAAATACTCGGGCATGGGCCCAGCTTGCTTCGGACATTCCTCAACAGGAACTATTGAAGGACACAACTAGATCTTCATGTTGAAAAACAGTTGATTAAAGTTTTGTTTAACGCTTAGACCAAGTGCCTAGTAGTTTTCTTACGTCAAGTACCTCATGTGGATAGACTCTTTGGCCGCAGAGAAGCAAGGAATCAGACTCGTTGCGCACAAGCCAGCAAAATATATATGAGATAAACAGAAGGTAGTCACTAATAAATCCAACAAGGATTTCAGGAGAAACTTGTTTACCCAGAGCATGGTTAGAATGTGGAACTCGCTACCAAGGAGTAGTTGAGGTGAAAGCAGTGATGCATTGAAGGGGAAACTAGATTAGGACATGAGGGAGAAAGGAATAGAAGGTTATGCTAATAGGGTGAGATGAAGTAGGGTGGAAGGGGGGTTTGTGAACACCAGCATAGACCAGTTGGGCCGAATGGCCTGTTTCTGTGCTGTAAATTCTATGTAAATAAATGCTTCAGATGAATACCTGTGGTAATTGAATTTACTGGATACAATAGATATGCCAAACATAAAACGAAGACCTGCATTTGTCACATCAATGCACCAGTTCTTCCTGGGAGTACATATTGGGAAATTCCGCACCCCCAGCTCTGATTTTCCAAATATTAATTTAAATAAAAGTGGAATTTCTTAATATATGCTCCCCATGTACATCAATGGCACTGATGTGGAAATTCACGGCTCAAATTAATTATTTTTTTCCCCTTCATCTCCTGAAAGCTCTGAGTTTTATTTGAATTTGTTCTCGGGACTTGGGCGATGCTGTTCAGGGCTGCATTGAGTGTCCATCCCTGGTTGCCTTGAGATTCTGATAAGTGGGCCTTCTTCGTGGACTATTGCAGTCCTTGTGGTGATGGTGCTCCCACAATGGTGTCAGGACTTTGACCCAGCGCCCAGAAGCAACATCAGTATACGTTCAAGTCAGAATTGTGCGTGACTTGGAAGGGAACGTGGGGGTGATCGTGTTCCCAAAAGGTTGCTGTTCTTGCCCTTCTCTGTGATCGAGGTTACAGGGGAAATGATGCTGTCCAAGTTACCTTGCTTAGGCAAGTTACGTGGGGCTAGCAACTTTTCAATGCCTCACACAAGTGGCATTCTTCATATGTGAGCCTAGCCCAGCACGTATGTTCCTATGTGTAATTTGTGACTTGACATGTGCTGAGGGTAGCATTGCTTGGGAGGAGCAGGTGACTTTGGACCGAGGGTTCCCAAAGCTCTCCACCACTGAGGGTTTTCCTCGTGTCATGGCTGGGTCTGTTGTAGGCTCATTGATAGAGATTGATTGCTATGATTAGTCAACAACTCCATTATTATTGTCTCAGGAGACTACCAAGATGGTAGAAGACAAACTAGATGGATCTCAACCGACACCCATGTGTGCGTGCCTTCCAGCAGAAGGCAGTGGACAGTGATCAGGAGTGGGAGGCCCCGCCTGATTTATTCTGTCCTCCCTCTCTAGTTTTGAGGTCAATTTAGCACCTCAATTCCCCACTCGCTGACGCATTGAGGATTAGACGCAAGACCTTTCCTGGTTTATAGGGCTCAGTACCATGCCAGGTGTTGCATTTACAAGCTGAACCATCATTTTTAATTTAATTCAAGCCACTCCACCCACCTGCCCCTCTCTTGTGAAAATCCAGAGGCATAAACAATTTCACCCAATTACTGTCAATATGAGAGTGTACCTCACAAAACTGATCTGAAAATGCCTTGTTCCTTAAAGGGACAACTCGATCTGCTGCGGTCGCACTCTCGCCTCTGAATCAGAAGGTTGTGGGTTCGGGTCCCACTCCAGAGACTTGAGCACATAATTCAGGCTGACACCCAAGTGCAGCGCCGAGAGAGTGCCGCACTGTCGGAGGTGCCGTCTTTCAGATGAGACATTAAACCGAGGCCCCGTCTGCCCTCTCAGGCAGACGTAAAAGATCCCCCACCCACGATTCGAGGAAGAGCGGTGAAGTTCTCTGCAGTGTCCCTGGCCAATATTTATCCCTCAACAAACATTCCTAAAAAAAACAGATTATCTGGTCATTATCACACTGCTGTTTGTGGGAGCTTGCTGTGCATAAATTGGCTGCTGTGTTTCCTACATTACAACAGTGACTACACTTCAGGGGAGCTCTCCCTGGCCAATATTTATCACTCAACGAATATCACTAAAGCAGAATATCTGTAATATCTGTAAAACAATGACTACACTTGAAAAAGTATTTAATTGGCTGTAAAGCTCTATGGGATGCCCTGAGGCTGTGAAAGACGGTATATAAACTTTTCTCTTGGAATAAAAGTTATCTGAGTTTCCAGTAAATACAATTGTCCCCCGTCGGATTTAGAATTCCATTTGCCACTCAATATTACCTCCAGCAACAAACTCCCGGTGACGCAGGGCCTCGGAATAAAATATTGGCTGAAAATTGCCGTCCTTTCTAAGCCTTGTTCACTCTCGAGGGTTCAAAATGCCAACAGCCAATTGAGTTAGAGCGGGGCGGGGTTGGTGGTGGGGGTGGGGGGGGGCGGATTAAGGAACCGACAGGGAAATTTGGGGTTTGATACCTTCACCCCTTGCGCAGAGGTGATGAGTGTTTCAGGATCAACGTTGATGAAAGCTGGAAATCTATCAAGCGGGGGGACTGAGCAGCTGCTGATCGATTGTGTCGCAGCTCCTGGCCCTGCTGACGGCAGGTGCAAGCAGGATTTTTTTTTATTCGTTCCTGGGATGTGAGCGTCACTGGCAAGGCTATCATTTATTTATTGCCCCTCCCTAATTGCCCTTGAGAAGGTGGTGGTGAGCCGCCTTCTTGAACCGCTGCAGTCTGTGTGGTGAAGGTGCTCCCACAGTGCTGTTAGGGAGGGAGTTCCAGGATTTAGACCCAACGACGATGAAGGAACGGCCGATATATTTCCAAGTCAGGATGGTGTGTAACTTGGAGGGGAACATGGAGGTGGTGGTGTTCCCATGCGCCTGCTGCCCTTGTCCCTTCTAGGTGGTAGAGGTCACGGGTTTGGGAGGTGCTGCCGAAGGAGCCTTGGCGCGTTTAAGGTGGTGGATGGGGTGCTTTGTCCTGGATGGTGTCGAGCTTCTTGAGTATTGTTGGAGCTGCAAGTGAAGAGTATTCCATCACACTCCTGACTCGTGCCTTGTAGGATGACAGCACAATGTGAGCGAATAGACCATTAGGGAGACGTGCGGAGCACGGCTTCAGCTGGGGCTGGTACCCGTCTAGACTTCTTGTAGTTAGGGAGCGATAGGGTATTATGCTTTGCGAGAAAGCTTGTGCTTGTAGCAAGAGGAGAGCTAATACTAAGAGATAAAAATCAATTTAAATCTTCCCGGGGCTTAAGAAATGTATTCATTTCTTTTTTCAGTGTCTGAGAAATAGTCATGTTTTCTGTCAATTTTATTTTTTCCCACGCAATGTTGTGCACAAGCCGTTGGCGGATGTTAGGCTACGGGAAGATCGATATCAAGCCTCTGACTGTGGTAGGACATGGGTTGGTGCTACTGCCGTTTGGCTTTCCTCGTCAGCCATCCCTCAGTGGCAAGGAATGATACCATTTCTGGGCGAGGAAGGCAACAGGTCTTGGCTGCGATGCTCGCTACGGGGGTGGCGCAGCCTGCCCATGCGCACTGGCTAGGTTCCCGTGGGCACTTGGGCGAGGTGCATTTGGCGTCCACGGAACTGTACTCAAGTAAAAGTCAACACCTGCCGGAGAGGATGCTGGAAGGGGGAAACCAATCAGCATCCACCGCATAATCCATCATCTTTAGGCATGATGCCATCTCTAATTAGTATGTAGAGGACTGGCTGTATTCAGAGCAAGTGCTAACAGGGGAAACAGCAACAAATTGGCAATTATTTATTTGATTGAGAAAACTCGGGTTGAAGGGCCAAGGATTTCGCACAAGACTTAAGAAGCAAGGAATGATTTTGTGACGCCAATTTGGGTTACGTAGCAACATAGGAACAGGAGGAGACCATTGATCCCCTCGAGCCTGTTCCGCCATTCATTTAGATCATGGCTGATCTGTACCTCAACCCCCCACTTTGTTCCATATCCCTTGATACCCTTACCGAAGAAAAATCTTTTGAAACCCGAAACAGGTTTTAAAAGCATGCGATAGCAAAATACTGCGGATGCTGGAAATCCAAAATAACAACAGAAAACGCTGGAAAAACTCAGCAGGCCAGGCAGCATCCGTGGAGAGAGAAACAGAGTTAACATTTCAGGTCGAAGACCCTCTTAATGTCTCTCAATGTCTCTTAATCTCTCCTTTTGTTCTTTCATCCCCTACCCCTTTTCCCAGCTTTATCCTTGCTTTAAATCTATTTCATTTCCTGCTTTATCCAGTTCTGACGCAGGGTCTTCGACCTGAAACGTTAACTCTGTTTCTCTCTCCACGGATGCTGCCTGGCCTGCTGAGTTTTTCCAGCGTTTTCTGTTGGTTTTTTTTAAAGCATGCAGATTGTCGGGGGAAGGGAAGAACTGAGGGAGGTCAGGACTTCCGTAGTTTTAAGGCACTGGGAACAAAGGAGTTGGAGAGAGGGTCTGTACAATGGGGTTGCAATTTTGAATCCCAGGAGGGCTGAAGAAGGAGGACGAAGATGGCGCAGGAACTTCAGAAGCGGATAACAGGCCCTCACTGATTGCATCGACACAGAGGTACCCTAAATCAGCAGCAAGGGAGCCTCACAACCCCTCACCCAATGCACATGTTATAAGGAGTAATTACGTTTCTTCCTGTAATCCTGATAAGCAACTCCGTAACTTTACAAGGATTTGCAGTACATTTTTCATACAATACCGTTAATAAAATGAAGCCTTACATAATTAATACATTCTTACTATCAAGCATTACTCTATTATTTGATTGCATTACCCCTTCATGCTGGAGGTTTGCATTTTGCACATTGAAAGGAGGAAGAAGAGCTAATTATTAAATTGTGCGCATTCTCAGACAATTAGAATCCTTTGCCTTGCCTGATATCTTTGTATTTCCCATTAAACAGAAGCAAAAAACCAATTAGAAAGGGTATTTTTTTTTAATACATGTGGAGGGAATTGTAATCTTTTACTTTACACGGGATTCTGACCTCCCGTTTGACTACAAAGTCATTAATTAAGAGATGTAGGGGATTAAAAAAGAAAATGCCATATGGGCCAGCGCTAGCATTTCACTATGACTACACTACAAGGTCCATGCAAAGAGGGAACAAGTGAATGAAAATGTCAGATTCTGCAGTAATTTAATTTTCCCATTTTCTCTCTTATGGGTTCCTGTGCAAGCACATATTTCTCCAAGTGAAGCTAATATGACTCATCCCCGAAGACAAAAAAATAAACAGTCCCCACCTTGTAGATGTTCAGACCTGCCAGCACAAAGTGCAAATAGGGGGCAAGTAAAGGGCGGGGGGGGGGGGGGGGCTGGGGGGTGGTTGTGGATGTAGACGTTACGTGTCAAAACAAGTCGAGGAAAAGGAACTGGATTTAGAATTTTCTCGCAAGTAAAAAAAAAATGACTTCTCGACAATATCTGACTGGATGATAAAGGTTGGCACAGATGCATGTGTATCACGCCATCAGACATCAAAGCAATGAGACTCACATATGCAGCGATTGTCCACGACCTTAACAAAAATGCCCGAACAACACAAGTGGAAATATTAAGTGCAGCAGCCGGCTCTCAAGGATAATCTCCTGAATAAACTTGTGTGCCATTTTACGTGCGACGCAGAGGAAAGGAACACTGCAAAATCCCTTGGGATTCACTTCCTCTTTTTTTCCAAATTTATTTGATGATCCTTCATTGCTTTCCTTCCCATCCTTCTTTATTATTTTTTCCCTGAAGGGAATAAGGGAGGAATTACTCGGTGGATCAACCTGCGCTCTCTCAGCTCTACCCCGCTCCTCCCTTCCTCAACTCAAATTCGGGTGGTTGTGACAGAAGAAAGTCTCGACCGTTTTCTGGTTCTATTAGGAACCGTCTCTATCAAAAGAAGCAATTGCTAAGGGTTGATGAAACACTATTAGTGGGGATTTGCGATCTGCTTCCTGCGGCCTTCAATAAAAAAAAGGTGTTTCATTAAAGATCAGGGTGGAGGAGACTGATGTCTGTGCAGTGACTCCTCACACTTACGCTGGCTAGAACAGGCTCCCTTATCACAATGGCATAATCACAGACCTGTGCTTCCATAGGTGTCTGATTCTGACCTCCGGATGAAGGAGTCGGTTCTCCCAACGCAAATGCTTCTTGGATGTTCTTCTCCGGCATCCTGAAGTACAGGAGCAACAAGTTTTTAAAAAAAACACCTTTTTAAAACAAAGAATAATTTTACACCAGCAGATTGGCACATAGTTATACTTTTCTTATTGAAAAATTTCAGGTGAAAGGACAAGATCAACACACCGTCATGGTTACTAAGAATGTCAGAGAAGATGCATTTAATTGGAAGCTAGATAAACACATGAGGGAGAAAGGAATAGAAGGATGTATTGATGGGGTGCGATGAATAGGGGTGGGCACGGACCAGTTGGGCCGAATGGCCTGTTTCTGTGCTGTACATTCAATGTAAGACGAGATGAATTGGGAAATGGTTAGGTCAAATTTGGGGTTTTAAAATCTTGTAGATTGCAGGGGTAAGGAATTCTCTAATTTTGAAGTCGAGGGAAAGAATGTGTTCGGGTAAGAGACAGTGAATTATAGAATTTTGCAACAAATAAGGTGGACATTCAGCGCATCAGTGCTAACTCACCAGCTGAGCTATCTACTCTAATTTAATTTCCCTGCCTTCCCCCCAATCTCGTAATGTGTTATTTTTCAAATACTTAGCCAGTTCTCCTTTTGAATTATGTTATACTCTCTGCCTCAATGGCAGCTTGTGGTCGAGCGTCCCCAGTTCTAATAACCACCTGTGTGAATAAATTCTTCCAACTTCTCAATTCATTCTGGTGATGTCTCCTGCCGCCTGTGCCAGTACCATTTCTACCAACCACCAGATGTGTTCATTCACTGTTTACTCTCTGAAAACCTTTAGAAAATTGCCCTGATTTCAACCCAGAGAGGATGGCGCACATAGGAGGGACAGTTTGCGGGACAGCATACTCGGAGCTTAGGGGGGAACAAGGTTGGGAAGTGACAACATCTTCTGCTTTCCCGAAGAGCATTAAACCAGCTCTTTTCTCTGGAGAAGAGAAGGCTGAGGGATGCACTGATAGTCTTTTAAGATTATGAAAGAGTTTGATGGGGCAGATGTAGAGCTGTGGGGAAGTCCAGACCTCGGGGCCACCAATAGAAGATAGCCACTAATAAATCCAGTGGGGAATTCAGGACAAACTTCTTTACCCAGACACTAGTTAGAATGTGGAACTTGCTACCACAAAGGAGTAGTTGAGGTAAATAGGATAGAGGCATTTAAGGGGAAGCTAGATAAACACTTAAGGAAGAAAGGAATAGAAGGACATGCAAATAGGGTGAGATGAAGAGGGGTGGGAGGAGGCTTAAGTAGAGCACAAACACCGACATGGACCAGTTGGGCCGAATGACCTGTTTCTGTGCTGTAAATTCTACGTTTCCCACATTACAACAGTGACTACATTTCAAAAGTACTTCATTGGCTGTAAAGCGCTTTGGGACGTCTGGCGGTGGTGAAAGCCGCTCTATAAATGCAAGTCTTTCTTTTTAAGAAAAACCGGTGTGCAGTTAAGCTGAATTAACCCGTTGTGGCGCCGCTGTTGTGACCTGCGTTCGAACGATGCATGTGTTCAAGGTGACCGAGTAAATCAGCTAAATCAGTGGCTGGCTCTGCCCCTGTCTGTAGAATAAAATTACAAGCATAAATCTTGTAGGAATATGTTGATAGAGTCACAAAAGCAAGTTGAAGGCGGTTGGTCAGCTGTAGCACTGCTATCTGCTTCAAGACTGGCCGTTTGTCTCAGCTGATAGCACTCGGTGCCTCTGAGCCACAACATCGTGAGTTTGCACCTACCACCCACGACTTGAGCACGTAATCTAGCATGGCAATTCAGTGCAACGGTGAGGAAGCGCTGCATTGTTGGAGCTGCCATCCCATTGAGTATCATCTATAGCTCTGTTACTTCTCTTCTAAGACATCTCCTTTTAACAACTTGCATTTATATAGCTCCTTTAACATAGTAAAACATATCAAGGTGCTTCACAGGCGCGTTATCAAGCAAAATCTGGCACTGAGCCACATAAGGAGATATTAGGACAGGCGACCAAAAACTTGTACTAAGAGGTAGGTTTTAAGGAGTACCTTTAAGGAGGAGAGAGAGGTAGAGATGGAGAGCTTTAGGGAGGGGATTCCAGTGCTTAGGACCTCGGCAGCTGAAGGCATGGCTACCAGTGGTGGAGCGAAGAAAATCGGGGATGCGCAAGAGGCCAGAATTGGAGGAGCGTAGAGATCATGTAGGGTTGTCAGGCTGGAGGAGATTACAGAGATAGGGAGGGGTTTGAAAATAAGGGTGAGAATTTTTTCAATCTGAATGGCCTAATTGGCCCAGTTGCTCCTCGCAGCTCATCTCTTGCAATGCCAGGTATCAGCCTCATTGCTTTCCTCTGCACCACTGCTAGAGCCTGAATGGCTTTGATATGTTTCGGTGACCAGCACTGCTCACACTGAACGAAAGCATGGCCCACCTCAGCACCAGTCTGCTGCCTTCAAAATGTGAACATAAGTAGTGTCCAGACAGAAAACATAGATTGAGAAGATGATTCACTTAAAGCCAATGCTAATGTAGCAATGGGTTGCCAGAATTTTGACCTCAAAGGACCAGGGAGTAGACTTTATAGAATCATATGATATCTTACAGCACAGAAGGAGGCCATTCGGCCCATCGTGCCTGTGCCGGCTGACGTAAGAAAACTACCAGGCACTTGGTCTAAGCGTTAAACAAAGCTATAATCAACTGTTTTTCAACATGGAGGTCTAGTTGTGTCCTTCTCTAGTTCCTGTTAAAGAATGTCCTGACCAAGCTGGGCCCATGCCCGAGTATTTATACTCTCCCTGGACAGCGCCACCAGCAGGCTGCCCAGTATTATTTCATAAGTCATTTCCACATGAATGACAAGATTCATGTCACCAGCTCTTTGAAATTGTTATCCAATTAATCCCACTCCCCCTTGCTCTTTCCCCATAGCCCTGCGAATGTTTCCTTTTCAAGTATTTATCCAATTCCCCTTTCAAAGTTATTATTGAATCTGCTTCCACCGCCCTTTCAGGCAGCGCATTCCAGATCATAACTCGATGCGTAAAAAAAATTCTCCTCATCTCCCCCGCCAATGATCTGATGTGTTTGTTTGTCTATTTCCAAGTTGGATAGTCCATGAACTTTACTGATCTCTTGTGTCTCTGTACCACATGCCATGTCCTCAGAAGCTCAGAATCCTGACCCACCCATTCCCTGGCGGCGTTTACCAGTGCCACTCACAAACTGTCTGCTAAAGAGTCCATCACAACAGTGCAGAGTGACCTGCTGGCCAGTTCAGGTTATAAATCCTTTTACTCCCCATGGCCCAGCCTTTACCTTACACCTCAGGGGGCGATTTTGCCAATGGGGGTGCGTTGGAGGTGGAACTGCTGCTTGTCGGGTCGATGTCCCGCCTCCATCGATTTGTAGCCAACCCACGCTATTTTCCCTTGATTGAACTTGTTAAGCCCGCCCAGCGGGCTTAGCAGGCCAATTAAGGGGAAGCCGGTTACAGAGAACGTCAGCGTTTGATGTTTCCTGTCAAAAATTTTGACAGATGAATTGTCATCGTTTGACAGCTCTGTGAAGCTGTCAAACACTGATATTCGCTGTAGTTTGATGAGTTCTTGAATTCAAGACTCATCAAACCTCTTTCTTTAGCAGAAATTAGACAGTTGTTGCATTGGAGAGTGCAGCAGCCATCTGTCATCTCTGCCGCGGAGGTGCGAGACTCTCCGCATACCCAACTCTTGAAGCCTGCAGGAAGAAACAAAGGTAAGTAAACTTTTTCTAACACTTTCCACTTACCTCACATATTCACCTCTCCACACTTGCACCCATCACTCACCTCCACAGCACACTTTTGCACCCCTCCGACCCCCGCAGACCCACTGCTCGCCTCGGTGACCCTGGCGGGGTTCGCAGCCTTCGGGAAGCCCGCACTTGTGTGGGTAAAATGGGGATAATCCTCTTATCTGCCTGTTAACTACCTGGGTAATTATGTTAACTACCTGTTAACAGGCAGTTAAGTGGCTGTAATCCCCTTCCCGCCTCCAAGAAGACGAGACCCGGCGCGGGTCGGTTACCCGCCTCCTGGGAAGATGGCACGGGGGCGGGTTGGGGGCAGGTTGCGCACCCGCCCCCAAATTCTGCCATTTTCCTGACAGTCCCAGCTCCATACACGTCTCCCCAGGGATGGCAAGATCGCGCCCCTCCTCTGATCAGAGATCAACATTGCAGGCCGCATTACGGGCGCAAACCCATGTGCCACGATTCCACGGCGCAACGTGCCAGTGTTCTGATACACCGTGCCGCCCGTAAGCTGTGCCTGCCTGATTGCCATGGACCAAGTCAGTAGGTGGGTAATTATGGACAGTCACGGTGATTGGAATCCACCTTGTAACCGAGGAGGGAGGCTGCTGAACTGAGCCTGGATTCCCAGGAGCGTCTTGTATCAACGTACGGCATGGGATGCAAACGGATAGAAATGAAAGCAAAGATTTAGCAGAGCAGCAGCAATACCAACAGCCAATTAATTGATTAAATCATGGACTAAACGGAATTGATTGCATGTTTGAAGTCATTACTCTGAGGATTCGCAGTGCTTTAGAGTGGATCATTTTTAACTTTGCATTTAATAACAGGACCGGACTCTGCAACAGGTTAAACCAGGCAAGTGCAGGAATGCAGTGCCAGGTTTCCTCATTGGCTAAGTTGAACCTGAATTGGGTAACCTTTTGGCAAGAAGTCATCAATACCATGGATTAAATCGGGCACGCATTGGCTTTGTTCTGTATGGCCACCTTCGTTCACCTGTGCGTTTTTAACAGTGTGATAAGTAATAATTACAGCGGAACAACCTCCCTGGCCCTGAAAAATTAATTTTATAAGTGTGGAGCCTCATTCCCTCAGAAGAAAATTAGTGTTGGCGATTTTGTTTTACATTTTCTGACTGTCTCTTTTGTCTCTCTCCCTTAATCCCATCTGTATTTCACAATCTTTATTTTGCTTTCTGTACATCATTTAAATCTTTCCACTTCTTGGTTTGAACTCTGCGTGCCTCAGCGAAGATGCTTCAATCTGATTGGTTGAAGAGCCACGCTGATTCTTGTGCTGCTCACAATTGCCACCGATCCACTGTAGAGGGCGCTGCACTGGAAAGGGCGCCGGATTAGAGGAAATCTATGCGGAGTAGCCCGCGATAACTTTGTGGGCCGCTGTCAGCGAGGTGAGCGGTGAGCACCGTTCCTTCACCGCTGACAGCAAAAATCCGGTCCCGTGTTTATTTGAATACAGTAGCTTGTCTTTCTACAGTATAAAAAGCTTTGCTGAAAATCTCTCTCTCTCTCATTCCAGTGTTGTTTCTCTCACGAAAGAGCAAGAGTCAGGCACGAGAGCCCACAACCCATGTCTTACATAGAAACATAGAAACATAGAAGATAGGAGCAGGAGTAGGCCATTTGGCCCCTCGAGCCTGCTCCGCCATTCGATGAGATCATGGCTGATCATCCAAACTCAGTACCCTGTACCTGCCTTCTCCCCATATCCCTTGATACCTTTAGCTTTAAGAAATATATCTAACTCATTCTTGAATATATTTAATGACTTGGCCTCAACTACCTTCTGTGGTAGAGAATTCCACAGGTTCACCACTCTCTGGGTGAAGAAATTCTTCCTCATTTCTGCCCTAAATGGCTTACCCCTTATCCTTAGATTATGACCCCTGGTTCTGGACTCTCCGACCATCGGGAACATTCTTCCTGCATCTAGTTTGTCCAGACCTTGAATATGACTTTTCATCCTTCATTTTAAAGTGTTGCCCCCTCTCTTCCATCCCTTTGAGGGCTTTCAGCCTGGGGGTGTGGGCGAAGGGTTGGGTAGGATGCCAGTACTGCTTTTAAGTAGTGCAAAGGAAGGGCATGACCGAGGCTCATCCACCCTCTCGCCTGTTGGGGAAGCACCGAGGCTTCATTAACTACCCGAGTGTCAGCCTTGGCTCAGTGGGTAGCACACTCGGCCTCCTGAGTCCAGAAGGTTGTGGGTTCAAGTCCCTGAGACATGAGCACACAAATCTAGGCTGCCACTCCAGTGCAGTACTGAGGGAGTGCTGCACTGTCGGAGGTCCCGTCTTTCAGATGAAACGCTAAACCGAGTCTCCCGTCTTCCCTCTCAGGTGGACATAAAAGATCCCATGACACTATTTCGAAGAATAGCAGGGGAGTTATCCCCAGTGTCTTTGCCAATATTTATCCCTCCATCTCCAGGGCAATTAGGAATGGTCAATAAATGCTGGCCTTGCCAGCAACGCCCACATCCCAGGAATGAATATATTAAAGAAAAATCAACATCATTAAAACAGATTATCTGGTCATCCTCTAATTCTGCCCTCTTGAGCATCCCTGATTATAATCACTCAACCTTTGGCAGCTGTGCCTTCTGTTGCCTAGGTCCCTAAGCTGTGGAATCCCCTGCCTAAACCTCGCTACCTCTCTTTCCTCCTTTAAGACACTCCTTAAAACCTACCTCTTTGACCAAGCTTTTGGTCACCTGCCCTAATTTCTTCTATGTGGATCGGTATCAAATTTGTTGTCTTATAATATTCCTGTGAAGTGCCTTGGGGCGTTTTACTACGTTAAAGGCGCTATATAAATACAAGTTGTTGTTGTTGTCACATTGCTGTTTGCTGTGCGCAAATTAGCTGCCGTGTTTCCGACATTACAACAGTGACTACACTTCAAAAGTACTCCATTGGCTGTGAAGCGCTTTGGGACGTCCTGAGGTTGTGAAAGGCGCTATAGAAATGCAAATCTCTCTTTCTCTCCCTCTCCTCTATGGCCTGGCAAAGATCAGGAAGATGTCAGCTTGAGAACAATGGCAATGAATCCATGTCCTTTGTTCCGTTGAAACCAGATTATCGAGAGTCACTGGCTGATGGAACATTTCAAGCTGTGGTCATGTCCTTCAGATCAAACCTGCCTATCCTCATCTCCTCGGGCCAATACAGGTGGTTATCCATTATTACATTGTAATAGATAGTTAAAAGCGTGAAGAGCTTGCAGCGTATTTAAATTGACTCGACTTTAGGAGCTAAATGAACTATTAACAGATTTGCATTTTGCTATGTTAAGAATGAGGGTGGGAGTTGTAAAACTACACACTTAACGGAAAGTGACTTGTGTTATTATACACTTAACAGAGATGAGCTTCCGTGGAAACAGATGAGGCAGATGTTGGCTTTTAAAAAGCTTAAGTACGTGACAGGTACACCCCTAAGTGGAACAGAGCTAAATACTGCAAATCAGAACGTCTTCCCTGTTAAATGAACTTGCAATATTTAAAATTACTGATTTAATTTTCGTACCTTCACCATTCACCAACGTAAATTTTTACTCAAAAAGTGTTCACGGTGAATATTGACAGCGCTGTATTATCCACTTGTGGTGTCAGCCGTGGCTCAGTGGGTAGTGCTCTCGCCTCTGAACCAGAAAGTTGTGGGTTCAAGCCCCACTTGAGGGTACAACTGCGCTGTCGGAGGTGCCGCCTTTCAGATGAGACTTTAGACCGAGGGCCCCGTCTGCTCTCTCAGGTGGACGTAAAGATCCCATGTCACGTCTTCGACAGAAGATCAGGGGAGTCCTGGGGCCAATATTTAGCGCGAGTGAAGCTGCAGCAAAGAGAGTCTCCCGACTACAGCAGGATTATTTCTCCAGCGAAATTCAGTGAGTGGAGGATCGTTACATAATACAAATTATGTGTGTAAAGTCAATCCCGGTCACTTACAGCAGTGCGGTCTCCAGCAGGCGTGATTGACGGGGGGGGGACGGGCAGGGGGGGGGGGGGGGGGCGGAATTACCCAGTCATCTCCATTCTGGCCGGGCCATGTGGTGTCACTGTATGCAACTACTAAATGTGCTAGCAGCCTTGGTTTATCTATTGTACTCATGGTTGACATTGAGGCGATTCTGCGATTCCACGATGCGTTGTTTCCAGTGGTGAGGTGCGGGCGGCCCAGGTAATCAGGAGCAGGCCCCTTGAGTTTCCATCCATTCATTTCAAAGAACAGAACGTCCTGGGTTTAATACCAGGACGTTCTTCACACAAAGAGTGCTCAACACGTGAAGTGGGGGAGGAGCCCACGAAAGGGGTAGAGATAATTTAGTGGACAGAAGTACGGGACAAAGTTGTAATTATAATGCGAGTAGCCAAGCAGTGAATAATTAGCTAAGTATCATTAATTAGCGTCTTAGAATTTTTAGGACAGAAGGAGGCCATTCGGCCCATTGTGCCTGTGTCAACTCTTCGAAAGAGCTATCCAATAGTCCCACTCCTCTACCCTTTCCCCATAACCTTGCGATTGTTTCCTTTTCAAGTATTTATCCAATTCCCCTTTGAAAGTTACCACTGAATCTGCTTCCAGGCAGCGCATTCCAGATCGCAACAACTCGCTGCGTAAAAAAATTCTCCTCACCTTGCCTCCAGTTCTTTTGCCAATTACCTTAAATGTGTCCTCTGGTTATCGACCCTTCTGTGGATTTTTTTTGTTGTTGTTCCTGCTCTCACAAGCAGGTGGTCGGACCGCCCCAGCAGTCGGAACTCACGCTGAGCTTCTGACGAGCTTCACTGGGTTTTTTGCCAGTTGCTGTCCCATCAGCAACTCACTGCAGTGGAGTGATGCACACCAAGGAGGCGCAAAGCGTATGGGGGACCACCTCACACACTCACTGTGAAAGGAATTCTGCAGCAGAGCAAAAATAGTGCCGCACCAGCACCTTGACTTGAAGGGCCAGTGCTGTGGTATTGGCCGAATTCCAGGTAACATAGAAACATAGAAGATAGGAGCAGGAGTAGGCCATTCGGCCCCTTGAGCCTGCTCCGCCATTCGATGAGATCATGGCTGATCATCCAAACTCAGTACCCTGTACCTGCCTTCTCCCCATATCCCTTGATACCTTTAGCTTTAAGAAATATATCTAACTCATTCTTGAATATATTTAATGACTTGGCCTCAACTACCTTCTGTGGTAGAGAATTCCACAGGTTCACCACTCTCTGGGTGAAGAAATTCTTCCTCATTTCTGTCCTAAATGGCTTACCCCTTATCCTTAGATTATGACCCCTGGTTCTGGACTCTCCAACCATCGGGAACATTCTTCCTGCATCTAGTTTGTCCAGACCTGTCAGAATTTTATATGTTTCGATGAGATCCCCTCTCATTCTTCTATACTCCAGCGAGTATAAGCCCAATCGACCCAATCTCTCCTCATATGTCATTCCTGCCATCCCAGGAATCAGCCTTGTGAATCTTCGCTGAACTCCTTCCATGGCAAGAACATCCTTCCTCAGATAAGGCGACCAAAACTGCACACAATACTCAAGGTGTGGTCTTACCAAGGCCCTGTACAACTGCAGCAGCTCTGTCCCTTGACCAGCTCCCTGCTGAAAATGGTGCCGCCGTGCCAACCTGTTGGTTGCCAACCAGCCTGCCTGCCTCCACTCGACAGAGGACGGCACCGAAACCTTTCCATGTGGAGACCGAAGGCCCCAATTGGCAAATAAATTCTGCTTTAGGCGGCCGCCTCATCCGCCTGCAGGTTAAGAGCATGGGTGGCGGGTATGGGGCAAGTTCCAAGCGGGTAACCAACCTGCTCAGGGTTAGCTAACCACCCCGCCCAGTTTCTGCCGGGTGAGGGCGGGGGGGTAAAACCCACCCTCTGTCATCGACCGAGATGATGTGCTCAGGTTGGCTCTGGAGTGGGATTGAGGGTCACCAACCCTCCAGGATTGTCCTGGAGTCTCCGTAAATTAAAGATTAACCTCCTGGACCCACTGCTGCGAGCTAACCTGGGAGAAAAATAATAATAGCATTGTGGGGGCGGGGGGTTCTTTTTCATTTTCCTTTGTTCATTAGTTATAAAAAAATATTGGAGATGGAGGAAATAAAGGCTGGTTGACCGGGCGGGGCAGTTGGAGGCGGGAGGGAGTGTGATGGAACCTCCAGCCATACATCCAACCACGAGTTGGCGACCCTAATGGGATTTGAACCCAACCACTTTATGATTCTTAGGTCAAAGTGCTCTCAACTGAGCCGAGCTGACACTGGAGAGGGGCAGTCCTCCCAAGAGACTCAACGGGCTGGATTTTGAATCTGGGGTCGGGTTGGGGTCAGGAATCACACATTCTGGCTTGTGAACCCGCCTCCATCGAGATGTGGCCAACCCACTGTATTTTCCCTTGATTGACCTTGTTGAGCCCAGCCCAACGCCGGGAAGGTGCAGTATCTTGCTCCATGACTGGGCACGGCCTGTGTTGCCCATGTCTGGTCCCACTAACTATTGTCTTTGTATTACAGTGAAGCTTTCAGTACTTTTTTTCTTCATAATTTTTTTTAAATTAAAGGCGCACCGCAATAAACCCACAGTAATTGCCGCTTCCTGTTCAGTCAGGAATTATTATTTTTTTTACCCCCTTGGTTTTTTTTCTCTCTCTCTGTGAATTATTTTGAAGGTTTAGTTTTGAGCTGGAACAGAACCGATTTACTTTAAATGAAAGCTGTAAAATTCCTCACGGCTCCTGGCCTTGGCTTTTTTTTTTCCCCTGGAAACATGAACTCAAGCAGAACTTGTTAAATTAACAATAAATCACCCAGGGTTCTGACAAATTGGATCCTGGACGGAAGATAATTTAAAATACCAACTCATCAAAGGCCTCAGAAGCATGTTGAATGTCGAGCCGAGTGTTTGCGTGACATAAGGATGACTGATTTGCGACTGACAGCTGTGTAAAGAGATGGGTGCTGTAAACCAGGGCGAAAGAATGATGCCTCTCATTGAGATGTTGCTTTCCATTGACAGTAGTTACTTCAACTCATTTACTGTGCAGCGCCGTTGCACTGTCACTCACACCGCAGTGCAGGGTCATTCTTCAGCGCCTGAGATACCACCATGATACGTTCCCCCACCACCACCCCCCCCCACCCCGTATCGGGGCAAACCAGCGGCAGCTCCACCGAGTCCTGCCCTTTTTTTTTTGGTGATGAATGAGTTCCTTTTGAGATTAGATTAGGAAGCCAGAAAGGCTACGCCTGTTGGAAATAGCATCACGTGTTGTGCACAGAGCAGGAAGGTTCCAGATTCAGTCCCTGCCCTGTGCCAAATTTGGAAAGAAAGAAAGATTTGCATTTATATAGCGCCCTTTCACAACCTCAGGATGTCCCAAAGCGCTTTACAGCCAATGGAGTGCTTTTTGAAGTGCGGTCGCTGTTGTAATGTAGGAAACGCGGCAGCCAATTTGCGCACAGCAAGCTCCCACAAACAGCAAAGTGATACTGACCAGATTATCTGTTTTTTTGTGATGTTGGTTGAGGGATAAATATTGGCCCCAGGACACCGGGGAGAACTCCCCCCCCTGCTCTTCTTCAAAATAGTGCCGTGGGATCTTTTACGCCCACCCGAGAGGGCAGACGAGGCCCTCGGCTGCCCGTGTCCCAACTCGCATCAAGTCCCGTTCGCCCATCACCCCCTGTGCTCGCTGACCTCCATTGGCTCCCGGTTAAGCAACGCCTCGATTTCAAAATTCTCATCCTTGTTTTCAAATCCCCCCATGGCCTCGCCCCTCCCTATCTCTGTAATCACCTTCAGCCCCACAACACCCCCCCGAGATGTCTGCGCTCTGCTAATTCTGCCCTTCTAATTTCTCCTTATGTGACTCGGTGTCAAATTTTTTGTCTTCTACTACTCCTGTGAAGCACCTTGGGACATATTACTACCTTAAAGGTACTATATAAATACAAGTTGTTGTTGTTGAGAGTTGACAGGGCCTCGGTTTAACGTCTCATTCGAAAGACGGCACCTCCAACAGTGCAGCACTCCCTCAGCACTGACACTGGGAGTGTCAGCCCAGATTTTTGTGCTCAAGTCTCATGGAGTGGGACTTGAACCCACAACCTTCTGACTCAGAGGCGAGGGTGCTACCCACTGAGCCACAGCTGACACTGATGCATGTCAGTTACTTCTATTTTTGTAGCTGGATGTTACCCTCCAGATGGTACACTGTGCATCAAACAGCAACAAATCACAACTTAACAGCCTTAAAAAAATATATATACAGAAAGCAAAAGGAACCCATGCATTTCCTGCTGCTTATTCTGATCTTGAGATAGCCCGGAGAGGGTGTTGAGAGAACAAGGACAGGAGCCAATCCAGAGAAACCTCCGGCGGTAATAATAATAATTAGACTCTAATTAAGCTCAGGACTTAGTTGGACTATTCCACCACAAAGAGGACCTGAGCAATGGGCTTCAATGAACAGGCAAGATGAGCAGCTAAACATTGCGAGCGCACGAACGTCCTCAAGTGATGAACGGGAAGAGGCCCCCCCCGGTCCATCCAGCCTGTCCCATAAACAACCGTCCGTGGCCCCTCAGCCTGCCCGTGAGTCGTACGGTCGCCGACTCTGGTTGGGCGTGTGCCTAGAGGTTTCATCACGTGACCTCCGAACTGCCCCGCCCTCACATTCTCGCCATTGGTCGCCCAACACGTCCGTCCTCTGGACACCACGTCTTCCCATGGCTAATTGGAAAGCAAAAAAGCTCTCCATTATCCAATCGGATGATTCTTCACCGTCAGTCAAACAGCATTTTTCCCCAATCTCCAATATTTTTATGACTAATAAACAGAAATGTTTATGAAAAATGAAAAAAAAAAACACTTTTTTTTAACGCCGCTATGATCTTTCTCCCGAGTTACTCACAGTAGTGTCGTGGAGATTAATCTTCAAATTCCTGGAGACTCAACCCTGGAGTGTTGGCAACCCTAAAGATTCGTGGAACAAGACATCAGCCAGCATATTGAGAAAAAATATATCTAACCGCTGTGTTTATTTCTTAAATCATAAAAGCAGTGGATTTTCTTGTTCCAGAAATGGATCAATTGAAGTCTTTCTGCGTTGTCTTTCTGAAATAATACTTTATTGTTTCCCAGGCATTTTTGCGTTCGGCACTTGGGGAGGAAATGCTTCCCCGATAATCTTTATTTAACTGTCTGATCATTTGTATCTGCTGCTGCAGATTGCGCATTAAAAGCTATTTAATGCTTAATGGGTCTATGTATTCAGATGGCTGAGGTTGGCAGACGGCAGTGTGAGTGACAGTAAAATATCCTGCACAGCTGTTGCTGGTGAACATATGCGGAGGAAAACGTAACATTGTCATGGAAATCTGGGCCTCCATTCAATGAACGGTGCGTGCTCCTTCCCTGCACGACGCTATCATTGATGAGGTGCTTCTACTGCACAGACTGCCCGCGTGCGGGTCTCGCTCTTGTCGGTTGAATTTCGTCGTGTGAACTGACTCTGAGGGAGGTGATTTTGCCAATGGGGGCGCGTTGGGGGCGGGACTGCTGCTTGTCGGGTTTTAGTCCCGCCTCCATCGACGTCCGGCCAACCCACGCTATTTTCCCTTGATTGACCTTGTTAAGCCCGCCCAGCGGGCTTAGCAGGCCAATTAAGGGAAAGCCGGTGACAGAAAACGTCAGCGTATGATGTTTCATCTGTCAAAAATGTTTGACAGATGAATTGTCATTGTTTGACGGCTCTGTGAAGCTGTCAAACACTGACATTCTCTGTTGTTTGGTGAGTTCTTGTACTCAAGGTTCACCAAACCTACATCCTGAGCAGAAAGCAGATGGTTGTTGCATCGGAGAATGCAGCAGCCATTCTGTCATCTCTGCCGTGAATATGCCAGAGCCTCCACATCCCCAACGATTGAAGCCTGCAGGAAGAAACAAAGGGAAGGAAACTTTTTCTATCACTTTACACTCACCTCACATAATTACCTCTCCACACTTGCACCCATCACTCACCTTCACAGCGCACTTTTGGACCCCTCTGACCCCCGCAGACCCACTGCTCGCCTCGGTGACCCTGGCGGGGTTTCCCGACGTCGGGAAGCCCGCACCTCTGTTGGAAAAATGGGGATAATCCTCTTAACTGCCTGTTAACAGGCAATTAAGTGGCTGTAATCCCCTTCCCGCCTCCAGGAGACGGGACCCGGCGCGGGTCGGGGACCCGCCTCCTGGGAAGATGGCACGGAGGTGGGTTGGGGGCGGGATGGGTACCCGCCCCCAGATTCTGCCATTTTCCCGGCAGACCCGCCTCCCCAGAGCTGGCAAAATCGCCCCCAATCATCGGCCTTTCAGGCAAAGGGGAGTGAAAAAATCTGGTTCCCTCTCTTCCCCCAAAAAGCTGTTGAGGTTGTGGGGGGCGGGGGGGGGGGGGGGTGGTGGCGGGGTCGATTGAAAATGTCAAAACTTGAGAGTGACAGATTTTTGTTGGGTAAGGGTATTAAGGGTTACAGAACCAAGGCGGACAAATGGAGTTAAGATACTGGTCACCCAAGATCTGATTGAATGGTGGAACAGGTTCGAGGCCTACTCCTGTTTCTATGAAAATGTGGGCCTGTGTTTAAGAATTAGGAGCAGGAGTAGGCCATACGGTCCCTCGAGCCTGTTTCTGCCAATGGGATAGAGAACCAGTTTTAGTTCCCTCCAACAGTACATTACTTGTGAACACTGTATGGGAGATCCAGCCTAGATTATACTCTCAAGTCTTGGACTGGTGCTTGAATCCACAAGCCTCTGACTCAGGTACCAACCGATCAGGGCTAGAGGCGACCAGAGAAATTCTTACCTTGTTGCTCCTTAAGTTACACTTAGCTCAGGGTTTTCCATTTACTGGATGAGATGTTACAAGAAGATCCTGTCTGCCTGTTAAACTGGATGTTCAAGATCCCATGGCTTTACGTGTGATAGAGCGGGATGGTCATCTGGAGTATTGGCCAACATTATTCCCCCAACCAGTATCATCAAAAAAAAAGAATTACCTGGTCATTCATCTTGCTGTTTGTGGGATGTTGCTCAAGCAAACGGTTGCACTCTTGCAAGTAATTCATTGTGTGAAGCTCTTGGACATCCAAATCATGTCAATGAATTACAATATTACAAAAATTCCACAGCACAGAAACAGGCCATTCGGCCCAACTGGTCCGTGCTGGTGTTTATGCTTCACACGAGCCTCCTCCCACCCTACTTCATCTCACTCCATCAACATATCCTTTTATTCCATTCTCCCTCATGTACTTATGTAGCTTCCCCTGAAATGCATCTGTGCTATTCACCACAGAGGCACTGGAGAAGGTGCAAAAAGGGATTTGCAAGAATGCTACCAGAACTGAGAACTAATAACTATCAGGAAAGACTGAACAGGCTGGGGATCTTTTCTCTAGAAATGAGAAGGCTGAGGGGTGACCTAAAGAAAGACTTGCATTTATATAGCGCCTATCACGACCACCGGACGTCTCAAAGCGCTAATAGAGGTCCTTAAAATTATGAAGGGGTTTGATAGAGTAAGCACAGAGAGAGTGCTTCCACTTGTGGTGGGGTGGGGGGTTGGGGGGTTGGGGGGTCCAAAGCTAGGGGTCATAAATATAAGATAGTCACTAATAAATCCAATCAGGAACTCAGGAGAAACTTCTTTAATCAGAGAGTGGTGAGAATGTGGAACTCGCTACCACAAGGAGTAGTTGAGGCGAATAGCATCGATGCATTTAAGGGGAAGCTAGATAAGTACATGAGGGAGAAAGGAATAGAAGGATATGCTGATAGGGTGAGATGAAGTAGGGTGGGAGGAGGCTCATGTGGAGCATAAACACCAGCATAGACCTGTTGAGCCGAATGGCCTGTTTCTGTGCTGTAAATTCTGTGTAATAACCTTGCAACATTTTTCCAATCTTCTTTTGATCTCTACAGAAACATAGAAAAATAGGAGCAGGAGTAGGCCATTCAGCCCTTCGAGCTTCAATATGATCATGGCTGATCCTCTATCTCAATACCATATTCCTGCTCTCTCCCCATACCCCTTGATGCCTTTTGTGTCTCGAAATCTATCTATCTCCTTCTTAAATATATTCAGTGACTTGGCCTCCACAGCCTTCTGTGGTAGAGAATTCCACAGGTTCACCACCCTCTGAGTGAAGAAATTTCTCCTCATCTCAGTCCTAAATGTCCTACCCCGTATCCTGAGACTGTGACCCCTCGTTCTAGACCCCCCCAGCCAGGGGAAACATCCTCCCTGCATCCAGTCTGTCTAGCCCTGTCAGAATTTTATACGTCATATATCGTTGTTTCAATGACACAAAGCTGGGTGGGCGTGTGTGCTGTGAGGAGGATGCCGAGAAACTCCAGGATGATTTGGACAGGTTGGGTGATTGGGCAGAAGCATGGCAGATGCAATATAATGTGGATAAATGCGAGGTTATCCACTTCCACTTTGGTGTCAAAAACAGGAAGGCAGATTATTATCTGAATGGCAATAGATTGGGAGAAGGGGAAGTGCAACGAGACCTGGGTGTCCTTGTGCACCAGTCGCTGAAGGTAAGCATGCAGGTGCAGCAGGCGGTTAAGAAGGCAAATGGTATGTTGGCCTTCGTAGCGAGAGGGTTTGAGTACAGGAACAAGGATGTCTTGCTGCAGTTGTACAGGGCCTTGGTGAGACCACATCTTGAGTATTGTGTGCAGTTTTGGTCGCCTTATCTGAGGAAGGATGTTCTTGCCATGGAAGGAGTTCAGCGAAGATTCACCAGGCTGATACCTGGGATGGCAGGAATGACGTATGAGGAGAGATTGGGTCGATTGGGCTTATACTCGCTGGAGTTTAGAAGAATGAGAGGGGATCTCATTGAAACTTATAAAATTCTGAAAGGACTGGACAGACTAGATGCAGGAAGGATGTTCCTGATGGCCGGGGAGTCCAGAACCAGGGGTCACAGTCTCAGGATTAGGGGTAAGCCATTTAGGACATAAATGAGGAGGAATTTCTTCACCCAGAGAGTGGTGAACCTGTGGAATTCTCTACCACAGAAGGCAGTAGAGGCCAATTCATTAAATATATTCAAGAAGGAGTTGGATGTATTTCTTAAGGCTAAAGGGATCAAGGGATATGGGGAGAAAGCAGGGACAGGGTTCTGAATTTGGATGATCAGCCATGATCGCATTGAATGGCGGAGCAGGCTCGAGGGGCCGAATGGCCTACTCCTGCTCCTATCTTCATTGTTTCTATAAGGTGCCACATGCAAGTATTGTCATTCCGTCGAGTCCGTAATGTGTATAGTTAGCCACCCACCAAACAGATTGTGTGCGGTTAGTTCTCAGCATTTTGCAACTGAAGTGAGGAGGTTGCTGTTTCCAAGCGGAGCAGAGAAATCAGGGCTCGTCACCAAGGCAACAACAAAGAGAAGAAAAGGAAACAAAAAAGTAAATGCTGGAAATTACACTGCAGGTGAGCCGGGTCAATGTATCTGGTAGAACCCCATGTTCGAGCTGAAAACGTGAAGTTCAGCATACATTTTAGTAGGTGTCACACCTTTGAGATTTTTGATCTTTTTTTTTTGCTTCACAGAAAAGATTTGAGAAGGAGTTGTATGTCAGTGTTGTGCTTCGAGATAAATTGAATTTTCGCGGGTTAAGAAAAGGCACGGCAGCAGGTGGGGAGTCAAAGGGGGGCGTAATATTAAACTAATCCGCCCGTCGGGAGCTGGCAGGATCGGCTGCGCAACGTTGGTTTTGCGCACTGAAGTCACTGGAGAGTAATATCTAGGCGGGGGTGTAAAACTGGCCTTCCACCCGCTCCCAGGGTTTTCCTGCCTGGAGAGTTTGGTTAAAATGACCCCCAAAAGGGTTTATTTGTTAATAGGCCAGGCACTGAGGATGTGCGTTCAAGCTAGACGGGCCAGTTTGTGGAATTTCGAGGCTCGCAGTCGACTTCAGCCTAAGACGATGAGAGCCGATTATCCCAATCTCATTCGGCCGCGGTGGTTCCTACTCGCTTTGAAATTCCTGTCCCAGCAGACAACCTTGGGTTGACATGTCACCACCGCAGAAGGAGTATCTCCCACCCTCTGTTTTGCGAAACAAAAGTTCAAGTTAAACAATAAGTGCCGTTAAAAAAAACTCAGCATCTAATTCATAAATAGATTTTCCAATCCAATCGTCTTTACTTTAAAAAATGGAAGTATTGCTGCTTAGTTTTGGCATGGTTTCTGACGCATTTCAAATGACTTTTATGTGTATTTCACCGGTACACCAACATACCGAGCGCAGATACACTCTTCTCTATGTCCATTTTGTTTGATTATGTCTCTGTAAAGCACCTTGGGCTGTTTATCTATGTGCAAGGCACTATAAAAATACAAGTTGTTGTTGATGATAATGATGCTTCGTGGGTGACAACTCATGCCAAGAACCTGAATTGCGAAGAGACTCAAAATTTCATATCGCAGATGTGTAATTTAATACATTTTAAGTGAATGCTTGGTGCTTTTTTCAATAACATGTTGTCATCATTTACTCCCCTTAAGGCAGATTTGGGTACTGTATATATTTGTCTAAAGGCCATTTCTTGTCAACGCTATTACCTGATTACTTTTTATGCCTACTGCACTCATTGGGGGCGATTTTAACCCGACTCGCTCAGCAGAAACCTGGCGGGCGGGCAGTTAAAATCGCCCCTGGCTCTTACCTGTCCGAAAGCCGCCATGATCGCAACATCTGCAATTTTAACCTGCTCTCCTGAGCAGGCAGCAAGGACACAGGCACGGAGCCAACAGGGTCCTTCTTTACATAGGCATGTTGTGGCCCGATGACTTCATTGAGACCCGACTGTAATTTTAACTCAGGCCTGAGCAGGGAATCCACCTGGAGTTAAAATCGGGGCCATCTCTCTCTCTCAGGGCACTACTCATTCTCAAAGAAAATCTGATGGCATTTTAACATTAGAAGAGAGCAGCTGATTGGGAAAACGCGAGCCTCCCAATTGTAAGCCGCAATCCACAGGATAAATGTACCCCAGTGGGGAGATGAGGAGAATTTTGTTTTTATTTTAAACACGGCGAGTTGTTGTGATCTGGAATGCGCTGCCTGAAAGGATGATGGAAGCAGACTCAATAGTAGCTTTCAAAAGGGAATTGGATAAATACTTGAAAAGGAAAAGTGTGCAGGGCTATGAGGAAAGAGCAGGGGAGTGGGACTAATTGGAGAGCTCTTTTGGAGTGCCTGCACAGGTACGATGGACCGAACGGCCGCCCCCTGTGCAGTGTGGTTCTAGGCTTGGGGAACCGTGGTATCATAGAGCCATGAAATTGTGGGTCTATCAATGTGCGGTTGGATTGAAGGAGCCGGTTTCAGGAGAGTCAGGGTAGGGAGCCAATCCCTGTGCTTTCACTGATCTTCCAGGGCACAGCTCAGCATGGTTAGCATCCAACTGTGTTGGGAGAAAGGGAGAGAGTGTTGCACTGATAGCCCCGTCCTTAACCAGAATGAGAACAACTGGGTAATGTAAGAGCACCCTTATACAGTGCCACAAAAAGAGGCTTGCGCCTTTCACCAACTCAGAATGTACCAAATTACAGCCAATGAAGTACTTTTTAAAGTGTAGTCACTGTTGTAATGTCGGAAATGCGGCAGCCAATTTGCGCACTGCAAGCTCCCACAAACAGCAATGAGATAATGACCAGATAATCTGTTTTTGTTATGTTGGTTGAGGGATAAATATTGGCCGGGGACAACTCCCCTGCTCTTCTTCGAAATAGTGCCATGGAATCTTTTACGTCCACCTGAGAGAGCAGACGGGGCCTCGGTTTAACATCTCATCCGAAAGGCGGCACCTCCGACAGTGCAGCACTCCCTCAGCACTACACTGGAGTGTCAGCCTAGATTTTGTGCTCAAGTCTCCTGGAGTGGGGACTTGAACCCACAACCTTCTGACTCTGAGGCGAAGGGTGCTACCCACTGAGCCACAGCTGACACCAGCCAAATGAAAATTGTTGTTGGAAATTCAGCTTTATTATAAAATGACAAGTGTCACAAACCAAATAATGAGATATATCATGAGATGTGCCATCTTGACTTATACTATGCACGCTCTGCTGTGCTTTAAGGTCCCCAAGAGGAATCCATTGTAAATAGGCTTTTAGGATTAACTGAGTCGTCTAGTATTAAATCAGAAAACCTTGTAAAAAAAATGAGACTTACTATAGAAACTGTTCAAAAGGCTGATTGCAATGACGGGTGTTTTGAAAAGGTTTTCTTTGAAAAGGACAAGGACTTCAGGATAAAAACCACCCAACGTATACACACTTTCAAGTAGGGGGGTCACTGGATAATGATCAGAAGCAAGGAGCCCTTGCAAATATTTCTGCCCCTCCACCGTCCCTCCTTGCTAACCTATAGCTGCTTATTCAAATTCTAGGGTCCTTGTTGGCGGAGTAAAATCTGTTAGCTCCACCAAAGCCAAAAATCAAACTTGGTAACTTACTGAACACATCGGCATCAAGTTCCTAGAGTGAGCGACTGGCTGGAGATAGCACAGAAAGGCATTTTGGTTGAAAGTATCAGAAGAAATTAAACCGCATCGTCGACGGAGCTCTACTTCACACCGAGTAGTTCTTTTAGTGCACTCCGTCATTGGAGGGGTGAACACGTGTTATATCGAAGCATTGTTTTTTTCGCCAGGCTGCTGCATGGAACATCACACTGGAAAGAGGCGCGAGATGGAGGCGATTCAAAACTGCCCACCATCCATGCCCATGATAGGCAAGATCCAACCGTCCAACTGCAGAACATCCCAGTGTGTTCCAGCAGAGGAGGAAGCTATTCTCTGTGCACTGTGTGTTTATTTATCCACGGGAGGTGGGGCGGGCATCACTGGCAAGGCCCATGAGCAGTGATTGCCCATCCCTCGTTGCCCTCGAGAAGGCGGTGGTGGGCCGCCTTCTCGAAACGCTGCAGTCCACACCGTGATGGTGCTCCCACGATGGTGTTAAGTGGGGAAATCATAAATCATTCTTGATAAAAAAGGGTTTGTGATTGGTTATGCAATTGTACATACAGTGGGGAGTGTGTTGTGGTAAGTGTCTATAGTGGGGTAAACATGCTTGTGGATGGGATGAGGGGTGGTTAGAATGAAAAGCAGATAATAAATGAACTTAATTTGTACATGTGAAAGTTAAAAAGGATTCAAAGGAGGTAATGAAATAAGAGTATTGATCATGTAATTCCCTTATGGGACATGTCCAGTATGAGTCAGTAGCAATACTGATTGATCAGAGAATATTTGAGCTATTCATTACTAATGCATTATCAGAGTCAATTTTGCATTCCCTTTTCATAATACATGAATACATATTCAACATGAAGTTAAAAATTGTATTTGCGTATTAAGAACATAAGAAATAGGAGCAGGAGTAGGTCATACGGCCCTTCGAGCCTGCTCCGCCATTCAACAAGATCATGGCTGATCTTCTACCTCAACTCCACCTTCCCGCACTATCCCCATACCCCTTGGTTCCCATAGTATCAAAATATCTGTCGATCTCTCTTGAATATACTCAACGACTGAGCCTCCTCAGCCCTCTGGGGTAGAAATTCCAAAGATTCACCACCCTCTGAGTGAAGAAATTTCTCCTCATCTCAGTCCAAAATGGCCGACCCCTTATTCTGAGACTGTGCCCCCTGGTTCTAGACCCCCCAGCCAGGGGGAAACATCCTCCCAGCATCTACCCTGTTAAGCCCCTTAAGAATTTTATACATTTCAATGAGATCACCTCTCATTCTTCTGAACTCTAGGGATTATAGGCTTAGTCTACTCAAATATCGCTGCTACATTTGGAGATGTGTTGAGTTTGTGGGTGTTTGGTAGGAATGTGAAAGAAAGAAGATTTCTAAGGAAGACACATGCTCACTTGCTTTTCTTATAAAGGGTTCCCTTGTCAATAGAAACTTGGAATAATAAGCCTACAAGCTATTGTTTATGATAGTAGCAGATGAAGACTTCGTCCATCGGTATAATATTCCATTGGCTGCTATTTTAAGGCAGGCAGTAGAGCACAAGCACTGGTCTCAGAGCAGCACAGAGCTCGCGGACCTGAATCATACTGCCAGTGAGAAGGTGGAACGTGCCGACTGGTGAATAGCATAGAGGCATTTAAGGGGAAGCTAGATAAGTGCATGAGGGAGAAAGGAATGGTCGGATATGTTGACAGGGTGAGGTGAAGTAAGGTGGGAGGAGGCTCGTGTGGACCTATTTGCCCGAATGACCGGTTTCTGTGCTGTAAAAGTCTATGTAAACAAGCATACATGCCAACCACACAAATGGACACCAAGCATGCGCACACACAAACATAGCACAAGTCTGCATCCAGGTCAGGATCGGGGCTTGGGTCCTCAAAGACAAAGATAAGTTTGTATTCCATGATTTAAATGCGGCCCCCTGACAGCGGAGTCCGATGGGGACACTATTGCCTGATTTCCTTCGCGATTCTGGCAGGCTTACGTTGCAACTGGCTAAACTAGACCTGCGCTTTGATGGCACAGACACCCCACAGACATCAGTGTAAGAGCAGCAGTAAAGAGTGGAGCTTTAAATCACCAGTACTGCTGTCAAACTGAGATCTAAAACATCATGATTCCGATGTAGCCCGCTGATACAATCTGTAAGCCTTGTATTTTTGCCAATTTTCTCGGCGAACTTTCTTTCCTTTCCTCCTCTTCCAAAGGCTTGGCTCTGCTGTACAGTTTTGCAGACTCTCTCCACTACCTCAGCCAAGTGGCCTTTGTTCACAAGTCAACTTTTACAGTGAGCACGGCCCTGTCTGGGAAAAGCCTTCTTCGACCGCACCTCCCAAACCCGCGACCTCTACCACCTGGAGGGACAAGGGCAGCAGGCGCATGGGAACACCACCACCTCCAGGTTCCCCTCCAAGTCACACACCATCCTGACTTGGAAATATATCGGCCGATCCTTCATCGTCGCTGGGTCAAAATCCTGGAACTCCCTACCTTTTTAAAAATTTGTTCATGGGATGTGGGCGTTGCTGGCAAGCCAGCGTTTATTGCCCATCCCTAATTGCCCTTGAGAAGTTGGTGGTGAGCCGTCTTCTTGAACCGCTGCAGTCCGTGTGGTGAAGGTGCTCCCACAATGCTGTTAGGGAGGAAGGTCCAGGATTTTGACCCAGCAATGATGAAGGAACGGCTGATATATTTTCAAGTCAGGATGGTGTGTAACTTGATGGGGAACTTGCAGGTGATGGTGTTCACATGCGCCTGCTGCCCTTGTCCTTCTAGGCAGTAGAGGTGGCGGGTTTGGGAGGTGCTGCCGAAGAAGCCTTGCCGAGTTGCGAGCACCGAACAGTACTGTGGGTGTACCTTCACCACACGGACTGCAGCGGTTCAAGAAGGCGGCTCACCACCACCTTCTCGAGGGCAATTAGGGATGGGCAATAAATGCTGGCCTTGCCAACGATGCCCACATCCCAGGAACGAATAAAAAAAGTGTTGGATAGCCAGGTGGTGAAGGATGGAGTACGAGAGCCCAGTCTTCACTTGCTAACAAGACACACATTACATACAGTGAACCAACCCACCCACCCACCACCCCAGATAAGCTCGCAACCCTCCCTCAGCCTACTTCCATATAAAAATATAGAGCAAGAGAGTCCCCAATTAATTCCCACCACCTGCATATAATTAACACTCAATTACCAAACACCACTTAAGTACAATTAACACTGTCTTCGCACAATATCCACATCCGCGCACTCATCCACATCCATTTCCATGTACGTGTGCCCACACTATTCCAACAGAATGCAGCAGGGCAGTGACCAGGAGCAGGACCCTGGTCTACTTCCCATTCTCGAGCCTTGTGGCGAATTGACGCACCCGCATCACCACACCGCCCGAGGTCACCCACCGCACCAGAGACCGGGAATTGAATCACAGATCCTGCCACGTCAAGTTACTCATTGGATAAACTCACTGAGCTCTTAGTCCCAGTCTTTTGCTGTGCTCTATATACGTTATTGTTACACTTAAAGTTACATAGTGTGGATGCAGAAAATGCACGCACGCACACGCAGACATGCATGCATATACACACCACACAAAGACGCACACATGCACACAGACACGCATACACATGCGCCCCACACACACACACACACACAGACATGAATGCATATACACACACATGCATACAGACACGCACGCACACCACACACATGCACACAAAGACGCACACATGCATACAGACAAGCACGCACACGCCCCACGCACTTGTACACAGACACGCACGCACACGAGCCCTACACACAGACACAAATGTGCACACGCCACACAGACACCCCCCGACACACACGCACACACACACTGCTGTCCTAGAAGTGATTCTTTTAAGGCAGAATGCTTAACTTTCCCTTTTTGTTGGGGCCTGTCATGAGACCATCAAATTTCCTGTGCCAAAAAAAGCACGCAATTTAAATAAACTGCGGAAAACAGGCATAGAGCAAGGATGCTGAAATCTTAAAATCCATCTGCCATCGCAGCCCGCATTATGTACTGAGGTCATGGAATTCTGATTAATACAATTGGGCGTTTTTAACTGTACATCAACCATTGATTGCTACAATATGAAATCTGAATCAACACAGACAATTGTCATTAGAAAACAATTGTGATGCATGACACAATATTAAAGCCGCAGTAATTGTATTATAAAATATTACCATCGTGGACTAACCCAGAGGCTATTATGTGAACCACAAGCTCATTATAGTTGCCAGTGCAGACACACTATGTACCCGCTAGTACGCCTATCCAATAATTTTGTTCAAAAAACCTCCTGCAGCACGTTCTTGGACCCTGACATTGGGCAGCGGGAGGAGAATTTGCTCTAATGTCCACTGAATTTCTCTCAGTCCAGCTCAGCTCAGCTCAGTCACAGTGTCAGCTGTGGCTCAGTGGGTAGCACCCTCGCCTCTGAGTCAGAAGGTTGTGGGTTCAAGTCCCACTCCATGGAACTTGAGCACATAAAACTAGGTTGACACTCCCAGTGCAGTGCTGAGGGAGTGCTGCACTGTCGGAGGTGCCGTCTTTCAGACGAGACGTTAAACCGAGGCCCCGCCTGCTCTCTCAGGTGGACGCAAAAGATTGCATGGCACTATTTCGAAGAAGAACAGGGGAGTTATCCCCGGTGTCCTGGGCCAATATTTATCTCTCAACCAACATCACGAAAGCAGATTATCTGGTCATTATCACATTGCTGTTTGTGGGAGCTTGCTGTGTGCAAATTGGGTGCCGCATTTCCCACATTACAACAGTGACTACACTCCAAAAGTACTTCATTGGCGGTAAAGCGCTTTGAGACGTCCGGTGGTCGTGAAAGGCGCTGTCTAAATGCAAGTCTTTCTGAATTTCTCTCAGTGACTGACACAAGCGCACAAATTTCAGCAAGGCCTGCGGTGGGAAGGACGGTCAATGCAGCATCCTCCCGAGCACAAGCTGATTGATTTTTGCGGTGCACTTAAACTGGGCGATTGTTTCAATGGTCGTAATCCGTTCGAGATGTAAAATTGTGCCGCTGGACCCGGGCGATGAAACCGTTTTACATTGCAAGCCCAGTCCGGCAATTGAGACTGGCTTTATTGTACAGTGCTGGGTTGCGTCAGAACAGAAGATCGGGAAGGATCTGTGGATTAGTGGGAAGGGGCATTTTGGACCAAAACAATCCCAAGTTGCGAGCTGGCTGCCTGTCAATCAAGGTGACCTGATCGAGAGCTGTTCGATTACGAAGGGGTTCGATAGGGTAGATGTCGAGAAGATGTTTCCACTTGTGTGGGGTGAGACCAGAACTAGGGGGTCATAAATATATATCGTCACTAATAAATCCAAAAGGGAATTCGGGAGAAACTTCTTTACCCAGGGAGTGGTGAGAATGTGGAACTCGCTACCACAGGGAGTAGTTGAGGCGACTAGCAGAGATGGATTTAAGGGGAAGCTAGATAAACACACGAGGGAGAGAGGAATGGAAGGATATATTGATGGGGTGAGATGAAGAGGAGTGGGAGGAGGCTCGTGTGGAGCACAAACACCGGCATGGACCTGTTGGGCTGTAACTGTGCCGTACGATCCATGTAATTTTCAAAATTCTAAACCAAACACCCGGAGGCTTGTTTGATTTTTAAAGTCGAACATTATTTGTCCACTACATCTTTTAGTGTCGTGTGATGCAGAGGCGTCAGTTAGAAAGATTTTCAGCAGCAGCAAAACAAATACAAAACAAACACAAACGAGCCGCAAATTTTATTCAGTAATGCAGTCTTTTCGATCCTTTTTTTAAGTTTCAGGACAGCCCCGTCCAAAAACCGATCGGTGACATTCCTGCCACAGTTCAAAAAATTCCAACCATGCCAAAATGTTTTAGACATCACCAATATATTCTGAAAGGAATATTTATATTTCGGGGAGAAAACTATCTCCATTCATTTATTTAAAATTTAATTTAAGTGCAGATAAACTTTATATATATGTGTATATGTGTGTGTGTGTGTGACAGAGGTGTGTGTGAGAGAGAGAGAAAGACAGAGAGAGATGGAGTTGTGTGTGAGAAAGAGAGATAAAGAGAGACGGTGTGTGTGAGAGAGACGGAGATGTGTGTGTGTGTGAGAGAGAGACAGTGTGTGAGAGAGAGAGAGACGGAGATGTGTGTGTGTGTGAGAGAGAGAGACGGAGATGTGTGTGTGTGAGAGAGAGAGAGACGGAGATGTGTGTGAAAGAGAGAGAGACAGTGTGTGTGTGTGTGTGAGAGACAGTGTGTGTGAGAGAGAGAGACGGAGGTGTGTGTGAGTGAGAGAGAGAGAGATGGCGATGTGTGTGTGTGAGAGAGAGAGACGGAGATGTGTGTGTGTGAGAGAGAGAGACGGAGATGTGTGTGTGTGTGAGAGAGAGACAGTGTGTGTGTGAGAGAGAGAGAGACGGAGGTGTGTGTGAGTGAGAGAGAGAGACAGTGTGTGTGTGTGTGTGAGAGACAGTGTGTGTGAGAGAGAGAGACGGAGGTGTGTGTGAGTGAGAGAGAGAGAGATGGCGATGTGTGTGTGTGAGAGAGAGAGAGATGGAGATGTGTGTGTGTGAGAGAGAGAGACGGAGATGTGTGTGTGTGTGAGAGAGAGACAGTGTGTGTGTGAGAGAGAGAGAGACGGAGGTGTGTGTGAGTAACAGAGAGACGGAGATGTGTGTGAGAGAGAGAGAAAAAAAGCAAGAGAGACGGAGGCAGGCTCCAGAGAGATGAGGTAATTTGGGTTTGTGGTTGTCAGATAGTTTCATTGACTTGAAGCAAATGAATGCACCACATTAGGCCTATCAACACCTTGAGCACATTCAATTCAAAGCTGATAAATTGTGGAGGGAGTATGTGTTTATTGGAATTCTCACTGCAGTGGAAAACAATTGAAGCAGGCCAGAGACACCCAATCAGATTAGCTTAATTTCAAGAAGACGATGTTGGTTAGAATTCAATTGTACTTAAATTACAGATGGCTTGTGCTACTGTTTGGTGCTGTGGGAATCCTTGGCGATACCTATAGAGCCCTTCAGAAAAATGCAATCAGTTTATCCACACAACAGTAGAACCACAGTACCGTGGTTATTTTAAGACAATTCATTGAAAGTATATGAATAATCTTGGTGATAAACTGATGGCTAGAGTTTCCAGTCTGTTTAGAGGAGATTTTTTCCCTCCCACTTTTCATTACTCCTCGTTAGTCATGGCTCAGTGGGCAGCACCCTCGCCTCTGAGTCAGAAGGTCGTGGGTTCAAGTCCAGAGGGAGTGCTGCACTGTCGGAGGTGCCGTCTTTCGGATGAGACGTTAAACCGAGGCCCCGTCTGTTCTCTCAGGTGAACGTAAAAGATCCCATGCTGCTATACGGCGAAGACCTGGGGAGTTCTCCCCAGTGTCCCGGTCAATATTTATCCCTCAACCAACAGCACCAAAAAAAAAGGTTATCTGGTCATTATCACATTGCGGTTTGTGGGAGCTTGCTGTGCGCAACCTAGCTGCCGCGTTTCCTACATTACAACAGTGACCACACTTCAAAAGTACTTCATTGGCTGTAAAGCGCTTTGGGAGGTTCTGGAGTCGTGGAGGGTGCTACATAAATGCAAGTCTTTCTTTCAAGCTGAGATCAGAGGGGGATTTTCCCAGGCCTGGGGAGGCGGGTATGGAGGCGGGACTGCCGGGAAAATGGCAGAAACTAGGAGCGGGTACCAACCCACCCCCAACCCGCCTCCGTGCCATCTTCCCGGGAGGCGGGTCCCCGACTCGCGCAGGGACCCGTCTCCTCGAGGCGAGAAGGGGATTCGAGCCAATTAACTGCCTGTTAACAGGTAGTTAACAGGCAGTTTTGAGGCTTTTCCCCATTTTACGCCTGCACTTGCGGGTTTCCCGATGGCTGCGAACCTCGCCAGGGACCGCGAGACGAGCAGTGGGTCTGCAGGGGTGAGAGGGATCGAAAAGTCCACTGTGGAGGTGAGTGATGGGTGCAAGTGTGGAGAGGTAAGTATGGGAGGTGAGTGTAAAGTGTTGGAAAAAGTTTCCTTACCTTTGCTTCTTTCTGCAGGCTTCAACCCTTGAGGATCCGGAGGTGCCTCATCTCAACGGCAGAGATGACAGAATGGCTGCTGCATTCTCAGATGCAGCAGCCATCTGCTTTCTGCTGAGGAGAGAGGTCTTGGTGAGCCTTCTGTGCAAGGGCTCACATTAGAACAGAGATTGCCAGTGTTTGACAGCTTCTCAAAGCTGTCAAACGCTGACAATTCCTCTGTCAAATTTTTTTTCGACAGATGAAGCGTCATACGCTGACGTCATCTGTCACCGGCTTTCCCTTAATTGGCCAGGCCAATCAAGGGAAAATAGCGTGGGCTGGTCAGACGTCGCTGGAAACCCGGAAACCAGAAGTCCCGCCTCCAGCACATCTCCATTGAGAAAATCCAGCCCCAGCTATCTAACCTGCGACCTCTTGGCCTGTACCACACTAAGTCGCACATTCATGCCTTTGCCTACTAGGTCATCGGCGAAGCTTATTGATGGAGCGGAGTAAATCGACCAGCAAACTACGGCGATGCACAACTCACGGTGTATCTCTTCCTCGCCTGAACTGGCTGGCCGATTTTTGCGCCTTCATAGGGCCGTGTGTCGTGAACCCGCCCTTATTTTCCCAGCGAGCTTCCGGCCGATATGGTGGCAGGAATGCGCGAGGTAACGAGTTCCCCAGCTTCAAGTCTCTTGAGAAGGAATGAGTTAAATTAACCCCCCCGCCCCCCATTCCCCTAAAAGCTACCGCCCCTGTAGATGCTCAGATGCAGAATTACCTGCTGAACTAGGATGCTGGAGCATGCATTAGTATAATGAAAATCTGCGAGTTGCTCATTGAAACCCCAGTACTGTTTCTCTGAGTGTTGAAGGATCAATTTGGTTAGACTTCTGCCCTTGTTATACTTGTCCCTGGCTGTACGCTGTGTTGTATCATATTTAATATATATACAGATATGGTCTGAAGAAAAATAGAAAATGCTGGAAATACTCAGCAGGTCAGGCAGCATCTGTGGAGATAGAAACAGTTAACATTTCAGGTCGATGACCTTTCTGTGGAGATAGAAACAGAGTTAACGTTTCAGGTCGATGACCCTTCTGTGGAGATAGAAACAGAGTTAACATTTCAGGTCGATGACCCTTCTGTGGAGATAGAAACAGAGTTAACGTTTCAGGTCGATGACCCTTCTGACGAAGGGTCATCGACCTGAAACGTTAACTCTGTTTCTATCTCCACAGATGCTGCCTGACCTGCTGAGTATCTCCAGCATTTTCTCTTTTTATTTCAGATTTCCAGCATCCGCAGTATTTTGCTTTTGTATTATGGTCTGGAGACCCTTCTCTGAACAGATAGCAAAATTCTATGGGAACGTCAACCAAACGGTTCAAAGGAAAAAAAAAGCTTGCACAGAACCACCAGTGATGGACAGAATGATACCAAAATATGGTCTAATGGTCGGGTGCGTCCGAGTAGTTTTTTTTTTAATCTCGCTCCTGTCAGAGCAGGTCAGAGGCAGTGCCGTTAAATCACAGCACCTGAAGCTGTGGAGAGAGCATGCAATTAGTGATTGACAGTGCATGACACCGAGGAGAGAGGGTGGCCCATGTGAATATGTTGGGAGGCAGAACTCCTCGCTCGGTGCTAAAGTTGCTCTTCGTCGCCGGTGGAGTCTCGCGCCGTCCCCATCTGATAAACTCCTCATCTCACGCGGTCTCCAGGGCAGCCCTTGCAGCGAGGAGATTGTTGAGGGAGCTCCCATGTTGCAGGCACTGTTGGGCATTCCTTCATTCTGATAATTTCTTCAAACTCTGCTGAAGGCGTTGGGACAAGAAATTAGTCCTTTTCCGGGTTGAAAATGGGCGCTAAACGTACAAAATTTCTCTGGGGGTGGGGGATGCCTAAAAGACGTCTGACCCCGTATTGGGTCGGGCGGTTGTTCAGGCGTCTCTGGCAGCTGCGCGTTAGAGGTGAGCGGCACATTCACGCCCTTGCAGTTTCCTGCAGGCATCTCCGGATCGCGCTCTCAGGAGGTGGGAATCCTAGCAGATTTCCCATTCTCCAGCTCAAGGGCTTTGAGGCCAAGTGCAGCAGCCCTACTGCTATCCTGCTGAGGTCAGTCAACTTAGAATGGGGCAGGAGCTGGATCTGGGGCTTTCTGGTTGTATCTATATTAAACCTGCTCTTACCAACTGAGCCATCGAGAAAACGAGTACTAATTTTTTAATAACCCCAATTACATCAATGTCATGCTTTCTCCCATCTTTAGCAAAAATGGAAATATAAATGACAAGTTTTATGATTATCCATGTTTGCAAATAATGGTGAACGAACCCTTAATGTGCCGTGGGCATTCTCGTTTGTTGGCCATTTTCTGCCTATGTTTGTCTTGTATCATGTAATCTCGCCTCTGAGTCAGAAGGTCGTGGGTTCAAGTCCCACTCCAGAGACTTGAGCACCAAAATCTAGGCTGCCGCTCCCAGTGCAGTGCTGAGGGAGTGCTGCACTGTCAGAGGTGCCGTCTTTCAGATGAGACGTTAAAACCGAGGCCCCGTCTGCTCTCTCAGGTGGACGTAAAAGTACCATGCCACTATTTCGAAGAAGAGCAGGGGGAGTTATCCCTGGCGTCCTGGCCAATACATATCCCTCAATCAACATCGTGAAAATAGATAGGGGTAGAAATTAGGTCGCACCCCATTTGGGGTGCAAATATCGTCTGGACGCAAATATTAGCGCCTGGCGCTAATTATCGGCACTGACTGGAAACTTCACTTTTACCGCCCCGGGAGGTGAGTGGAGCGCTAAAGCAGGCGCTGCACACCTGTCTTAAGGCGCAAAGGCCAAGGAGTGAGGCGCTAACTCAGAGCGCTGGTGAAGCTCATGTAATGTCAGTCAGCAATGGAACACACACACAATGGCACGGGCCAGTTCTTAAAGGGGATGGTTAATCTTGCTTTCCATCCACATCCTGTTCATTGCAGCCTTGAATCTCGGCCTGGAGAGACTTGCACATCAAATGTGCTGGAAAGAACAATGGAGAGTACCAGGCAAAGAGCTCAGAGTGCAGCTCCCACAGTCTCTGCTAAATCGATACAAGGAATGGCAAATCAAAATGAACCTGCAAAGTGCTGCTCAGTACCCAAAACTCCTTCACACAACGTTGAATCTCTCCAGAAGTCTCTCCCTCTCGCTCTCAGAATGCGTAGTTCAAAAATGCCACCAACAATAAAAGACAGGAAGAGGCCCCCTTTAAATAGCACCCCCTCCAGCCCCACAGCGATTGATAGCGTTCCAGTCTTCTGGTCGTTGGATGCGCCAGGCGGTAAGGCAGGGGGCGCCACTCAATTTCCGCTCCGGGGCGCCACAAGGGCGTTGCACCATGGAATGACGTCACAATCTGCGCGCGCAGGTGGTCGCAGCGGTAAAGTTTAGCGCCGCCGCACAATCTCTAGTTAAGTTCCCGAGCGGCGCAAACATCGCTGCGCCTGGGCGTTAGCGGCTTTGCGCCCCATTAGCGCCCTCTTAAGGCGCTAACGGGAGGCGCAACCAACTGAATTTTTACCCCATAATCTTTTCATTATCACATTGCTGTTTGTGGGAGCTTGCTGTGCGCAAATTGGCTGCCCTGTTTCTTATATGACACCAGCGACTTCAATTCAAAAGTACCTCATTGACTAAATCAGATTATCTGGTCATTATCACATTGCTGTTTGTGGGAGCTTGCTGTGCGCAAATTGGCTGCCGCGTTTCCTACATTACAACAGTGACCACACTTCAAAAAGTACTTGCAGGAACTTGATGTGAATGACGAGACAAGGTCCAATTTGGCCAGCAAAGTCACAACAGTCAGTGGTAATCATTTTGTTTATAAAGCCATCTGGTACACGGACCAACATGTCCCCAAGAAACCTTCAGCTGCAATCCTCTTATTACAGAGCTTTCAACAGATATAACATGTGGCATCTCATTGATTTACTTTGGTTATAGATCTCCAAAATAAAAGGTCTAGCTTCATTGTTCTTTCCCCCCCCGCCCCCATCAGCTCTTTGGTTGTCAGAAAGTTTTATATCGATATTTTACGTACCTTGTAAAACTTACCGACTCTTGAAATCCAATGTTTGGAGAGTGTTTACTTGCTGCTGGCATTATTGTGGAGTTCGACCGATCTAGTCAGCCGTGGCTCAGTAGGTAGCACTCTCGCCTCTCAGGCAAGAAGGTTGTGGGGTCAAGTCCCAACTCCAGCACAAAAATCAAGCCTGACACTCCCAGTGCAGCGCTGAGGGAGCGCTGCACTGCCGGAGTCTGCCGTCTTCGGATGAGACGTTAAACCGAGGCCCCGTCTGCTCTCTCAGGTGGACGTAACAGATCCGACGGCCACTATTGCGAAGAAGAGTTATCCCTGGTGTTCTGGCCAATATTTATCCCTCAAGCAACATCACTAAAACAGATGATCTGGTCATTATCACATTGCTGTTTGTGGGAGCTTGCTGTGCGCAAATTGGCTGCCCTGTTTCCCACATTACAACAGTGACTACTTCATTGGCTGTAAAGCGCTTTGGGACATCCTGAGGTCGTGCAAGGCGCTATAGAAATGCAACTTGTATGGTTTTCGAGCCTAAAGGCAAACCTTTTGGTGTGCGAAGTTGAATGACTACTGGCTACATTTGGGTGAAAAGTGATGAACTTTTAAGGAACACTTGGAATTTTAATCAATCTATAAACTGCCTCTTAATGACATCTTTTGCATTGAGTTCGAAACGCCAAGTGGAACATTAAAGCATCACACTGCCAAAATGCACCTAACCCGAGCTTTACACGCCAATCTAAAATATAGATTTGATCAACATTAGAAATGTATGTGAAGCTTCTAGTTAATTTGCATAGTTTATCCATCATTCATCTTGAAGAATCTCATTTGGCCAGGGTTTGGAATGAGTACAGATGATAACACTTCAGATCTAGGCCACTTGTGCTGGACTAAAGAAAGAAAGATTGCATTTATATAGCGCCTTTCACAGCCACCGGACTTCACAAAGTGTTTTACAGCCAATGAAGTACTTTTTGAAGTGTAGTCACTGTTGCAATGTAGGAAACGCAGCAGCCAATTTGCACACAGCAAGGCTCCCACAAACAGCAATGTGATAATGACCAGATAATCTGTTTTTGTTATGTTGATTGAGGGATAAATATTAGCCAGGACACCGGGGATAACTCCCCTGCTCTTCTTCCAAATAGTGCCATGGGATCTTTTATGTCCACCTGAGAGAGCAGACGGGGCCTCGGTTTAACGTCTCATCCGAAAGACGGCACCTCCGACAGTACAGCACTTGCTCAGCACTGCACTGGAGTGTCAGCCTAGATTTATGTGCTCAAGTCCCTGGAGTAGGACTATGAACCCACAACCTTCTGACTCAGAGGCAAGTGTGCTACCCACTGAGCCACAGCTGACACTGTCAGATACTGACACTGTCAAAGAGTACAATGTCAGTTGACTTCATGCTCAAGGGAACTGGCTTAGCAGCAAGACACTCTTCCCTTTCCTGCGCCCAAAATCCCACAAAATTGGTCGATGGATTGGAGTTACAGGCAGTATGAGGCTCAATGCCCCTTCATATTATAAAAAAGAACTTGCATTTATGTCTTGAGTATTGTGTGCAGTTTTGGTCACCTTATCTGAGGAAGGATGCTCTTGCCATGGAGGGTGTGCAGCGAAGATTCACCAGACTGATACCTTGGATGGCAGGAATGACGTACGAGGAGAGATTGGGTCGATTGGGCTTATACTCGCTGGAGTTTAGAAGAATGAGAGGAGATCTCATTGAAACTTATAAAATTCTAACAGGGCTAGACAGACTGGATGCAAGAAGGATGTTCCCGATGGCGGGTGAGTCCAGAACAAGAGGTCACAGTCTAAAGATAAGGGGTAAGCCATTTAGGACTGAGATGAGGAGGAATTTCTTCACCCAGAGAGTGGTGAACCTGTGGAATTCTCTACCACAGAAGGCAGTTGAGGCCAATTCATTAAATATATTCAAGAAGGAGTTAGATATATTTCTTAAGGCTAAAGGTATCAAGGGATACGGGGAGAAGGCAGGGACAGGGTACTGAGTTTGGATGATCAGCCATGATCTCATCGAATGGCGGAGCAGGCCCGAGGGGCTGAATGGCCTACTCCTGCTCCTATCTTCTATGCTTCTATGTTTCTATGTTGCTCTTTACCTCTCAGAAACATCTCAAGGTGCTTCACGTACAGTGAATTATTTTGAAGTGCTAAGCAGGCAAACGTGACAGCCAGACTGTGCATAGCAGGATCCCACAAGCAGCAACGAGATGAATGACTGGCGTTGGTTGAGGAGCAATCTTTGGCCAGATCCCTGAGGGAAGTCCCTGCTCTTCTTCAAATTGTGCCGTTGTACTTGTGACATCCACCAGAGCGGGCAGGCTGGTCGGTTTTGTATCTGATCCAAAGGACGACAGCTCCAGTCGGGCAGTGCTCCCTCGGTACCCCATTGGAGCGTTGACCCAGATTGTGTGCTCGAGTCTTGGAGTGGGACACAGCCTTCTGATTCCGAGGTGGCGAGTGCTGCCAACCAAGCCAAGCTGACAACTCTAAAGTATATGAAAGCGATCCTGTCTTTCACATTACCGAGGTGAGATGCTCAAGGCCGATACTGAAGCTTTATTTTGTGTTCTGTGGAGGGACCTGCTCTCATGGGGAAAAATGACGAGAAGGTTGCAGTTCACTGCTTCACGGTTACTGGAACCAGTCTTTTATACTATCCAGCAACTTTTTATCTCTGCGATATTGGACTCAATTAGATGCTGTCTAATCAGACTCTGAAGACCAATTTAATTTTTTTTTTAAAGAATATATCCTTTAATATTTAAAGATAAAATCAACATTGCGTAATGGGATTTTGATTGATAGAGATGTTCCTTTATGGGAACTTTTTTTTTCTGAGGCAGTAATTGATTTCTCAATGAATTTAAATCAGTTGACGCTGGGTTTTGACTGAAAAATGGAGCAACTTGGTTTCCAATGGATCAGCCCAGTTATCACAAACAGACTTCAGTTTTACAGGGAAGGAGCGTGGGCGCGGTATTCCCTGCGTGCGAATGTTATTTCGTTCCGAATGTATTTTGCTAGTGCATAAACACAGTCTCGCACTAATATTGGTGGCTACTTTAAAGGCGCTATATATATTTTTTTTATTCATTCACAGGATGTGGGCGTCCCTGGCAAGACCGGCATTTATTGCCCATCCCTAATTGCCCTTGAGAAGGCGGTGGTGAGCCACCTTCTTGACAACTGAGTGGCTTGCTGGGCCATTTCAGAGGGGCGGTTAAGAGTCAACCACATTGCTGTGGGTCTGGAGTCACATATAGGCCAGACCGCTTAAGGACGGCAGATTTCCTTCCCTAAATGCAAGTTGTTGCTGTTGTTCTGACTGTCACCTGCCTTTGCAGTGGGCTGGCGAGAGAGTGGAAGCTCCTAAAGAGGGCTGTGGAGGCTCAGTCGTTGAGTATATTCAAGACAGAGATCGATAGATTTTTGAATATTAAGGGAATCGAGGGATATGGGGATAGTGCAGGAAAGTGGAGATGAGGTAGAAGATCAGCCATGATCTTACTGAATGGCGGAGCAGGCTCGAGGGGCCGAATGGCCTCCTCCTGCTCCGATTTCTTATGTCTTAAAGACCCTTCTTTTCCATTTTCTCCTGCATAGGGGCATCAAAACCCACAGACTCTGCAGTGTAGATGCAAATACAGGCCTCTGCCTCACGAAAAGTCCTCTAAAGTCTCTTGTCGTTCTGGCTGGTCCATATTTTTATCTTCAGTATCTTAAAACCTTTTGATATTTTTATGGTTGTGACGCATGGCATATTGGAATCGCTGGAGGACGCAGTGACAGGTAGCAGCTGCTGTTCTTACTCCCTCCAGAGATGGCACTGTTGTCCCCTTTTTTTTAAACAAAAAACAATATTACAAGCTAGTCCCATTTATGCCAGAGCTGGTGCTGTCACTTCTCTCAGCCTCTTACAACAAACACAACTTGCATCTATATAGCGCCTATAACATAGCAAAAACGTCCCAAGGCGTGTCACAGGAGCGTTATCAGACATCATTTGACACTGAACCACATAAGGAGAAACTAGTTGATGGTACAAGGACAAGGGGATGCAGATTTAAGTTTTTGGGCAAGAGATACAGGGAGGATGTGAGCAAGAACTTTTTTACGCAGCGAGTGGTGATGACCTGGAACTCGCTGCCGACGGAAGTGGTGGAAGCAGAGACACTCAATGTTTTCAATGGGGAGACTGGATAGGCACTTGAGGGAAATAAACTTGCAGGGCTACGGGGATAGAGCGGGAGAATGGGACTGACTGGATTGCTCTACACAGAGAGCCGGCACGGACTCGATGGGCCGAATGGCCTCCTTCTGTGCTGTTATGACTCTAGGGGGGAAAAATTCAGTTGGTTGTGCCTCCCGTTAGCGCCTTAAGAGGGCGCTAATGGGGCGCAAAACATCTAGCGCCCAGCCGCGGCGAAGTTTGCGCCGCTCGTAAAATTAACTAGAGATTTTGCGGTGGCGCTAAACACTACCGCCACGATCTCCTGCGCCGGCAGATCGTGATGTCAGTCGAGTGCGCAACGCCCCGGTATCGCCCCGGAGCGGATATTGAGTGGCGCCCCCTGCCTTACTGCCTGACGCTAGCAACGACAGGTTGAGGGGAGCGTTCTGCAGTCATGAAGTGAAAGGGGGAGCGCTATTTAAAGGCGACCGCTTCCTGCCTTTTATTGTTGGTTCCATTTTTGAACTACGCATTCTGAGAGAGAGAGAGAAAGACTTCTGGAGAGATTCAACGCTGTGTGAAGGAGTTTTGGGTACTGAGCAGCACTTTGCAGGTTCATTTTGATTTGCCATTCCTTGTATCGATTTAGAAGAGCCTGTTGGGGCTGTACTCTGAGCTCTTTGCCTGGTACTCTCCATTGTTCTTTCCAGCAGATTTGATGTGCAGGTCTCTCCAGGCCGAGATTCAAGGCTGCAATGAGCAGCATGTGGATGGAAAGCAAGATTAACCCTCCCCTTTAAGAACTGGCCCGTGCCATTGTGTGTGTGTTCCATTGCTGACTGACATTACATGAGCTTCGCCAGCGTTCGGAGGTAGTGCCTCGCTCCTCGGCCTTTGCGCCTTAAGACAGGTGTGCAGCGCCTGATTTAGCGCTCCAATCACCTCCAGGGGCGATAAAAGTCAAGTTTGCAGTCGGTGGCCATAATTAGCGCCAGGCGCTAATCTTTGCGCCCGGCCGATAATTGCGCCCCAAATGGGGCGATACTGAATTTCTCCCCCTATGACTCTATGAAATGTTCCCTTTTTGCTGTAAGACCGCGCAGCGCTCTGCAGCTCCCGCGCAGCCAGCTCACTGGCTTTTAAATAGGAAAAAAATGCAACCGTGCAGTATTTTGACTGGGCCGCGCAGCCCCTTAAAGGGGCCGTGCACCCAAAAGAAATGAAAGGGAACATTGATGAGATATTAGGGCAGCTTGGTCAAAGAGGTAGGTTTTAAGGAGCATCTTAAAGGAGGAAAAGAAAAGAATGACTTGCATTTATATAGCGCCTTTCACGACCACCGGACGTCTCAAAGCGCTTTACAGCCAATGAAGTACTTTTTGAAGTGGAGTCACTGTTGTAATGTGGGAAACACAGTAGCTAATTTGCGCACAGCAAGCTCCCACAAACAGCAATGTGGTAATGACCAGATAATCTGTTTTTAGTGATGTTGGTTGAGGGATAAATATTGGCCAGGACACCGGGGATAACTCCCCTGCTCATCTTCGAAATAGTGCCGTGGGATCTTTTACGTCCACCTGAGAGAGAGCAGGAGAGTGAGGTGGAGAGGTTTAGGGAAGAAATTCCAGAGTTTAGGGCCTAGACAACTGAAGGCACGGCCACCAACGGAGTGACAAAAAGAAACTGAGGATGTGCAAGAGGCCAGATTTGGAGGTAGAAAGCACAGGTGAGAGACTTACCTGCCTGAGTTCGATCAGAACTCCAATTGGAAACCCATAGGCTCTCCTTGTCATTACTATCAGAAAACCTGGGCCATCGTTTCCTCTGATTAACCGCGACCAAGGCGATCCATTAGTGTAACAAATAAACAGTTACTTTTTTATTGAAGAGGTGGAGTTGCCGAGATGACACCACTTTTAAACTTGGAGGAAGATCTGACTCTTGACGTGATGACACCTTTCTGTCGCCAATACCACTATCTTGCTGCAAGTTATTGTAATCAGATCAGATTTAATGACAGGAAAATTCTGCCGAGCCCTTGATATTAATTTGTGAAATGATGGAGGGCTCTTGTCCTATTGAGAGCAGAAGTTCTCTTTAATAAAATTTATTCTGTGGCATCGCATGGGTATGAACCAGATGCCCACAGCTTCAAAGTAAAACGTGCGCTAACTCTGTTTGGGCACTCTGATACTGGCACAGCTGCGCAGTGTGCCACCAGTACCTGGTGAGGCCTTTGGTGCGTTCAACTGATGTTTCATTGATTTTCTTCACAAGCAATTACGCCAAACATTATTGACGCCAGAACCCGATGGAACAGGAGGTCTGCAAAGCAGTAAAGGATATAAAATAAGGGCCCTGTGTCTTTTACTTAGCTAGAGATTTAATTAGTTTTAAAAGTCGGGATACTGTGAACACCGTGGAAAGTGACTATGGAGGTTTAATTAGATTTGATTTTTGATGGGTTTGAAATTGGCCAAAGCTAGAGGGATGATAGCGCTGTTCAGCGTCAAATGGGAGCTAGTGCTGAGCCAAGGCAAGCTGCAGTTATGTGATACCCTGCAGAAGTACTGAGTTACTGAGTCCAATTGCAAATGTAGACATTATTCTTGCTGTGCGCTTGGCTTAACCTGCAGGCCTGGTGGAAGTGTGGACAGCGGAAGCCGCTGGGAGTCCTCCGATCACACCAGTGAAGATGCACACAGCCTACTCTAGCTGATGGACTGCTGCTGCCAATAATTAGTAGCCAGGATTTGTTTCTGCTCGATTGGAGCTATATATATTTGGGTCTCCTTTAAACGTCAGTGTTTTATTGAAGCGGCAAGACTGGAGTAGTCCTGACAGAGCGCATTTTGGTGCCGGGAGCGACAACTTGTATTTATACAGCGCCTTTAACGTAGTAAAACGTCCCCGTAGCGCTTCACAGGAGCGATTATCAATCAAAATTTGACACTGAGCCACACAAGGAGATATTAGGACAGGTGACCAAAAGCTTGGTCAAAGAGGTAGGATTTAAGGAGCGTCTTAAAGGAGGATGTGATGCGGAGATGCCGGTGTTGGACTGGGGTGGACAAATGTGAGAAGTCGCACAACACCAGGTTATAGTCCAACAGCTTTATTTGAAATCACAAGCTTTCGGAGCGCTGCTCCTTCGTCAGGTGAAGTGAAGAAATACAAATGGGCACAGCATATATAGACAGAGAGCAATGCCTGTGCAGAGAACAATGCCAGACGACTACAGTTAATCTTTCTAACTGCCCTTTATCACACCTCGGCAGAGAGACAATCACGGCAATCAAAGGTGTGGATGGTGTCCAACCAGGTCAGTCAGGAAGACATTGGCCCAAAAATTCGTGAGGAAGCCTTCGTGCGAGGGTAAGGCTTCCCCGCGATCTCTCACTGCGCGTTGGCTTTTTCAGTTCCAGCTCGCACGAACTTGATGTTCTGGACAGCTGCTGTGCAGTGCTTTTGTATCCCACAGGCGTAGTTAATTCGTGCGAGCTGTGGGATCACGTGACTCAGTTAGAGCCAATGGCAGCACAGCATCTTCCATTCATAACTTTCACATAAGTGCTGTGAAAGCTATGAATACTATAGCCCCCCAAAAGAACAGCTAAACCTCAATTAAATTTTAAAAAAACCATCACATTAATAAAATAAGTATAGTTAAATAAATTAACCATTTTAAATAAAAAATTAAATTTTTGAAAAAATTTAAAATCTTTTAAAAAGTTATAAAAATAAACTTACCTGTCTTTAAAGTCTCTAAAAAAGATATACCTGTTAAAAAAAATTCAAAATAATACTTAATTCACGACTTACCTTGTTAAAAGTGGGTCTTACTCCTCCTTTTTTTATGTGTAAAATCTTCCATACTTACCTGCGCGTTGAAACCACTAAGTGCACTGCATGCGCGCAGCCTGTAGCGTGCACGCGGTTCACCTAGGAACCGCCCCCTTTTCCATTCACCAAGTGCCGGTTTTCAGCGCATGCGCAGTGCATGCAGAAAACTGGCAATTGGAGACAGAATACGCGAGAGTACACAGTGCGTACTCTCGCGTATCAACACAAATTTTTGGGCCATTACATCAAAGACGATAGCAAAATACAACAAAGACAATGAGGTGGGGAGAGAGGTAGAGAGTCCTGAAAGAAAGATCTTTCCACGCACCACCATCATTCTGGTTGGGACAATCTGGTCTGCCATGCAACGGTTTTTGGTGTTCAGAGCAAAACATTTTCTGAGTTGTCGGGCTCTAATCACTGCAGTCCATGTTGGTGTTTACAGGTCCGTTTCCATAAGAGATATGCAGATAAATGCAGACCACAAACTACTTCTTTGATCACGCGAGGCACCTTAACCTAACTGTTTGTTGGGTACCGGAACGGTTATATTTCCCCCAACTGTGCTCCAATACCAAACCGTACCTTTTCGAAGGAGGTCAGCAGTTTAACGCTGGTGTATCCCATTTTATTTCTTCGCACGTGCTTCAGAAGAAATGCATCTTTCTCCAGGATCTCATCCGAGAGGTCTGAGCAATTAGTTTTTGCAGGCGCTCGGGATCAGGAGGCCTCCAATCACTGTCCAGCTCATCCTGCTCATTCTCTGCTCCACTGAAAGAGGAACATTCATCAATGGTTGAACAAAGGGCTTCATTTAATAGGTAAGTTTATACTTAACCTGTAGCTTAGAGACATTTCATGCTATAAAGACTAACAACTCCTGTCCTTCAATAAAAGGAAAGTTTTCCTAGGTGGCAGAGTCCAGGGACAGACAGCTCACCATCGTAATTATATTGGTTATGCCATCAGGCTCCATGGAGCCCATCGAGTAAATCCAAGGGGAGTGTTGGGTTCAGATATGCTGAAACATTTCTCCTCCCTCAATTTTCTACCCTCCGCCTGAAGCTGCCAACACATGCAAGAGCCATGGACTGCCAGCGAGATGTTCAACCTCAAGGGGCATCATAGCCAACCTTAAACCAGTCATCACCCCCTTCCCAACCTTCCCGGGCCCCCAGTCCCGCACCCACTCCCACCCACCCCGGCTCCGCACCCCCTCCCTGGCCCTGCAACCAAGAACCGGGAGGGGGAGTGTGGGAGGTGAGGAGAAATGTTTTTTACACAGCGAGTTGTTGTGATCTAGAATGCACTGCCTGAAAGGGCGGTGGAAGCAGATTCAATAATAACTTTCAAAAGGGAATTGGATAAATACTTGAAGGGGAAAATTTTGCAGGGCTATGGGGAGAGAGTAGGGGAGTGAGACCAATTGCATAGCTCTTTCAAAGAGCTGGCACAGGCTCGATGGGCCGAATGGCCTCCTTCTGTGCCGTGTGTGTAAAAATATACGCATTTTCTGTTAATCAAATTACTACAATGCACAATTGTCAGGTGAACTAGCATTTAATGCTCAGAGCAGTTTTAAACTCCTCCTGTTATTTAGGATCAAGTGACGCACATTGGATTAACATGAGAATTTCCAGCCTATCAAGAGGGTCATAGAATCATAGAGATTTACAGCACAGAAGGAGGCCATTCTGCCCATTGTGTCCGTGCCGGATGAAAAACAGCTCTCCAGCCTAATCCCACTTTCCAGCTCTTGGTCCGTAGCCCTGTAGGTTACGGCACTTCAAGCGCATATCCAAGTATTTTTTAAATGTGATGAGGGTTTCTGCCTCTACCATCCTTTCAGGCAGTGAGTTCCAGACCCCCACCACCCTCTGGGTGAAAAAAGTTCTCCTCAACTCTCCTCTAATCCTTCTACCAATTACTTTAAATCTATGCCTCCTGGTTATTGACCTCTCTGCTAGGGGAAATAGGTCCTTCCTATCCACTCTATCTAGGCCCCTCATAATTTTATACACCTCAATCAAGTCTCCCCTCAGCCTCCTCTGTTCCAAAGAAAACAACTCCAGGCTATCCAATCTTTTCTCAGAGCTAAAATTCCCCAGTCCTGGGAGACCTGATAGAGGTCATTAAGATTAGGAAAGGATTCGATAGGGTAGATGTAGAAAAGATATTTCCACTTGTGGGGAGACCAAAACTAGGGGCCATCAATATAAGAGGGCCACCAATAAATCTAATAGGGAATTCAGGAGAAATGTCTACAATTCTATGTCTTGCTGTGCTTTCTTAAACTTGAAAGAGAGGAGGGGAAGGGATCATCAAATAGTGCAGCACAGAAGGAGTCCGTTTGGCCCATCGAGTCTGTGAGCTTTCGAAGAGCAATCCAGTTAGTCCCACTCCCCCGCTCTTTCCCTATATCCCTGCATTAATTTTCTCCTTCCAAGTATTTATCCAATTCCCTTTTGAAGGCTGCTACATTACAACAGTGACTACACTTCAAAAAGTACTTCATTGGCTGTAAAGCGCTTTGGGACGTTCGGTGGTCATGAAAGGCGCGATAGAAATGCAAGTCTTTCTTTTACTATTGATTCTGTATCCACCGCCCTATCAGGCGCCTCTGATTTTTTTTGCCAGTCACCTTAAATCTGTTATCGTTATCTTTATTATAATAAGAATAATAGGATCCTATTGCTTTCATAGCACATTCAATGGGCATTGAGCCAGAGTGATCCTTCAGCAGGCCAATCAGTGGCCATTCATCACAGGCCACCACAATGCCGTACGGAGGCATTTTGCTTCGCCCACTCATGCCAGTTTTGTTTTGTGGATAAAGGTTTGCCAGGTCTTGCGGGGGGGAGGGGTGGAGGTTAAAATGGAAGCATTTCCTTTAAATCAATCTGCTAGAGTTTTTTGTGCTACCTCTATGATGACGAGCCTGCGAAGGCCCAGGAGAAAGGGTAGCGCAACTTTCAAAGGGCCGACAACCCCGGAGAGCTGTCTGTGAAGCAGCTAACTCATTTCTCCAAGCTGCTGGAGGAAGCAAAGCCCTTTTGAGCTGAAGTCGAGTATCGCTTCATTGCGACAGAAACCATGTCGGCAGAATATACCGATTCGAACTAAACCGAGTAATGGCATTCCTGCACCACTTACACAATATTTAGTGTCAATTAGTTTGTATCTGTATTGTGTGGCTGTTAGCAATTCCTTCGGAACTCCTGGGTGGTGTCTTATTTTTATTTTTACTCCCAAGATTAACTGCTCCCAACAACAACAAAAAAACATGGACTCCTGTGCGATCCAAAGCTGAATTCTGAGATTTGAGCCCTTGTTAAAACCGGTGTGTGTGTGGAAGTGGGCAGTGTACGATTAGGAGTTGTTGGCTGTAATTTAAATAGAGGATATATGCCGAGGAACAGTGTCAGCCGTGGCACCCTCGCCTCCTTGAAGTCCCGCTCCAGAGACTCGAGCACAAAAATCGAGGCTGAGACTCCCAGTGCAGTGCTGAGGGAGTGCCGCACAGTCGGAGGTGCCGTCTGTCGGATGAGATGTTAAACCGAGCTCTCTCGGGTGGATGTAAAAGATCACAGAATCCCCACAGTGCAGATAGAGGCCATTTCGGCCCATCGAGCCTGCACCGACACATATCCCACCCTATCCCCGTAACCCCACGTATTTAATCCCCCCCCTAACACTAAGGGTCAATTTATCATAGCCAAATCAACCTAAGCCGCACATCTTTGGACTGTGGGAGGAAACCGGAGCACGCGGAGGAAACCCACGCAGACACGGGGAGAACGTGCAAACTCCACACAGACAGTCACCCGAGGCCGGATTCGAGCCCGGGTCCCTGGCGCTGTCAGGCAACAATGCTAACTACTATGCCACCGTGTTGCCCATCCCCTAGCACTATTTCGAAGAAGAGCAGGGGAGTTCTTTCAGTGTCCTGGGCCAATACTTATCCCTCAATCAACATCACTAAAACAGATTATCGGGTCATTATTCGCATTGCTGTTTGTGGGAGCTTGCTGTGCGCCAATTGGCTGCTGCGTTTCTTGCATTACAACAGTGACTCCACTTCAGAAAGTACTTCATTGGCTGTAAAGCGCTTGGGGACGTCCAGTGGTTGTGAAAGGCGCTGTAGAAATGCAAGTCTTTTTCTTTTTTACAGTCGACTATGATTTAAAGAGAGGATACATGGCAAGGAACAGTGAGATATGATTTAAATAAAGGATTCGTGGGATATGATTTAAATAGACATTGCATTAATTATTTATTAATTATTTAATGATTGAGTATTAATTATCAGAAATAGACAATGCATTAATTATTTATTAATTATTTAATGATTAAGTATTAATTATCAGAAATAGACAATGCATTAATTATTTATTAATGACTATAAATAATAGGTATTAATTATTGGTTATCGGCACAGGCACGATGGGCCGAATGGCTTCCTTCTGTGCTGTAAGTTTCTGTCATTCTACGAGGAAATGCGGGATATGATTTAAATCGAGGATCCAGGATGAGAAGCAGCAGGATGCGATTTATATTGAATGTGTGAGCTGGTCTGATGCAAGCTACTGTGTTGCAGATTATGGTTAGTGCCGTGGAGTGAGATATAAATCACATCCCACAGCTCCTCTTCATGTGCGCTTTCTCTACCAAGGGATAGGTAACTTCATTAAAATGATAAAGGATAGAAGCAAATTTTTTACTTAAAGCCAGCTTTTTTGGAGATCCTGCAACTAGCCAGCAGGTGGTTGCACCGCGCAGTGTGGTGCTGAGTCACGCGCGCCAGCAAGGTCCCACGGTCCCACGGTCTCAGGAATGCCATCCCGAAACCCCTCCCACCTCCTCAAAGTTCATCTCTTTCACCACCTTTTCTCACCTCTCCTTTCCTGACTTGTCTTCCGTTTCCCTTCTGTGAAACATCTTTGGCTGCTCTTTGCATGAAAGGCACCGTGTCACTGCGAATGACATAGAATTTACAGCCCAGAAACAGGCCATTCGGCCCAACTGGTCCATGCCCGGTGTTTAAGCTCCACACGAGCCTCCTCCCACCCTACCTCATCCCACCCTTTCAGCATATATCTCCCAAACCCGCGACCTCTTCCACCTAGAAGGACAAGGGCAGCAGACGCATGGGAACACCACCACCTCCAAGTTCCCCTCCAAGTCACACACCACCCTGACTTGGAAATATATCGGCCGATCCTTCATTGTCGCTGGGTCAAAATCCTGGAACTCCCTCCCTAACAGCGCCGTGGGAGTACCTTCACCACATGGACTGCAGCGGTTCAAGAAGGCGGCCCACCACCACCTTCTCAAGGGGCAATTAGGGATGGGCAATAAATGCTGGCCTTGCCAGCGATGCCCACATCCCATATACGAATTTAAAAAATAAAAATCTTCTATTCCTTTCTCCCTCATCTAGCTTCCCCTTAATGGATCTATATTATTCACCTCAACCACTCCTTGTGGTAGAGAGTTCCACGTTCTCACCACTCTCTGGGTGAAGAAGTTTCTCCTGAATTCCTTATTGGATTTATTAGTGACTATCTTATATTGATGGCCCCTAGTTTTTTTGGACTCTCCCACAAGTGGAAATTGTTTTTTTGTGTCTGCACTGGTCTCAGCGAGGTGGGCGGGCGGGGGGGGTGGTGGGGGGGGGGGTGGGTGAAGCAACAAAGGAATTACAATGGTCCTCGCACCTCTGTAGCAGAGCAGCTTATGACTAAGGCTGAGGAAAGGCCCACTGCTTCACCCTATATCTGCTGGTAGGCAGCACAGGGGACCTCATAACAGGATGGAGGAGAACAGATAGGCTTGACGTGTGGGGTGGCGGAAACAAAAAACGAAGAAAAATAATAGATTCTTTGCAGGAATAAAACAAAGCAAAGGTCACATTGTCCATCAATCCTCTGAACCCATTTTCATCTTAAATGCGTCTGAGGAGCCCAAAATTGTTTTCTTTTCTTGTTTTTTTTCCCCCTTCTTTGTGCAGCTTTGAGAGTGGCAGAGGACATGCTACCTAGAGAGTTAACTCATTTGTCCCAAGCCCCTGTACAACACACAGAACACAGCGCTCCTGGCTTGTTAGTTTATGGCACGTTCTGTGTTGTATATTTTGAAACTACATCCTGTCTTCTGCAATTTCAGTTTATTGACTGTGGGGAGAAGAAAGGCCGAAAAGGAGATTTCTTTTTTTCTATTCCAATTCCTCCTTCCGATTAAAGTGTTGTGAGTTATGGCGTGTAACTGGCGCTGTGTATTTGTTCTGTTTTTTTTAATTCCCATTCCCCCTTGCCAGAAAGCACTTTACTATTGCTGGACTCTGGTCCCTCCATCTGATAACTCACTATTTCAAAAACTGAGATTGATGGATTTTATTTGTTCAGCAAGGGTATTGAGGGCTACGGAACCCAGGCGGGGTAGATGGAGTTAAGATGCATGATCTCGTTGAACGGCGAATGCAGGCTCGAGGGGCTGAATGGCCTCCTCCTGTTCCGATGTTCCTATATGGATTGCAACAACAACTTGCACTTGTATAGCACCTTTAGTGGATCAAATCTCACTAACTCTGGCCACCAATTGTCCATTGCAAAGCAGGAGTTGATGGCTACAAATTACATCTAATACTAAATTACCTTATTGAAAATGAAAGGAGTGTTTTTGCAACAATGTTCTTTGAATTGTCAAAAACCGGACTTGATTAACCTTATTGGACTATAATATTTTGAATACTGATTTTCTTTTGCAAGTTATGAGTTTATTCCCATTTTTCCAATAGGTTTTGTTGATCTATTAGTAGATTTTTGTTAGGCAAGGATATTAGGGTTACAGAACCAAGGTGGGTAAATGGAGTGAAGATACAGATCAGCCATGATCTCAGGACATCCCAAAGTGCTTTACAGCCAATGAAGTACTTTTGAAATGTGGTCACTGTTGTAATGTGGGAAACGCGGCAGCCAATTTGCGCACAGCAAGCTCCCACAAATTGCAATGTGATAATGACCGGATAATCTGTTTTAGTGATGTTGGTTGCAAAGATGGGTAAATGTTTCAGGTGTAGAACCTTCGTCAGAACCTGAGGACGTTCCTTCCTCTTATCTCTTTCCTGTCGTTCTTTTGTCACTCTCTCTGCCTTCTATTTTCTATCTCTCCTCCCGCAGCCTACCTCACTCTGTGAGAATTGCAGCCATTTGTTTTCACTTGTTGGAGAGTGAGGCAAAGCGAGAGACGCTCTTGAAGGCTAGGCTATCCCAGCATTCCTGGAGGTGGGGAAAGACCACCGTTCAAACTATAAGCGCCACTGTTTTAATTGTGGGCGATCAGTTTTAGTGGGCATGCTGTGGTTGCCAGGCCTTCAAAGCAATCTCCTGTTCGGCTCACGCTCTAGTAAGAGAAAGCAAGGCAAATGGTGCAGGGCGCACGTGCAGCCCATCGAGATCCTCGAGCGGGACAGTGGGAGGTTGTAGTCTCCCACGTGGCTTTGTGCCAAATGCACGCGAGTTGGTTCAAAGAAAATGAAAGACTTGCGTTTATATAGCGCCATTCATGACCTTGAGACGTCCCAAAGCCCTTTACAGCCAGTGGTAAGTCTTTGATTTCAACACTGTGAGGGTACGGGGAGGAGGAAGAGTGTGTAAGATTGTACATTTGGAAGAGAATTTCCACAGGGGGTTGGTCCTGATCGTTCGCTGTAACTCCGGTGAAAGATCGGCGCAAACCCAAGAGAATTGGCCAAAATCCCAGAGAAATGGCGTAAACATAAGAATTAGGAGCAGGAGTCGGCCATTCGGCCGCTCGAGCCTGTTCCGCCATTCAATGAGATCATGGCTGATCTTCGACCTCATCTCCACTTTCCTGCACTATCCCCATATCCCTTGATTCCCTTAATATTCAAAAATCTATCGATCTCTGTCTTGAATATACTCAACGACTGAGTATCCACAGCCCTCTGGGGTAGAGAATTCCAAAGATTCACCACCCTCTGAGTGAAGAAATTTCTCCTCATCTCAGTCCTAAATGGCCGACCCCTTATTCTGAGTATTTTTTTTTGAACGCACAGGTCTTCCTTGTGAGCGGAGTAAATGACGTATTCCACGGTTAAGGGTTGAGTATTCAGTTTATTCTATGAGCTTCTTCCTAATTATGATCCCGAAATTCCTGGCGCTGGAAAGGGCGGGAAAGCTTAGCGGGATATTGGAGCAGAACCAGGATTCCACCCCATTGGTACTGGCCCTTTAAATTCTGGTGGGGCGAGGCCATGGGTGAGTGTTCCGCTGGGCTCCATGACCACGCCAAAGTGGCCTGGCTGAGGGAATTCCCAGGCTTCCTTGGAAAATCCTGCCTCCTGATACAGGTTCTGTTACGCGCTCAGTAAAAGGCGCTAAACTGCAGGAGGGAGCGGGTAATCGGTTCTGAAGGGGATCAGTTACCTTCCAGAAGGGGGCGGGGGATGAGGGAATAGAACGAGTTTCATTAATCATTCCAAAGCATGGCACTCTCCGCAAGGCAGCGCTCCCTCATGGTTCCACTGCCGTGCCAGCCTGGAGTATGAGTTTATAACTTGGCACGAGGCTTTTTCCCACAACCTCCCAACCCCAGAGGCGAGAGGGCTAGTGACTGAGCCAAGCGGACCTACATGTGGTCCGAAATAGCAGCGAGATTTAAAAAAATAATAACGAGGGCATAAATGGTTTCAGCAATGGTTAAGAAACCTAGCTGTCGCTGCAAGTTATTTTTAAGCTTACTTTTCCTCTCCTGTTTGAAAAGGAGGGGGAGTTGGTATTGGAAAATGTACTTATTATGAGAGCCATTTACCAGAAGAGACTTTCCCAAGGCTCAGTGTGACCTGGATTGAATGTAATACAGGCACTGCGTGGCTTTTCTACAAAGTGCTGACAAGGGTGATTTCGCTTAGCTGTAACCTCTGAAAGACCCCCCCCCCCCCCTTTCTGTGTTGCTCTAATGTGACATCTCTCTCTCATATGCATATAATATTCATGGTCTCTCAGTTCAAACGAGATTGGCACCAATTAGCCCGGTTCTATGCTGCGGGCTCCTCTCCGCTGGGAGCCTGATTGAGAGTGCGAAGACCTTTTTGTACAAGATAATGCGAGAGGTTACCTGAAAAGGGCAGCGTTGCAGCTGAAGAGCAGGCTGAATTCATGGAACAGTGCGCACGCTGACAACCCCAGTTCTGAGCCGCCATATTGGTTGCGGTCACAGTTTCACGTGGTACAGCAAAGGTTTCGTTGCAACAAATGTCTTCATTTAAAACAAACTTTTATCAGAAGATTTATTCCCTCCCCCCCCCCCTTGATTTCCTTGTCCTTTTATTCCCTCCCATGCCAAACATGCTGGATTCATGCTGATATATGAGGGTGGTTCATGCGATCCCTCTTCTATAGAAAGAAAAGAAAGACTTGCACCTCAGGACGTCCCAAAGCGCTTTACAGCCAATGAAGTACTTTTGAAGTCTAGTCACTGTCGTAATGTAGGAAACGCAGCAGCACAGCAAGCTCCCACAAAAAGCAATGCGATAATGACCAGATAATTTGTTTTAGTGATGTGGATTGAGGGGTAAATATTGGCCGGGATTCCGGGGAGAACTCCCCTGCTCTTCTTCGAAATAGTGCCGTGGGATCTTTTACGTCCACCTGAGAGGGCAGGACTTGGTTTAACATCTCATCTGTGCTGCCAAGGGTTACATTTTGGAGATCGGGCTGCAATATATTAGCTCTAATGCTTTGACAAGCTCCTGACCAGCACAGCTTCCTGCTGGGATTGTGGAATTACCCCTATGGTTCCAAGGGAGCCAGTAAGCCCTCCTTTACATCACTTGAATGTCCTTTCCTCATGTGGGAGCTTAGCTGTTCCCTATTTTCATCTCTGGGCATTACAATTGTCCACAAGGGGAGCTCAAATCAAGTTGAAGACTTCTAACAGCATATATGAGCAGTGATTGTAATGATGTTACCAGACACACCATTTACAACCCTGGTAAAATGAAATGCAGTACATGTCCCTTTAAATGTAGACCAGTAAAACACTATTAAGGTGTAGCTGTATAATGTAGGGAAATGTGAGGTTATTCACTTTGGTAGGAAGAATAGAAAAACAGAATATTTTTTAAATGGTGAGAAACTTTCAAATGTTGGTGTTCAGAGAGATTTGGGTGTCCTCGTGCAAGAAACACCGAAAGCTAGCATGCAGGCACAGCAAGCAATAAGGAAGGCAAATGGCATGTTGGTCTTTATTGCAAGGGGGTTGGAGTATAAGAGTAAGGAAGGCTTGCTACGATTGTACAGGGCCTTGGTGAGACCACACCTGGAGTACTGTGCACTGTTTTGGTCTCCTTATCTAAGGAAGGATATACTTGCCTTGGAGACGGTGCAACGAAGGTTCACTAGATTGATTCCCAGAATGAGAGGGTTGTCCTATGATGAGAGATTGTGTAGAATGGGCCTGTACACTCTGGAGTTTAGAAGAATGAGAGGTGATCTCATTGAAACATACAAGATTCTGAAGGGGATTGACAGGGTAGATGCTGAGAGGTTGTTTCCCCTGGCTGGAGTGTCTAGAACTAGGGGGCATAGTCTCAGGATAAGGGGCCGGCCATTTAAGATTGAGATGAGGAGGAATTTCTTCACTCAGAGGGTTGTGAATCTTTGGAATTCTCTGCCCCAGAGGGCTGTGAATGCTCAGTCTTTGAGTATATTCAAGGCTGAGATAGATAGATTTTTGGACTCTAGGGGAATCAAGGGATATGGAGATCGGGCGGGAAAGTGGAGTTGAGGTCGATGATCAGCCATGATCTTATTGAATGGCGGAGCAGGCTCGAGTGGCCGTATGGCCGACTCCTGCTCTTATTTCTTATGTTCTTATGTTTAGAGACTTGAGCACAAAAATCTAGGCTGACACTCCAGTGCAGTGCTGAGGGAGTGCTGCACTAGGTGGTGTCTTTCGGATGAGACGTTAAACCGAGGCCCCGTCTGCTCTCTCAGGTGGACGTCAAAGATCACACGGCACTATTTCATCCCCGGTGTCCTGGCCGACATTTATTCCTGAACCAACACCACTTAAAAATGCAGATTAGCTGGTCGTTAAGACATTGCTGTTTGTAGGAGCTTGCTGTGAGCAAATTGGCTGCCGCGTTTCCTACATTACAACAGTGACTACACTTCAAAAAAAAAGTACTATATTGGCTGTAAAGCACTTTGGGACACCCTAAGGTCGTGAAAGGCGCTATAGAAAGGCAAGTGTTTTTTTAAAAAGAACTGAGGCAGTATTTTCGGATTATCGACTTTTGTGCTTATTTAAAATAAATGTTAACTCCTGCTAAAATATAGCGCAGAAGGAATGTAATATGCGTGCCTTAAGCGATTGTATATCAAGTTCGCTGATCAAAAAAATATAATTCTACAGTGTGTGCATTCTGCATGCTTCGCATTTCCAGGCTCATGTCTTGGACTTGGGCCAAGTTGTCTGCATGACATCTCCCTGTCAACCCCCCGAAACATTGCTCACTTCAAAGGTGTTCTGATCTGCAGTACCTCTTTTCCAATAATCTGTCAGCTTCAAGTTAGCGATGGGAATTTCCTCTCCAAGCGGGGCGGGAACCTGTTACCCTAAGTCCCTGGCCCCTTTTTTCTGCGGCTGTCAAGAGATTGCAGTTGTAATGAGCGTGGGCGGATACATTTTCTATCAGCCCCACCCTTGCGGTAGCAGCGCAGTGGAAAACAAAAGGACAGCTTGAACTGTAAAACGATTGCACGTAACCTTGTAGGATTATGAAGTAGGACAGCGAATAGCGTGCATGCGCCATGCAAGTTGTAATCTTGGAATAGTACAGCACAGAAGGAGGCCATTCAGCCCATCGAATCTGCACTGGCTCGTTTGAAGAGAAAGCCAGTTCGCCCCCCGCTCTTTCCCATATCCCCATATCCCTGCAAAACGCGCCAGCCAATTTGCGCACAGCAAGGTCTCGCAAACAGCACTGAGATAATGACCAGATTGTCTGTTTTCGTGATGTTGTCTTCAATTGCTATACCTCATTGAATGAATTGTATTCTTTTTTAAGTTGGTTGCGCAGTTCAATGGAATGACTCGAACACGTTTTTCGTGTCAGTGTGAGAATGATGCCAGCCTTTAGTTTCTTCGAAATCCTCATTTTTCTTCTGTGAGGCACTGAATGTGCTGCTAGATTTTGATAGTCCCTCATGTCGCTGCTGTGTCATGATCAATTAATGCTGTCACAGGGACACGAGGCTTTGTGCTTCTGCTTACCTGGCAGATTCGGCAGCTCATTTTCGACGGTAGTTTTACCGCATTCTTTGTTCTCTCTCTCATCTCCCTCTCTTCCCCACCTCCCCGCCTCCCCCCCCCACCCCATCCCCGTTCCCCGAATCCCCAATAGATTCAAGCTGCGATAAGTGATCAATAGAGACCCACCGATTAATCCATTAACTGATTGATGAATCAACTTCACATTGAAGTTCACTAATGGCAGCCATTCATCAAAAAGTTTTGTCGTGTCTAAGATAATGGATCTCAATGTTCGCCTGTTAAAATAGAAGCCCGGTGATAATAATTGTTCTCTAATTTCCCCCTCGTCTTTCCTGAAGGCATTGACCCCCTGACTGGGGTCTGAGCCCATGGGAAGTGATGGACCTCTACTTTCTAAGGTGGGCATAACTCATGTGTGAGTCTTGGTTATGAGTTAGCATCATTGGGGGTTTAATAACATAAAAGAAAGACTTGCATTTATACAGCGCCTTTCATGACCTCAGGACGTCCCAAAGCGCTTTGCAGCCAATGAAATACTTTTGAAGTGGAGTCACTGTTGTAATGTACGAAATGCGGCAGCCAATTTGCGCACAGCAAGCTCCCACAAACAGCAATGTGATAATAACCAGATAATCTGTTTTAGTGATGTTGATTGAGGGATAAATATTGGCCGGGGACACCGGGGAGAACTCCCCTGCTCCTCTTTGAAATAGTGCCGTGGGATTTTTGACGTCCACATGAGAGGGCAGATGGGGCCTGGGTTTAACGTCTCATCTGAAAGACGGCACCTCCGACAGTGCAGCACTCCCTCAGCACTGCACTGGGTGTGTCAGCCTAGATTTTTATGCTCAAGTCTCTGGAGTGGGACTTGAACCCACAACCTTCTGACTCAGAGGTGAGAGTGCTACCCACTGAGCCACGGCTGATACAGTGGGGCTGGAATTGCATTGTGCAATATCAGTAATGCAGGTGTTAACATGTTTATTCTTATGTCAACGGATCCCGCAGCTGTACTAAAATAGATTTTTTTAATATTTGTTCTTCTAATGTGGGCAACTCTGGCATGACCACTTTTACTGCTCAGCCTAACTGAATGGCTTGTCAGGCTAGTTCAGAGGCTATTAAGAGACCAGCACTGAAATCATGTGGGACGTCCCTAAACTCTTTATGGCCAGTGAATTAAATTTGAAGTGTACTATAGGGAAACGTGACAGCTAATTTGCGCACAGCAAGGTCCCACAAACAGAAATGAGATAATCTGTTTTTTTTTAAGTGATGTTGGTTGAGGGATACATACTGGCCAGGACACCAGGGAGATCTGCCTTGCTCTTCTTTGAATAGTGCCGTGGAACCTTTCGCACCCACCCGGGAGGGCAGACCGGGCCTCGGTTTTAACATCTCATCCGAAAGACGGCACCTCCGACAGTGCAGCAGTTCCCTGCAGTGTTAGCCTAGATTTTTGTGCTCAAGTACTCTGGAGTGGGCCTTGAACTCGCAACCTTGTTAGCTCAGAGGCTGACACCTAACTCGAAAAGGAAAAAACTTGCATTGGTTATTGGGAAAGAGTGGGGGAGCGGGACTAATTGGAGAGCTCTTTCAAAGAGCCGGCACAGGCATGATGGGCCGAATGGCCCTCTTCTGTGCTGTATGATTCTAGAAATAAATACTGAAGTTTTAATTTTACATTAGCCAAACTAAAGGAAAAATTCAAGCTAACTTATTAAATATATGAGCAACTTGAAACTCTGATGCCCAGACAGCTTAACAATGAGAACATCCACGTAGAGAAGATGGATTGTGGAATCATCCTGCCAAGTAAAATTTATAATCTGTGTAAAATTGGACTGATGCAACTATTCAGATCTCACTTAAGTGGATGTGTCCTCCTTTGTAACTGACTCTAAGAAAGCAAGTGGATTCACTCGCTTCAATGCTGACTCACTCTTTTTTCCTTCAGATTTTGCAGACTCATTTAGGCCTTTAAAAAAAAATCTGCTTTTATTAATGAGTAATTCTGTGGTGGCCGTACCAAGTAGCAATTAGAACAAGCCACCCGTCGTTAATGTGGTCTGGAGTTTAGAAGAATGAGAGGTGATCTCACTGAAACGTGTAAAATTCTCAAGAGAGGGCTTGACGAGGTCGATGCTGAGAGTTTCCCCCTGGCTGGAGCGTCTAGAACCAGGGGCCACAGTCTCAGGATAAGGGGTCGGCCATTTAGGACTGAGATGAGGAGAAATTTCTTCACTGATAGGGTGGTGAATCTTTGGAATTCTCTACCCCAGGGGGCTGTGGTTGCTCAGTCGTTGAGTATATTCAAGGCTGAGATCGATAGAGTTTTGGACTCTAGGGGAATCAAAGGATATGGGGATAGTGCAGGAAAGTGGAGTTGAGGTGGAAGATCAGCCATGTTCTCATTGAATGGCGGAGCAGGCTCGAGGGACCGTATGGCCTACTCCTGCTCCTAATTCTTATGGTCTTATGGTCTCACCCAAAATCCTGTACAGCAAGGAAGAAGCAATGGAACCACCCATGGGGCAAAAACAATGTTAGCCTCTGGATTTGATATCCAATAGCACATGGTCCAGAACATCTGGCAGAGGATTGATTGTGTTAACAAATTATTAAAGATTGGTGATATATATATATATCTATGTATTAAGGGATCATTGCCCTTTTAAATAATATGAAGTCACAGTGGCCGTTTTCTTTAAGCCCTGTTCACGAGAAGTGTTTTCCATCACTGGGACCCACCATGATCACAACATCTTGGGATCTTTTACATGGGCCAGTGCTCAAGATAGCACTTGTGCTGGAAATTAATGTCGCTGCAGGCTCCACCACATGAAGGTGTCATCTTTCATTTCATCCAGTTTGTCAACTAGTTTGAGTGCTTCAGCATCTAAATGGGCACATTTTGCAATGCAATGCAGGCAGGTTGGCTTGATGATTCATCGTTAAAGTTCTAACTTTGGTCAGCATTGTATTAAAGGGGCAACGTTTTCACGGGAAAAGATGCTTGGCGCATTCATTTGTCTGTAAGCCTGCTCGTGGAATAAATTCCATCAAAATTAGGCACCATTGTGATATGAAAGGGAGACAAAGTAAGACTTACTTTTCTAACCTCGTCACATTGCAGGGCCCTTAACGTAGAATGAATCATTTTTTAAGTGTAGCTTCTATTATGTAGGCAAATGCAGCAACCTTTAGTACACAGCAAGCTCCCATAAACAGCAATGAGATGACCGACCAGGTAATCTGCTTTTCATGTTGTTGGTTGTGGGAGCACTGTTGGCCGGGACCCGGGGATAACACACTGCGCTGCTTGTATGTTGGTTCGAGCCCCACTCCAGAGACTTGAGCACATAATCCAGGCTGACACTCCAGGAGCGCTGCATTGTCGGAGGAGCCGTCTTTCAGATGAGATGTTAAACCGAGGCCCCATCTGCCCACTCAGGTGGGCGTAAACGATTGCGTGGTACCATGTCGAAGAAGAGCAGAGGGATTTCTCCGCGGTGTCCTGGCCAATATTTATCCCTCATCCAACATAGAATAGAATTATATAGCACAGAAGGAGGCCTGTGCTCTTTGAAAGAGCTATCCAATTAGTCCCACTCTCCTGCTCTTTCCCCCACAGCCCTGCAAATGTTTCCCCTTCACTAAAACAGATTATCTGGTCATTATCACATTGCTGTTTGTGGGAGCTTGCTGTGTGCTTATTGGCTGCTGCGTTTCCCACATTACAACAGTGACTACACCTCAAAAGTACGTCACTGGCTGTAAAGTGCTCTGGGACATCCTGAGGTCGTGAAAGACACGATACAAATGCAAGTCTTTCTTTTACACTGTAATATAACTGGCCTATAAGTACAGACGTGCTACTCTTTCCTCTATGAGACCTTTGGTGGAGCTCCCAGTTCTGGATATACAGATTTTTGTACAGTCAACACCAATGCTAAAATAAACTCAGAGGATTCACTTAGACCAGCTGCCGGGCGAGACTTTCTATACTGGGTTTGCCAAAGGCCAGCTGTAGCACATCTGCCAGGTTCATTTGAAGGTTGTTGACGGCTGCACAAGACTCATGCACTGGGCGCCAGTGGCTCATAACCCAATAGAAAATCAACTTTGAAATAATGCCATGGGATGTTGAGACAACAGGATTGGTTTACCGTCTCATCTGAATGGATGGCACGTCTGACTGTTAAGCACTCCCTCTTGGAGTGTCAGCCTAGATTATGTGCTCAAGTCTCTGGAGTGGGGCTTGAACATTCTGACTCAGACAAGAGTACTACCAACTGAGCCAAGCTGACCCTGGTCCCCGACAAAAGTTGCCCACAGCTTTTTCTGCCTCTTTGTCCTAACGAAACAACAATAAATAGTTTCACAAATAAGGGCGCCCTTTTAAAACCAGATCAGTATGGAAAATGTTATGTTGCTTTTTCTATGTTGTGGGTTCCCATCAAAAATTAAAATGGACACCAATTAAATGGCCTCAATTGCCAGTAAAGTTGTGCTTTCTCATTTTCCGCAGGATTAGTCAGAATTAACCCCTCGCATCACGTGTACGCCTCACTTTGGAAGACCGGGATCAGGTGCCAAATTGTCGTCAATGAACTCGTTGATAAGTTTAAACAGGATAGGCAAAGTGCAGATTACATTTTTGTCAACCAAAGCCATTCCAGTTAACAAAGTAGGCACCTTATTGCTCCCAGGTATGGATGTATCACATGTTCGGCCGACTGATGCAGCGAGAGATTTGTTCTCTTTCAGATCTGCTCGGAAGCTGCGCTTTTTGCTGCCTCTGATACCTGGGCAGCAGATTGTATCGCAGGCGGGTGAGTGCCAGAATTCACTGGGTTCCTTGCGGAATGTCACACGTACACTAATTCGATGGAGTTTCTCTCTTGTATTCCAAACTTTTCTGCGTAAAATTGCCAAGGTAGAATGCCATCTCCTTTTAAACAGGACAAGGCGTCAGATAAAATGGGGAATAACGTGTCGGAATAAAGTGAGAAAAGTGCAGGATCAAACGGAGCATTCCTGCCCCGGGGTCAGTTCTAAGAGTTCGGATCCACATTTTTCCAATTTCTACTCTCCTGAAGGTGCTGATTCTTGCTGGGGCCAGTCTCCTCCGATTACCATTGGTCCTCTGGTGCCTTGCTGAGCGAACCATTCTCTCATGTGTGAGCCTAGACATTGAGGGCTGGATTTTGATACTGGGGCGGGTTGGGGTCGTGTCATCTGCATTTCGTGTTATCCACCCGCCTGCAATTGGATGTGGGAGATTGGTGCAATTTTCACTTAATTGGGCAATTGAGTTCCAGCATGTGGGAACCCATGAACCAATTAGTGGTTTCAGTCTGATGATGTCATCATTGCAGGTCAGAGACTGCCTGGTCTCAGAGATTGCCTGGCCTTTGCTGTGAGAGGACCTGGATGCAAAATGAGCAGCATCTCAGAGAGAGAAAGAGAGTTTTTTTTGCAACCAAGTCCTCCCAGGCAGTCTCTGAAGACATTCAATGCAGCAGCATCAGAGGCGACTTTCAGACCTAATACTACTACTACCTTCATCACATCTCCGTTGTAATAGTGGACCTGCAGCTGATAGTCAGCTATCCACTTGTGCTCCCGTCAGGTTTCACTGGCGTGTTTCACATCAGGCGTGCTTCACGTGGGAAAAGGGTTAAACTAGCTAAAACGTTTCAAAATGGCATTACAGAGCCAATTTAGGGCTTGTTAAGGGCTTTAATGGCCTCTCCCGCCTCTTGGAGGCGGGACGGAGTCGGGAACCCCGCGACCGATTTTGTCAAAATTGCGTGGAGGCGGAATGGAGTCGGGATGGGGTCGGGACCCCCGAATCTGCAACTTTAACCTCCCACACGCCTCCAAACCCGACTCCACGGGTCATTGAAAATCCAGCCCTGAGTGTCAGCTGGGCTATTCTATCTCGGCGAGCATTGCGGCCAAATCCATTCATGTCCTCATCTGATGCACTCTCCAGTAAGAGTCACTGAATAGTGATCAAGAGCAGAAACTGTAGGTAGTTTTTCCCACTCCCTAACCCCGAGGTCAGTTGTAGCCTATGCTTTCATAGAATCATAGAATGGTTACAGCACGGAAGGAGTCCCACTCCCCCGCCCTTTCCCCGTAGCCCTGCAAATGTTTTTCTTTCAGATACTTATCCAACTCCCTTTTGAAAGCCGTGATTGAATCTGCCTCCACCACCCTTTCAGGGAGTACATTCCAGATCCTAACCACACGCTGCGTAAAAAAGTTTTTTCTTATGTCGCCTTTGGTTCTTCTGCCAATCACCTTAAATCTGTGTCCTCTGGCTCTCGAGCCTTCTGCCAATGGGAACAGTTTCTCTGTATCTGCTCTGTCCAGACCCCTCATGATTTTGAACACCTCTATCAAATCTCCTCTCAATCTCCTCTCAATCTCCTCTGCTCTGAGGAGAACAACCCCAGCTTCTCCAGTCTATCCATGTAACTGAAGTCCCTCATCCCTGGAACCATTCTTGTAAATCTTATCTGCACCCTCTCTAAGGTCTTCGCATCCTTCCTAAAGTGCGGTGCCCAGAATTGGACACAATACTCCAGTTGAGGCCGAACCAGTGTTTTATAAAGGTTCATCAAAACTTCCTTGCTTTTATACTCTATGCATCTGTTTATGAAGCCCAGGATCCCGTAAGCTTTTTTAACCGCTTTCTCAACCTGCCCTGCCACCTTCAACGATTTGTGCACATATACCCCCAGGTCTCTCTGTTCATGCACCCCCTTCAGGATTGTACCATTTAGTTTATATTTCCTCTCCTCATTCTTTCTACCAAAATGTATCACTTCGCACTTTTCTGTGTTAAATTTCAACTGCCACGTGTCCGCCCATTTCCCCAGCCTGTTTATGTCCTCTTGAAGTCTATCACTCTCCTCCTCACTGTTCACTATACATCCAAGCTTTGTATCATCTGCAAATTTTGAAATTGTGCCCTGTACACCCACTGAGGTAAATTACCACGGTACCAATGGGCAATCAATCTTGGAACCATCCACTCTGTCTGGTCTTGTGCGATATCATATAGCACACTTCCTTACTAAACCATGAGGGGCGCTATTGTGGGCCCTGCCTATGGAGACCCTTGCCTTGCTTCTGTAGTCACCTGAGCGCCCTTGTACCTAGCAAGAGGAATGTAGACCTGAAGAGAGAGGACAAACAGAAAGGAACGCTTCAGGACAAGCCCCTACCATGGCACTATCTTTGAAATATAGGAACAGAGGAACAGGAGTAGGTCATTCATCCCCTCGAGCCTGTCCCGCTATTCAATTAGGTCATTGCTGATCTGCATCTTAACTCCATCTACCCGCCTTGGTTCTTTAACCTTTAATACCCTTGCCCAACAAAAATCTATCAATTTGCTGCCTGACCTGGTGAGTATTTCTAGCATTTTCTGTTTCTATTTCAGATTTCCAGCACCCACGGTATTTTGATATTAAAAATCTATAAATCTCAGTTTTGAAATTTTCTATTGACTCAGGCTCAACAGCTTTTTGTTCTTGTTTCAATAAGTTAACTGTAGTCAATTGAAAATAAATCACTAATTATCTGGCCTGCTAGTTGAGTCCACTTGCCTGGATGAGTGCAGCTCCAACAACACTCAAGAAGCTTGACACCATCCAAGACAAAGCAGCCCGCTTGATCGGCACCCCATCCACCACCATAAACATTCACTCCCTCCACCACCGGTGCACCGTGGCTACAGTGTGTACCATCTACAAGATGCACTGCAGCAACTCGCCAAGGCTTCTTCGGCAGCACTTCCCAAACCCGCGACCTCTACCACCTAGAAGGACAAGGGCAGCGGGCGCATGGGAACACCACCACCTCCAAGTTCCCCTCCAAGTCACACACACCATCCTGATTTGATCCTTCATCGTCGCTGGGTCAAAATCCTGGAACTCCCTCCCTAACAGCACTGTGGGAGCACCTTCACCACACAGACTGCAGCGGTTCAAGAAGGCGGCTCACCACCACCTTCTCAAGGGCAACTAGGGATGGGCAATAAATGCTGGTCTTGCCAGCGACGCCCACATCCCATGAACGAATATAAAAAAAAATGTCTACCAATTTTGCCACATTTTCAAGTTGCGGAAGTATAATATGCCATTGCCGAACAACAGCTCCCAGAACCCCTTGCTGCTCAGCAATAGGGCAAGCTGTGATATTGGGGAATGCTGTAATATTTGGGGATACGGTATACGAGTAATTTGAGACATGACATGTGGTAAGTGTAGCATGATTGGGAGGAAACGGGTGCCTGTGGACCTCTGGGGGGAGAAATTCAGTTTAGCCCCGTTTGGGGCGCTAAAACTTAAAAAGTTGAAAAATTAGCGCCAGTCGCTAATCATTCTCGCCTCCCACGAAATTCAGCTTTAGCGCTCCAAGAGGGAAGTGGAGCGCTTAATCAAGTGCTAACCACTTCTCTTGGGGCGCTAAAGTCCGAGAGCGGGGCGGTAGCGGCAGAGCGACGAACAATTTCGAGCGCATTGCGAACGGCATCAGAGGCTGCTGCTCTCACCTAAAGGGAAGGGCCAGTGATGGTGCACAAGCTAGTTGTCGTCAGCTCTGTTTTGCAAGACTGCCATTACAGCCCCAAACACTCTCACCAAGTGGCGGGCTTGGACATCTCGCACCAATGAAACGTTAAAAACTTTGCGCAGGCACCAGACTGGTGCAAATAATAAAGGTTGCGCTCTCTGAAAAGCATTCCCTTTAATTACCGCTCCCGAAGCGGCCAGCCCAGTTCACAGCGCCTCCTCTTGCTGGCGCTGTCGGCGCGAGGTGATAAAGCAGGGAGTGCGAGTCAATTTTCCATCCGGGGCGATAACGGGGTGCTGCGCACTTTATGACGTCACGATCTGCGAGGCGCTAGAGGCCCAGGCGCTAAGAGATATCGCCAGCGCTAAACCGGCACTGAAGTTCACGGGCGTGGCTGCATTCGCCACGCGGCGGGCGCTAACCCCTTAGCGCCCCCACCAGGCACTAACGGGAGGCGCTAACATACCGAATTTCTAGCCCATGGTTCCTAAAGCTCTCCACCACTGAGGGTTTTCCTCACCTCATGTCTGGGTCTGTTGTAGACTCATTGATAGAGATTGATTGCCGTGATTGGTCAACAACTCCATTATCGTTGTACCATGCGACTACCAAGAAGGCGAACTAGATGGATCTTGGTCTTTGATCGTCTAGCAATTGCTATGGGGGGCAGCGGGGGTCGGGGGGTGGTTGGGGGTAGGGTAGCCTGTCTGCTTTAGTGAAGATGGGCATCATAGATATGCCTAATCTTGGTCTCACTCAAAGGTCACTTTTTGGTAGGACTCACTCGATATCCAGCAGCAATTCCGAGGCTAAGCCGCAACACATCACGTTCCACACTCACCATCGGAAACACGAAGATGTTGGAGGCCTTGCTGGGAAACCCAACCATCTCGAGGTTGTCCCAGATAATTAAAACTCTACGGTCTTTAAAAAAAAAAAATTTGAACAATATTTCCCGGGAAATTCTCAGGGTTCAAAGGTGGAGGGAAGGGTTGAGGGAAATTAAAGTTAAAACCACCGTTGGGGGGGAAGGGGACTCTAACATGGTTGACGAAAGTTGTGCGCGTGTCATCCACATCATTCTTTGTGCAATCTCTCTGCGTTTCACCACGCACTGCTTCACAGTTGGAAAACAAGGTGGGAATAGAACGAGAGGGTTTTAGGAAAAGCAGCACTTTGCCGTTTAAATCCAGGTAAAATAAACGGCGAAAAATGGGGTTTTAGCAGAGGATAACAAGATGGGAAAAAAAGCTGAAAATCGGCGAAGGACAAATGAAATCTGGGAACTAAGTGGTTAATATTTCAATTTTAAGAAACTACGCACTCCCACAAATATTTTTTGTCAGCTAGACAGTGAGCTGTATTTGGGAAATAAATACTCCGGCATAATCCCATTGTAGAACCTAATCCTGCAGGATTTCTTGCATAAAAATCCAGACAATGATGAGCGTCCCTGTAAAATAAAAATATAGATTTTGTAATGATAAATTCCTGCTCCTTTTTGTTCTAAATAAAATTACATGCAGACTATTAATTAATTTAAACTTCAATGGGGTTTATCTATAGCAAACAGAAGTCTCTTTGGACTATTTACATTCCGGTTTTTAGCTGAATAAATGAAATTGTTTTCAAAAACATTTGAATGATAAAATAAGTAAAGAATAGAACCTGTTTCTAAATGTATTATCTTCCTGCATGATGATTATCCCTTTTGCCTAAATATGACATTGAACTTCTACATTAAATTCCCTCTTTCACAGACTATAATGTTGTAAAGTATTTATTTACTGTTTGGGGAAAAAAATCAAATGGATAAGTCGATGTTCAATGCCTCAGCCCTCACTGTACCTCTGTGTCTATCTCTTTCATTTAGAACGGTTCAGTGATTGCCTATCTTCAGTGCTCACACTCAGGGGGGACATATGCTTAGCGAGGGCTGAATAGTAGCATCAGTCCCTCGGGTGGTTCAGGAGCATGCTGCCCTGGTACCCTTTACAGCATGCTCCCCCATCTCACTTCCAGCGTGCCCTTCCAACTGACTCTTGGTTCACTCCCCCTGCTCACTTTCCCAGCTCACTAGCGCTCACACCCTCCCTGGCTCACACAAATACAAGAGCTGACACACCTGTTAAAGGACCAGACCAGGGACTGTCACATGAAAATCATACTGTAACCAGTAAATTGCCCATGCCGTTGCCCCATGGTCAGTTGATGAATATAAGTTTTTTTAACACACACATACACACAAACATATATATTTATAGAGATAGAGATATAGATATATAGATGAAAAAGATGGCAAGGGAATTGGAGGGGGGGACTTAAACTCAATTCATAGAGCCACCTAGTGGCCAGAGCCTGCACTGTATTGTGACAGTTTACATAGCAAAATTAAATGGGAAATGTTGACACAGCAATTTACAATGATATATATTGGGCCAGAAATTCGGCTTCCTGGCTTCCCGCGGGTGCAAAGATCGCGCGCGCACCTACCTACCGCGGCTGCCGTTGACCTCTGGGCCCACGGGGACTTCGGCTCCTGGGCCTCCCACAACTGCCGGCGCGCAGTGCTTGCGTATCCCAGGGGCGTAGTTAGTGCGATGCGTCCCCTGGGATCACATGGGCCATGGAGAGCCAATGGCAGCACCTGTCAAATCTATGAATACAGATCGGCCCCAAAACATCCCTAAAACTACAAATACATTTTAAAAAAAACATCACATTTTTAAAATAACTATAAATTACATTAATTAACTATTTTAAACAAAAATTTAAAATTTTGAAAAAATTAATTACATTTTTTAACGGGGCTCAAACTAAACTTACCTTTCTTTAAAGTAATTAAAAAAGATAAATCTGTGAAAAAAATGTTTAAATTTTAATAAAATCAACACTTACCTTGTTAAAAGAAGGCCTTGCGCATTCTTTTTCAATGTGTATCTTCTCCGTGCTTACCCTCACAGAGGAACCTGTAAAAAAAACCCGTAGTGCGAGGCGAACGCGCTGGCCCTCCGGCGGCGCGTTCGACCTCTGAACCCCTTTCCTCAGGGGAACGGAAGTGCCGGTTTTCCGCGCATGCGCAGTGCATGCAAGAAACCGGCACTTTCGTTCCGTCCACGGGTAAGTACACAGCGCGTACTCACCCGACAACAGCCGAATTTCTGCCCCATTAACTGAAAAGTGTAACCAAAAATCATGATAATAGGAATGAGCTCTGTGGACAGGAAGTGCATGTGATATGCCAGAATTTTTAATAATCTACTTGTTTTCCTTTGGCATTGTACATGTGGAGTCAAGACCTAGTGTAATCTTCAGGTTAGAGGCTTGGGGCTAATTTTTTTAAAATTTGTTCATGGGATGTGAGCATCGCTGGCAAGGCCAGCATTTATTGCCCATCCCTAGTTGCCCTTGAGAAGGTGGTGGTGAGCCGCCTTCTTGAACTGCTGCAGTCCGTGTGGTGAAGGTTCTCCCACAGTGCTGTTACAGAGGGAGTTCCAGGATTTTGACCCAGCGACGATGAAGGAACGACGATATACTTCCAAGTCAAGCTGGTGTGTGACTTGGAGGGGAACTTGCAGGTGGTGGTGTTCCCATGCGCCTGCTGCCCTTGTCCTTCTAGGTGGTAGAGGTCGCGGGTTTGGGAGGTGCTGTCGAAGAAGCCTTGGCGAGTTGCTGCAGTGTATCTTGTAGATGGTGCACACTGCAGCCACGGTACGCCGGTGGTGGAGGGAGTGAATGTTTAAGGTGATGGATGGGGTGCCAATCAAGGGGCTGCTTTGTCATGGATGGTTGTCGAGCTTCTTGAGTGTTGTTGGAGCTGCACTCATCCAGTGGAGAGTATTCCATCACACTCTTTACTTGTGCCTTGTAGATGGTGGAAAGACCAGAAGTAATTTGGTACTCATTTTAAAGAAAGACTTACATTTATATAGCGCCTTTCATGACCACCAATTGAAGTGTGGTCACTGTTGTAATGTAGGAAACGTGGCAGCCAATCTGCGCACAGCAAGCTCCCACAAACAGCAATGTGATAATGACCAGATAATCTGTTTTTGTTATGTTGATTGAGGGATAAATATTGGCCAGGACACCGGGGATAACTCCCCTGCTCTTCTTCGAAATAGTGCCGTGGGATCTTTTACGTCCACCTGAGAGAGCAGACGAGGCCTCGGTTTAACGTCTCATCCGAAAGACGGTACCTCCGACAGTGCAGCACTCCCTCAGCACCGCACTGGAGCGTCAGCCTAGATTTATGTGCTCAAGTCCCTGGAGTGGGACTTGAACCCACAACCTTCTGACTCAGAAGTGAGTGTGCTACCACAGCTGACACCTAAAATTGCACATTCTCTCCTCGTTTTCCTATTTCCATTCTAAATGCTTCCGTCCCCATTTATAATGGAAGCCTTGCCTCTGTAAACTTGCCCTGCTGTAACTGGACCCTCCTGTCAGTGGTGTGGCTGCAGCCCCTCCTCTGGGGAGAAGGTGCAATTACAGCATGACAAGCCACCTTGGCAAGTTTTCATTATAAATGCGCACATCGGAATTCCTGATGGGGAACAGATATCCTTAACAGTAATTTAGAAGTTCTGGTTGCTATCAGAAATATGGATTTAAGATTCTAGAGATAGCTTGGTAGGACGAATGCAATATTGGTATTCATATTAATATTAACGCTATTATGAGCATGCTAATGCCAATAGTTTAAATAAAGAAATTCAATATCAAGGTTTCCCTTGAACATCATTTAAGAAAAATTGTAATTAATATCCTTTTTGTAGCCTATTTCTGTTGATTTGATCTGCCAGATGTACCTGTACAGCTGTACCTATACTAGATGTACCTGTACAAATGTATCTATACTAAATGTACCTGTACAGATGTGCATATACCAGATGTGCATATACCAAATGTGCATGTACAGCTGTACTTCTACCAGATGTACCTACACTAGATGTACCTGTACAGATGTGCATATACCAGATGCACCTATACCAGATGCACCTATACCAGATGTGCATATACCAGATGCACCTATACCAGATGCACCTATACCAGATGTGCATATACCAGATGCACCTATACTAGATGTACCTATACAGATGTGCATATACCGAATGCACCTATACCAGATGCACATATACAGATGTGCATATACCAGATGTACCTATACAGATGTGCATATACCAGATGCACCTATACCAAATGTGCATATACCAGATGTACCTATACAGATGTGCATATACCAGATGCGTCTATACCAGATGTGCATATACCGGATGCACCTATACCAGATGTACCTATACAGATGTGCATATACCAGATGTACCTATACAGATGTGCATATACCAGATACACCTATACCAGATGCACCTATACAGATGTGCATATACCAGTTGTACCTATACCAGATGCACCTATACAGATGTACCTATAGCAGATGTACCTATACCAGATGTGCATATACCAGATGCACCTATACCAGATGCACCTATACAGATGTGCATATACCAGATGCAACTATACCAGATGTGCATATACCAGATGCACCTATACCAGATGTACCTATACAGATGGGCATATACCGGATGCACCTATACCAGATGCACATATACAGATGTGCATATACCAGATGTACCTATACAGATGTGCATATACCAGATGCACCTATACCAAATGTGCATATACCAGATGCACCTATACCAGATGTACCTATACAGATGTGCATATACCAGATGCACCTATACCAGATGTGCATATACCGGATGCACCTATACCAGATGTACCTATATAGATGTGCATATACCAGATGCACCTATACCAGATGTACCTATACCAGATGTGCATATATCAGATGCACCTATACTAGATGCACCTATACAGATGTGCATATACCAGTTGCACCTATACCAGATGCACCTATACCAGATGCACCTATACAGATGTGCATATACCAGATACACCTATACAGATGTGCATATATCTGTTTTTGCTTAAAACGCAGTGTCCTGATAATATCATCAGATGGACTGGCTTTGAGAAATTACTGAGCCTGACAGTGCGAGGGACCTGAATTAACATCAGCAGATACACTCATTAACCCCATGCTACTCCAGTGATTGCATCGTTTCCACTGTGCATGTTAATTCCTGCTCACTAGCTCCATCGGGCTCGACCACTTTTCAGAGCTGGCTCCCCCGATAATCTCGTCAACTCTCGCCGTTCAAACAAAGATAGCAAACGGATAGATATATTAAAGAATGCTCAAATTGATGAGCAGGCTGAAGAAAACAAACATGGACAGAAATACACCCTTTTTAAAACTCTGTTTGCATACGACAGCAAAAGGAACAAATCCAACTTTGATAAATGTCAGAGGTGAATCTGCTCTTAGTGGTATTTGTTATAAATATGTTGGTGCGCCCGAATTAAATTCCTCCTTCTGTTATTTTGAAGTATTCCTAAGCTCAGAGTACTTCAAAGTAATGTGCAGCGGAGCTTAAGGGGATGATAGCGTCATGGTTAGGGTACTGGACTAGCAACCCAGAGGTAATGAGCTCAAATCCCACCGTGGGAAGTTATGAATATTGGATTTAGATAAATCTTGTGTAACATATGGAGCGGCCAGACTCTTTAGGTTGTCATGGGAACTCAGCCAGTGACCCAATCCTCACCACAGGCTTCCTCCCACTCTTGGACCCCCAGAAAAATGGGCTCAATCCCGAAGTTAGTGTAACAAACTAACATTAGGAACAGGAGTAGGCCATTCAGCCCCTCGAGCCTGGTCCGCCATTCAATCAGAACATGGTTGATCTGCACCTCAATCCTCACCACAGGTAATTTCTCCCACTCTTGGACCCCCAGAAAAATGGGCTCAATCCCAAAGTTAGTGCAACAAACTAGGAACAGGAGTCGGCCATTCAATCAGCACATGGCTGATCTGCATCTCAACTCAGTTTTTCCGCCTTTGCTCCATATCCCTCGATACCCTTACCCAACAAAAAAATCTATCGATCTCACAGTTTTGTAAGCTCCAAGTGTCCCCTAGCATCCACAGCATTTTGAGGGAGAGAGCTCCAAATTTCTATGCTTTCTACATTACAACAGTGATTACGCGTCAAAAGTGGCTGTGAAATACTTTGGGATGTCCCGAGGTCCTAAAAAGGCGCTATAGAAATACAAGTTCTTTCTTTTTTTTCCCCCAAGTACCCTTCAGACAAGCAGAAGAAATGCATCCCCTTGTGTGGTTGACTTTTAATGCCCTCTGAAGTGATCTGTCAGGTCATGCAGTTGCCCAACAGGGCAGCTCGGGATGGGCAATAAATGAGGCCATGCCAATATCACCCACATCTTGAGAATAAATAGAGAAAATGCAGATGCTACTGGGAATAATTTCGACACTCTTATTAGTAGGGTATTGCTTTTTTTCCCCCTCCCCTCTGCTAATTCTCTCCCCTCCTTACCTCTGGAAGGGACCGTATCTTGCTGGGCCATGATTCATGGCTGTTATTTTGTCCTCCGCTACGGTCCCAGATGGCCATCTCTCTTGCACCATCCTTATTGGCGGGTTATGTGACTGAACCTCCTCTTGCGTTCTCCCGACGGGTACACTTTCCATTGGTGGCGGGGGCGGGTCACTGCTGGTGTTGCCAAGTGCCGAGTGTCGGTTGAGAACAGGAGAAGGATCACTATGAACCAGAGGGCACAGATTTACGCCGATTGGCAAAAAAAACAGAGGCGACGTGAGGGGAAACTTTTTTTTTTACACAGCGAGTGGTTGGGATTTGGAACGCACGGCCTGATAGGGTGGTGGATACAGATTCAATAGTAGCCTTCAAAAGGGAATTGGATAAATACTTGAGGGAGAAAAAATTGCAGGGATATGGGGAAAGAGCGGGAGGAGTGGGACTGACTGGATTGCTCTTCGAAAGAGTCGGCGTGGACTCGATGGGCTGAATGGCCTCCTTCTGTGCTGTACTATTCTATGATTCCTGGCCCACATAGCACTGGAGCAAATTATAGAGTCCTTCTTCTGGATCAGTCCAGCCGACTCCACACACAATCAAACCCGGGACCGATTTCCTTTTCTTTTCCCCCCAAACAGTTTCTATATAATTCAGTTCCTTTGAGTCTCCAGCTCAGCAGTAGGGAGATGATTTGCTTCAAACAGTCTTCCATATACTATTATTCTATACTAATTACATGTATTCCCAGGTGAGAAAGAAACAGTCAGGGCCAACCATGCAGTAAATACTGCAGAACCTTATTAGCAAGCGACTTCAAAAGCCATCTTCACTGGGCTAAAAAGAGAAATTCTTGTTGACATAAAGCCTATTGGAGAAGCTTTTCCATTCCTCCCTCTCTTCCCCCCCGCCCCCACCTTTAACTTATGTTTGTAGTGGGAGATGGTAACTTTGTGAAGAACCAGTCAAGAGTATGATAAAGCAATGCAATTGCACGCAGCTTAATTTGACAATTGACGTGCGAGGCTATTGATGGACGGCTCGCTTTGATCTGCGGGAACGAGATGCGACCTTTTGTCGCATTGGGGTTCTGCTGCCACGAGGATTGATTGACATTTACATCCCATCTCCTGCAGATGAAGATCCTAAGCCTGTCTGAGAGGCTGACAGGAGTGCTGTGTGACAGTCATTCAATTACCTAGACCAGTACTTGGCAGGATTACAGACCCTTACCCCCCCACCTCGACCCTCAGTGCCCCAGCACTGCTCCGCAATGATGTCACCAGGAAATGACAGACGCTGCAGAATTAGGATGTAACTTTGCAGGCCAATTTTGTTCTTCAACTTCTCTCCCTTCCCCTGGGGAAGGTACTGTCTCTCCTGCGGAGAGAGCCGGAGGTGTACTGTCGAGGCGTTTCAATCACCATTCTTTAATATGTGAGCTCAGACCGTGAGTGTCGGTGGGCTATTCCACTCGTGACGGGCATCACATGTGGTATACGGATCCCGTTCTCACCTGACCTCCGCACTTGCCCTCTTTCAAGCAAGGATCATCGGGAAGACACCAGGAGTCGGGAATTCTGACTGAGTTATCCCAGTCCTGGAGCAGGGTTGCTGCTGCTCTCTCTGGGACCAGCTTAACTCAGCACTGACCAGGGATAGAATCTGGGACCTTCTCTTAAGTACCACTTAAGTGCATTTCCTCACTCATTCAGTAGGGTAGGAACCATTTTTTTTAATGTAAGCTTGTCAAGGTTGGAGATGTCACTCCTGGAGAATGGGTCATTTTCCTCTTATCGTCTCCCAGTGCTGATATGAAGCATTATCCCGGGTCACGTATAGCATAGGTTAAAGGCAAGAAAGAAAACTCACTGCCTGAAAGGGTGGTAGAGGCAGAAACCCTCACCACATTTAAAAAGTACTTGGATATGCACTTGAAGTACCGTAACCTAGAAGGCTATAGACCAAGAGCTGGAAAGTGGGATTTGGGTGGATAGCTCTTTTTCGGCCGGCACGGACACAATGGGCCGAATGGCCTCCTTCTGTGCCATAAACTTCTACGATTCAATGATTCTATAAAGGACTTGAGTTATACTGTTCTAATGATGTACCTTCACCACAACTTTTCTAAGGTAGATACTGCATAGAATTATCAGGGCCAGAGTGATCTCCTGGACTAGTTTTGATTGTTTAAATGGGGGGTCGGAGAGGAATTACCCAGTTTTTTTGCCCCCGGTGTCCTGGGGCCAATATTTATCCCTCAATCAACATAACAAAAACAGATGATCTGGTCATTATCACATTGCTGTTTGTGGGAGCTTGCTGAGCGCAAATTGGCTGCCTGCGTTTCCTACATTACAACAGTGACTACACTTCAAAAAGCACTTCATTGGCTGTAAAGCGCTTTGAGATGTCCTGAGGTCGTGAAAGGCGCTATAGAAATGCAAGTATTTTTTTTACATACGTTCATAACTTCAGAAGACTGTCCTCAACTACACCAGCAGCAACAACAACAACTTGCACAAGTAAAATATCCCAAGGTGCTTCACAGGAGCGATTCTCAAACAAAAATTTGACACCGAGCCACATCAGGAGATATTAGGACAGGTGACCAAAAGCTTGGTGTGGCTTTGCTACTTCCTACATCACCAGCTGTTGTTACACTTTTTGTTACAGGTTCACTAAAGCAGCCATTTTAATACCAATTAGTGCAGAATTGTGGACAACTTGATGCTGTGGACCAGTTTCAGGCTGTTTAGATTTGTCAGAGTTTGTTTGCAATGGCGATTCCTCTGAACACTCTTGCCTAAATTTCGCCAGTTATTCTGTGCCTATTCAGGGTGGCAAGGGGCACAAAGCACAATTCAGCTCTAACATGCTGTGCCTATAGCTCCCTACATGTGATCCATATCCGGAGTACCGTAGCATGAGCTGCTAAGCAGAACTCGGCCACTTGTCAGCCACTTGTGAACAACAAGGATGATACCAGAACTGAGAGGTTATGACTATCAGGAAGGACCTTACCTGGTCTGGTCTGTGTGTGATTCCAGTCCAACACCAATGTGTTGACTCTTAACTACCCTTTGAGGCGACTTAGCGAGCCTCTCAGTTGTGTTAAATCAAGGGATAAAAATACCAACAACACACACATCCTGAGAATGAATAAGAAGACTGCACAGTTCTGGACTCCAGATTATAAAAAGGATATAGAGACACTGGAGAAGGTGCAAACAGGATTTACAAGGATGATACCAGAACTGAGAGGTTATACCTATCAGGAAAGATTGAACAGGCTGGGGCTCACTGATGGGTGACGTGATAGAGGTCTTTAAGATTATGAAAGTGTTTGATAGATGGAGTCCAAAACTAAGGGTCATAAATATAAGATAGTCACTAATAAATCCAATAGGGAATTGAGCAGAACTTATTTACCCAAAGAGTGGCAAGAACGTGGAATGCGCTACCACAGGGAGTAGTTGAGGCAAATAGCATAGATGCATTTAAGAGGAAGCCACATGGGGGAGAAAGGAATAGAAGGATATGTTGATGGGGTGAGATGAAGAGGGGTGGGAGGAGGCTCGTGTGGAGCATAAACACCGGCATGGACCAGTTGGGCCGACTGGCCTGTTTCTGTGCTGTAGACTAGATGCAACTTGATGTAAATACTCTGCAGGGAAAAGGAAAACTTAAGAGGGTGGGCCGGACAAAGAGCCTCAACACGTTGGCACACTACAATTTCCAGCATGTGGAAATTTCAATGCTTACAACTCCTCGAACTTTTGTGTAACAATGGAAAGTTACTGATGATGAAACCTCTCCAGGGATGTTTAGGAGCAATGCAACAATTGGAATTTGAGTGGTTTCTATTTCATGTCAAAGCAAAGTAAAGCATGAATAGTCACCAAAGAAAATGACTAATAGAAACAGCAGAAATTCTGCAAGGACTGTAATATTATTCAAATTTGCAGGGAGATTCTGATTAAAAGTCCTGAATTTAAATATATTTATTTAAGCACAACCTATTCACAACTAAATATTGTTGCAGAGATATTTAAGAAAGGAAAGGTTAAACTAATTGAATCATTCCTAACGTTTCACATATTTCTTGGCCATTACCTTCAAAACACATATTGAATGGCACAGGAGATTTATATTATAAATCATTGTTTTACAGAGGTAGAATATACTCATGTATGTCTAGTTTACTGAGATGTGATATTAAAATCACGCTGCTTTAGGGAGCTATAACACTCCTGCATATATTATAGTCTCTCTATATTACAGAGGTGAAATGCTCCTCTATGCCTCTTTTACAGAGATCTAACATTTTTGTATGTCAGTATGTCTGTTTTACAGAAATGCAATGCTCCTGTACATATATTATAAGCACTCTGTTTTATAACAGTGTAACACTTCTGCACATATCCTCAGACGCATATTTTAAGTGTTGGGAGAGACAGCTTGATTTGTCCCTTTTAAATTCTCCCTGGACTCTCTCCAATGACATTGAACTACAGTTACTTTCGTATCAGTGCCTTCCCTTTTAGTGCAATTCATTCCAGTTCATATTTCCCTGGCATTTCTTTCGTGTTCATACGAACAGATGGAGATGGGACAAATCCTGAACAGGTTTCATTGGCGGAGGACAAGAGGAAAAGACGAATAATGAACTGAGGGGAAAAAAAGACAAATTTTACTCACATCTGACAGAGCACCAGCGAGAATGTTTGGTATAGAAAAGTGCTAATTTGTAAAATAAAATCATTTGGATCAGAGTGAACAGCCTCCTGTTGATGATTGTTTACAATCCCTGAGGACATAGTGATGTGGTTTATTCATTGAAGTACCTTCATTGCATAAAAGGGAGCCTGTTATCTGTTAAAGCATCTTGAAAGACAGTCATTCAGTTTTTAAACTGCGTACCAAGATTTAACGCTAATATTGTGATTACTGAGCTGTACGTGTTGGAAGATAATGACTTCATTCTATAGCCGATTGTATCTGCCTCACTGTGTCTTTTTCACAAAGACTTGAAGAGCAATGCATAGTATTTCCTGAAAATGACTGTGATGGGTAATGGGAGGGTGGGGGGAGAGGCGAGTGTCACGGCTGTCCACCCTTGCCCAAAATCTTCTTACTTAACAGAAATAGTGTCATGCGAGTGGAATGCAATCATAGATTTTTATAAGGACCTGTGCTTTTCAGAACTGTAACAGTCCTGTATATATTCACAGAATCACCACAGTGCAGATAGAGGCCATTTCGGCCCATCGAGCCTGCACCGACACATATCCCACCCTATCCCCGTAACCCCACGTATTTAATCCCCCCTAACACTAAGGGTCAATTTATCACAGCCAAATCAACCTAACCCGCACATCTTTGGACTGTGGGAGGAAACCGGAGCACCTGGAGGAAACCCACGCAGACACGGGGAGAATGTGCAAACTCCACACAGACAGTCACCCGAGGCCGGATTCGAACCTGGGTCTCTGGCGCTGTGAGGTAACAGTGCTAACCACTATGCCACCGTGCTGCCCACAATTATAATCACTCTGTTTTACAGAGGTGTAATGCCCTATATATACTATAAGCACCATATTTTACAAAGATATAATGCTCCTATATAAACTATAAGGGCAGTATTTTACAGAGCTATAGTGCCCTGTATAAACTATAAGCACAGCATTTTACAAAGATGAAATGCCCTGTATATATTTATCCTAACCTCTTCCTTCTTTCAGTAATAAATTTGTTCCCTGTAGTTATAGCCAGTGGAAATAATTTTTCTTGATTAACCGTATCGAAGCCCCCCTCATCATTTTGATAACTTCTCTTCTTGGCAATGATGTTTATAAGGACGCTGTACGGAATACGCCAAACCTTTTCTTTCCGCCAGTGTCCTTGCAGCGGGTTCTTTGGCATTTCCCTCGCTCTGCTTGTAGCGCTGCCTGGAAAACGATGCACTTCAGGGGCCAGAAGTGCTGTGGCTCAGCAAAACCCAATTAAAGTTACAGTATCCAATTTGCTGATGATCTACTTGTTAATTTCAGGTCAATTTCATCAGCACAAAATCAAATAACTAGTAATCTCTGTGTATTGATACTGGAAGCGACGCTACGATTGAGTTGATTGCTACAACAAGGTGGAATAATTACAGGGATTCAAATGAGGCCGAAGCAGCAGTTTTGTTTTTTTATTAAAGGCGTTCATAATAAGAACATAAGAAATAGGAGCAGGAGTCGGCCATACGGCCCCTCGAGCCTGCTCCGCCATTCAGTAAGATCATGGCTGATCATCGACTTCAACTCCACTTTCCCGCCCGATCTCCATATCCCTTGATTCCCCTAGAGTCCAAAAATCTATCGATCTCAGCCTTGAATATACTCAAAGACTCAGCATTCACAGCCCTCTGGGGCAGAGAATTCCAAAGATCCACAACCCTCTGAGTGAAGAAATTCCTCCTAATCTCAGTCTTAAATGGCCAACCCCTTATCCTGAGACTATGCCCCCTAGTTCTAGACACTCCAGCCAGGGGGAAACAACCTCTCAGCATCAACCCTGTCAATCCCCTTCAGAATCTTGTATGTTTCAATGAGATCACCTCTCATTCTTCTAAACTCCAGAGTGTACAGGCCCATTCTACACAATCTCTCATCATAGGACAACCCTCTCATCCCAGGAATCAATCTAGTGAACCTTCATTGCACCGCCTCCAAGGCAAGTATATCCTTCCTTAGATAAGGAGACCAAAACTGTGCACAGTACTCCATGTGTGGTCTCACCAAGGCCCTGTACAATTGTAGCAAGACTTCCTTACTCTTATACTCCAACCCCCTTGCAATAAAGGCCAACATGCCATTTGCCTTTCTTATTGCTTGCTGTACCTGCATGCTAGCTTTCTATGTTTCTTGCACGAGGACACCCAAAGCTCTCTCAGCACCAACATTTGAAAGTTTCTCACCATTTAAAAAATATTCTGTTTTTCTATTCTTCCTACCAAAGTGAATAACCTCACATTTCCCTACATTAATCTCCATCTGCCACCTTACTGCCCACTCACTTAGTCTATCTATATCCCTTTGCAGGCTCTTTGTGTTCTCCTCACAGCTTACTGTCCCATCTAGCATTGTATCATCAGCAAACTTGGATACATTACACTTGGTCCCTTCATCTAGGTCATTAATATAGATTGTAAATAGCTGAGGCCCCAACACTGATCCTTGTGGCACCCCACTAGTTACAGCCTGCCAACCTGAAAAAGATCCGTTTATCCCTACTCTCTCTTTTCTGTCCGTTAACCAATCCTCTATCCATGCTACTATATTACCCCCAACCGCATGAGCCCTAATCTTGTGTAATAACCTTTTATGTGGCACCTTATTGAATGCCTTTTGGAAATCCAAATACACTACATCCACTGGTTCCCCTTTATCTACCCTGCTAGTTACATCCTCAAAAAACTCTAATAAATTTGTCAAACACAATTTCCCTTTCATAAAACCATGTTGACTCTGCCTAATCATGTTATGATTTTCTAAGTGACATGATACCACTTCCTTAACAATGGATTCCAGCATTTTCCCGATGACTGATGTCAGGTTAACTGGCCTGTAGTTCCCTGTTTTTTTCTCCCTCCTTTCTTGAATAGCGGAGTAATATTTGCGACCTTCCAATCCACTGGGACCATTCTAGAATCTAGGGAATTTTGGAAGATCAAAACCAATGCATCCACTATCTCTTCAGCCACCTCTTTTAGAACCCTAGGATGTAGGCTGTCAGGTCCAGGGGATTTGTCAGGTTTTAGTCTCATTAGTTTCTCTAGTACTTGTTCTCTACTTATATTAATTACGTTAAGTTCCTCACCCTCATTAGACCCTTGGTTCCCCACCATTTTTGGTATGCTTATTGTGTCTTCTACTGTGAAGAAAGATACAAAATATTTGTATAACATTTCTGCCATTTCCTTATTCCCCATAATAATTTCTCCTGTCTCAGCCTCCAAGGGACCAACGTTTACCTTTGCTACTCTTTTCCTTTTTACATACTTGTAGAAACTCTTACAATTTGCTTTTATATTTCTTGCTAGTTTTCTCTCATTCTATTTTTTCCCTTTTAATCAATTTTTTGGTCAACCTTTGCTGGTTTCTGAAACTCTCCCAATCCTCAGGTTTACTATTATTCTTTGCAACATTATAAGCTTCTTCTTTCAATCTAATGCTATCCTTAACTTCATTAGTTAGCCACGGTTGGATCACTTTTCCCATGGAGTTTTTGGGGTAAAAATTCAGTTGGTTGCGCCTCCCGTTAGTGCCTTAAGAGGGTGCTAATGGGGCGCAAAGCCGCTAACGCCCGGGCGCAGCGATGTTTGCGCCGCTCGGGAACTTAACTTGACATTGTGCGGCGGCGCTAAAACTTACCGCTGCGACCACCTGCGCGCGCAGATTGTGACGTCATTCCATGGTGCAACGCCCTTGTGGCGCCCCGGAGTGGAAATTGAGTGGCACCCCCTGCCTTACCGCCTGGTGCATCCAACGACCAGAAGACTGGAACGCTATCAATCGCTGTTGGGCTGGGGGGGGCGCTATTTAAAGGGGGCCTCTTCCTGTCTTTTATTGTTGGTGGCATTTTTGAACTACGCATTCTGAGAGAGAGAGGGAGAGACTTCTGGAGAGATTCAACGTTGTGTGAAGGAGTTTTGGGTACTGAGCAGCACTTTGCAGGTTCATTTTGATTTGCCATTCCTTGTATCGATTTAGCAGAGACTGTGGGAGCTGCACTCTGAGCTCTTTGCCTGGTACTCTCCATTGTTCTTTCCAGCACATTTGATGTGCAAGTCTCTCCAGGCCGAGATTCAAGGCTGCAATGAACAGGATGTGGATGGAAAGCAAGATTAACCATCCCCTTTAAGAACTGGCCCGTGCCATTGTGTGTGTGTTCCATTGCTGGCTGACATTACATGAGCTTCGCCAGCGCTCTGAGGTAACGCCTCACTCCTTGGCCTTTGCGCCTTAAGACAGGTGTGCAGCGCCATATTTAGCGCTCCACTCACCTCCCGGGGCGGTAAAAGTGAAGTTTCCAGTCAGTGCCGATAATTAGCGCCAGGCGCTAATATTTGCGTCCAGACGATATTTGCGCCCCAAATGGGGCGCGACCTAATTTTTACCCCTTTGTTTTTCAATGGAATGTATTTTTGTTGAGAATTATGAAATATTTCTTTAAATGCTAGCCACTGCTTATCTACCGCCATACTTTTTAATCTATTTTTCCAATCTACTTTAGCTAACTCGCCCCTCATATCTATGTAATTGTCTTTATTTAAGTTTAAGACTCTAGTTTCGGACTTAGGCAAGTCACTCTCAAAATTAATGTGAAATTCTAGCATATTATGATCACTCTGCCCCAGAGGATCCTTTACTTAAAATTGCTAATTAACCCTGTCTCATTACACAATACAAGATCTAAAATAGCCTGCTCCCTGGTTGGTTCCATGACATATTGTTCTAGAAAACTGTCCCGAATGCATTCCATGAACTCGTCCTCCAGACTACCTTTGCCAATTTGATTTGTCCAGTCTTTATGAAGATTACATTCCCCAAGATTATTGCATTACCTTTGTTGCAAGCTCCTACTATTTCTTGATTAATATTCTGTCCAACAGTATAGCTACTGTTAGGGGGCCTATATACTACTCCTACCAGTGTTTTCTGCCTCTTGTTATTCCTTATCTCCACCCATACTGATTCTACTTCCTGATCTTCTGAGCCGAGATCCTTTCTCGCTACTGTCCTTATGTCATCCTTTATTATCAGGGCTACTCCCACTTCTTTTCCATTCTTTTCCATAATCTCCCAAGGGCTGTAAACTTTCTGATGTTTTGCCTTAAGATGCATCATCTCGACTCCCTAATGACTCAAGTCAGTGAACATGCTGCCTAGCGTGGAACTGACCAAGACGATTCTAAGTTGGCGAGATTGTTGGACTGAGCGCAAAACAAAAGTAGAGGAAGGTAGAGAAGAGAAAATTGAAGGAAAAAGGGGGAAGATAGAGGGAGCAGAGTTAATGCACTTTAACTGCTTCGTTTTTAACCCAAATATTTTTTTTAAAGTGTCAGCTGTTTAGTTAAGGGCAAATATTGCAGAAATAAAACTATCCCTGCCATTTGACTAGCTTTATTTCTGAAAAACTATTGTCTGTTTCAGCGTGCGAGCTGTAAACCTTCCAAATCGGTAGGCTTAGGGAGACAGAAATTGCCTTGTTCAGTTTAAAACATTAGACTGAACAAGGCAAGAGATACAGGGGGGATGTGAGGAAAAACTTTTTTACGCAGCGAGTGGTGAGGACCTGGAACTCGCTGCCGACAGAAGTGGTGGAAGCGGAGACACTCAATGTTTTCAAGGGGAGACTGGATGGGCTCTTGAGGGAAATCAACTTGCAGGGCTACGGGGATAGAGCGGGGGGGACGGGACTGACTGGACTGCTCTGCAGAGAGCCGGCACGAACTCGATGGGCCGAATGGCCTCCTTCTGTGCCGTTGTGATTCTATGAATCTATAACTCTGCATGGCCTGCAAAGCAGCAAATCCACAATGCAGGAAAAAACAGCAGCTTCGGTTAAACTGGTGTGAAAGAAAAGAGAGACTTGCATTTATATAGCGCCTTTCCCAACCTCAGACGTCCCAAAGCGCTTTACAGCCAATGAAGTACTTTTGAAGTGTAGTCACTGATGTACTGTAGGAAACGTAGCCACCAATTTGCGCATAGCAAGCTCCCACAAACAGCAATGCGATAATGACCAGATAATCTGTTTTAGTGATGTTGATTGTGGGATAACTATTGGCCCCAGGACACCGGGGAGAACTCCCCCCTGCTCTTCTTCGAAATAAGTGCCGCGGGATCTTTTACGTCCACCTGAGAGGGCAGACGGGGTTAAATGTCTCATCCGAAAGGCGGCACCTCCGACAGTGCAGTACCCCCCTCAGCAGTGCACTGGGAGTGTCAGCCCGGAGAGATTCGGAAAGACAGCAGTCCATGAGTGAAAATCTGGAATAGTTGGGAAGAGCTGCATGACAAGTCGTTGATTTGAAGTACTGAATAATGGAGCTGCCAACGTTTGAGCAAAAACAGACATGGATCTTAATCACCACAGTATTATAAATTAATATGATGTACTCATTATGCTAATGACTTAATGCCTCAGAAAGGAAACCATTTCCCAACTACAAAGTGAGATGGTTTGTTTCTGGGTCATCACTGTAAACTGTCTGAAATATGACTCGCAATGTCATAATACAAGTTTGATGAAAGGGAAGGGGAAAAAATAGAGTCTTTTTATAGAGCTGTTGCTAAACCCTGCTGTCTTCTCCCAATTCTCAACTGTTGTGGTTTATATCTCTTAAATTATGCGGTTGAATTTGAGCAGTAGTGTACAGCACCATGCGGTGGCGAGATGCGAGTTTTCCTCTTCTGATCCGCTGTCCCTTTGAGTCCTTGATCTCAGCAATGTCTGATGCACCAAGTAGGAAATAAGTCCCCACCTCCCCTTACACGCAAATGCTTTCCTCCCATCCACTCCCAGCAAAGAACCCTTCTTTAATCATCCTCCTCCAGGATTCGGATACCGAGCTCTCCATCTCCCCACCCTCTGCAGGTTCGTGTTAGATATTTTATCGATGTCACCAGGCTTTAGACACGTCTTTCCAAGTTCAGGTGTAGCTCTGCCAACCAGTGTAAAAGAGGTCAGAAGCATAGTCCCACTCCATGTGTTTAGACACGTATCACCACATACCTCACAGGTTTAGCCCAATCAGCCTAAAAGATGTCAATGCCATACACCCTTTCCACCAGGGTTTCGATGTGAACACCACCACCTCCCAAGTTCCCCTCCAAGTCACACACCATCCTGACTTGGAAATATATCGCCGATCCTTCATCGTCGCTGGGTCAAAATCCTGGAACTCCCTCCCTAACAGCACTGTGGGAGCACCTTCACCACACGGACTGCAGCAGTTCAAGAAGGCGGCTCACCACCACCTTCTCAAGGGCAATTAGGGGTGGGCAATAAATGCTGGCCTTGCCAGCGACGCCCACATCCCATAAACAAATTTTTAAAAAACTTCTGCCCAGCCCCTTCTCCACTCCTGGGTTCAGACCATTTATCATGCCCGACCCTACTAGAGACTAGTTTGTACCACACTACACCGCCAGGAGATGCTTAACCCACACTGTCAATTCTCAAGACTACAGGGAGATAATGGCCCAGAAATTTGACTCGGAGGCTTGCCGCGGGGGTAAGGATCGCGCGCGATATCACACTCCGCGCCGGCCGTTGTGTTTTGGGCCCACAGGAACTTCGGGTCCTGGGCCTCTCCCTAGTGCCGGCGCACAGTGTGTGCGTGTCCCAGAGGCGCAGTTAGTGCGATGCGACCTCTGGGATCACGTGGGCCATGGAGAGCCAATGGCAGCAGACGATCTTTCATTCATAGATTTGACAGGAGACTTGTCAAATCTGTGAATTGAAAGAGACCCCAAAAGAACAGCTAAACCTCAAATAATTTTTTTTAAAAACCCATCACATTAATAAAATAACTATAGTTAAATAAATTATCCACTTTAAGCAAAAATTTAAATTTTTGAAAAAATTAAAAAAAAATTTAAAAGTTATAAAAATAAACTTACCTTTCTTTAAAGTCTCTAAAAAAGATAAACCTGTTGAAAAAAATTCAAAATTATACTTAATTAACTACTTACCTTGTTCAAAAGGGGTCTTACGCCTCCTTTTTACATGTGTATAATCTTCCATACTTACCCTCGCGTTGAAACCTGAAAAAAAACCTAAGTGTGCTGCGTGCGCACAGCCTGTAGTGTGCACGCGGTTCACCTAGGAACCGCCCCCTTCACCATACCGGAAGTGCCGGTTTCCCGCGCATGCGCAGTGCATGCAGGAAACCGGCACTTCGGGTTTGAATACGGGTGAGTACAGAGCGCGTACTCACCCGGGAAGGGCCGAATTTTTGGGCCATTGTTTGTTGACTTGAGCTTAAACACCAGGATTACCTGACCTCTGAGGCCAAATCTTGCCGTGGGCCATCAGACATAAACAGGGTTGCCTTGTTCGGTGCAATTGTGTTTTGTAATCAAACACCCATCCCACCATCCAACTTCAGAACTGGCCTCGGCTGAGAAGTTGGATCCCAGTGGGTCTGAGCACTTCAACAATATCAACTTGAGGTCCTGAGAAGCAATATGTTAGAGTGTGGTGAATTTTGACTTCAGCTCAAAAAAAATGAAGAAAGAAAAACTAGCATTTATACAGCACATTTCACCACCTCAGGACGTCCCAAAGCGCTTTACAGCCAATGAAGTACTTTTTGAAGTGTAGTCACTGTTGTAATGTAGGAAATACAGCTGCCAATTTGCACACAACAAGCTCCCACAAACAGCAATGTGATAATGACCAGATCGTCTGTTTTAATGATGTTGATCGAGGGGTAAATGTTGGCCAGGACACCGGGGGGTGCTCCCCAGCTCTTCTTCGAAATAGTGCCGTGGGATCTTTTATGTCCACCTGAGAGGGCAGACGGGGGCCTCGGTTTAATGTCTCACCCATAAGACGGCACCTCCGACAGCGCAGCACTCCCTCAGCACTGCACTGGAGTGTCAGCTTAGATTTTTGTGCTCAAGTCCCTGGAGTGGGACTTGAACCCACAACCTTCTGACTGAGAAGGCGAGGGTGCTACCCACTGAGGATATAGGAGAAGGAGGAGCATACAGGATGGCATAATTAGAGGCTGCACATGAATCAAGTGGAGCGAAGTAATGATCAAGTTGCTGAATTCCGGATGCCATTCTGTCTTGTTGTAGTCAGACATCTCCCCTCAGAATGAGGAAGGAAAATGAGATGGAGACCCAAATATGCCAAACTACACACTGTCTACTACTGGATGCAGGGAGGATGTTTCCCTTGGCTGGGGGGTCGAGAACGAGGGGTCACAGTCTCAGGATACGGGGTAGGACATTTAGGACTGAGATGAGGTGAAATTTCTTCACCCAGAGGGTGGTGAACCTGTGGAATTCTCTACCACAGAAGGCTGTGGAGGCCAAGTCACTGAATATATTTAAGAAGGAGATAGATAGATTTCTAGACACAAAAGGCATCAAGGGGTATGGGGAGAGCGCGGGAATATGGTATTGAGATAGAGGATCAGCCATGATCATATTGAATGGCGGAGCAGGCTCGAAGGGCCGAATGGCCTACTCCTGCTCCTATTTTTCTATGTTTCTATGTTTCTGTCCCTCCTCCCAGTGTCACCAACTGCGCTGAAATCAAGATCCATTACATTGTATAACTCATTCCCCTCATACCCTCGGAACTATTTATCTCCCTCATCCGACCCGTTGTCCTTTTAATATTCAAGGTTGAGAAAGCAAATCCTGGGCATCACCTAACGTTCCAGCCCTGAACGAGTCAACAGGGAGACGTGCAGGAGCAGACTGTGAATGGATCTTATGTTCTTTACCTCTTTCACAGGGAGGTGTCTGATCTCTGCTCCCTGCCAACTCCAGAGCAAAATGGAGAAGGGAATGCGATCAGAAACCCGGCAGTCCGATGGATTGTGTGCACAGTATGAAAATGCATCTTAAAGGTCACTTTTTTTTTTGGTGCGGCTACAATTGAAAATACAGCGCAACCCTTCAATAAATAAGTTTCCCATTTTCGGGGTTAAGGAGAAGCCGCAATAAAGATTGAAGTAGATAAATCCATCATGGGTGTTAATTGAGAATTTCCCTCCTTGATATATTCCTCTGAATTGGATGGTTTCCTTGGTAATATCTAGAATGTTAATTGCATGTATAATGTCAGATTATGTTGATGTCCCCTATTATTTGAATGTTTATGCGTGTGTCGCCTGTCTAAGCATCTCGTTGTAAACAAGTCATTTTGACTTAATTGAGTTCTGCTATAAAACGGTGCAATAAATCGATAAATAAATTACGGGCCATATTTCACTTCTTTTTGGAGCCCCAAACTGAGATGTTAAATCATTAAATTACTCCCAAACAATTGGAGGGTGGGAAAGCACCGAAACAACTTGGTGCCTATGTCCTCAGAAGAAAATAGGAGCCCTCGCACTCAGGCCATTTATAACAACCGAATGCCAGGCATCTCCTGGAGCCCAGGCATAATTCTGGCTTTAAATCAAAATGATTAAAAAGGCTTCTTTGTGACCCCAAGCAGTGCGCATTGCTTGATGAGTCTTGTTTGTTTAAAGAGGCACTACCTTTAATGAAAAAAAATGCTTGGCAAATTGTTATTTTGCATTCATCAGCCCGCAACACAATTTGCATTTAAATGTGGCGCTGCTTGTCAACTTGTTTGTGACGGAAATGAGGTACGGCTATTGAAATAGTCTTTCTGCCCAGCAACAAATATCGTGCCCCTTTTAAGATAATTCAAGTGAAGTGCGATGGGGACCCATCAAGAGCTGTAATTTACCCTTTAGACGCCTGATTGTCTTTGAAGATACGAGTTGGTTTCTTGTGTCGGCCGTGCCCCAGTGAGTAGCACTGTCTTGCCTCTGAGCCAGAAGGTTGTGGGTTCCAGTCCCACTCCAGAGGCTTGAGCACAAAAATCTCGGCTGACACTCCCAGTGCGGTACTGAGGGAGTGCCGCACTGTCGGAGGTGCCGCCTTTCGGATGAGACGTTAAACCGAGGCCCCGTCTGCTCTCTCGGGTGGACGTAAAAGACCTCATGGCACTATTTCGAAGAAGAGCAGGGGAGTTCTACAATATTTATCCCTCAAGCAACATCACTAAAACAGATTATCTGGCCATTATCACATGAATGAAAGATGTTGATTGACACTGTTTTTCATAAAGATTGTTGCCATTTTAATATCTAGCCTAGAAATAGTCTCAGATGGGCAGGGCCCAGTTGAGTGACTTTTTCCCTGCACTGTGTGCTGTCCCAAAGGACCAAGCTGAAGACTCAGTTTGCTCAGCTCATACCTCCAAGTGAAAGTTCTGGCACAGTAGCGATCGTGGTTTATTAATATCCTGGAGAAATGAGCAGGATGCAGCTGACTGCAGGTGTCAGCATTCGCTCAGTGGGTAGCCATCTCACCACAGAGTTTGAAGGTTGTTGGTTCAAGCCTCACTCCAGGACTTGAGTGCAAAATCTGGGCTGACACTGCAGTATACTATTAAGGGAACGCTGAGGTGCTTATCTTTTGGATCAGGTATTAATTCGAGGTTCCATCGCTTGTTCGAGTTGGCTGCAAAAGGCCCCATGGCACTGTTCGAAGCGGGAGCAGGGAATTCTTCCGATATCTTGGCCAACCTTCCTCGCTCAACCAACACCGTCAAAAAAACAAATTGAGTGGTCGTTCATCTCATTGCTGTTTGTGGGATCTTGCTGTATGCAAAATGGCTCGCCCATTTGTCAACATAACAGCAGTCACTACATTTCACAGTAACTCACTGAAATGTTCAGAGACTTTTCTGAGAGACGGACCATGGTGCAATAATAAATGCAAGTCATTCTTTCAATGAATACGTTCAATCTCACTTCGGAGCAGGATTCCATTTGTAGTTAGGAAGTCAAATGGTATGTTGGTCTTCATTGCAAGGGGATTTGAGTTCAGGAGCAAGGATGTCTTACTACAGTTATACAGGGCCTTGGTGAGACCACACCTGGAGTGCAGTGTGCAGTTTTGGTCTCCTTACCTAAGAAAGGATATACTTGCGAAAGAGGGAGTGCAGCAAAGGTTCACCAGACTGATTCCTGGGATGGCAGGACTGTCGTATGAGGAGAGATTGGGTCGACTAGGCCTGTATTCACTAGGTTTAGAAGAATGAGAGGGAATCTCATTGAAACGTATAAAATCCTGACAGGGCTAGACAGACTGGATGCAGGGAGGATGTTCCCCCTGGCTGGGGGGGGGGGGGGGTCTAGAACCAGGGGTCACAGTCTCAGGATACGGGGTCGGACATTTAGGACTGAGATGAGGAGAAATTTCTTCACTCAGAGGGTGGTGAACCTGTGGAATTCTCTACCACAGAAGGCTGTGGAGGCCAAGACACTGAATATATTTAAGAAAGAGATAAATAGATTTCTAGACACAAAGGCATCAAGGGGTATGGGGAGAGAGCGGGAATATGGTATTGAGATAGAGGATCAGCCATGATCATATTGAATGGCGGAGCAGGCTCGAAGGGCCGAATGGCCTACTCCTGCTCCTATTTTTCTATGTTTCTATGTATCAAACAGATCTAGCAAACCTTGCCTAAAGTCTAACTTTCCTGTAGTGTTGTCGGATCAGCACGTGAAATATGTTCGGTGGGCCCAGTAACTGTATGTGTGAGGTGAATAAATAGCCGAGAGTCAGTTACATGGCAAGTAACTTAATCTAAGAATTGAGGTGACCTCATAAACAGAGGGAGCAAAGCTATAAATATCATCTCAAATCCCCATGACTAGGTTGCAGCCTTTAACCCACTCCCAAGTGTCATCGCTCAGTGTGAATATATATGTATAATAGGGGTCGTGTGCACATAGAGTTGAAAGTTCAAATGTTCGCCGTTTAGTTGAATGTTCTGTAGCTTTTCTGCTGTTCCTGTAAACATGCCGGTGTCTCAGTACAGTGATAAATGACTTTAAATATAGGCAGGTTTTTTCTTTCACAGACACGGTGGTTGGATAAATGACTCATGTGCAAGACTGTCGAATCATTTTATAATATCATTACTGAAGGTTTATCGGGAAACAATCTGCAGGATGTCTTCAAAGGAAGGGGCAATGCAGAGCGATAGGCAATCAGGTTTTCAGCTCCTGGACCATGTTGGTCTCATCTTTGATCATTATCATTTTTTTATTCTATGTAATATGCAGCCTGTTCCTTTTTAAGTTTGGGAAAGAAAACTCGCAGTGGACCTTCAGTTCTCCACACTCCCATTATCCACACTCTCAACTATCTACAGCCCAGAATATCTGCACTCCCGTTGTCCATGTGCGATTGTCCACTCTCCTGCTATCCATAGTCTCGAGTATCTGCAAGAATTGTCATGGAAGTCAAGCTTATGCAAAACAATCAAGAAATTGTTTGCATCAACCTGTTAAAATGCAGTTGAAAGTTTCGAAATTCTTTCTTTTTAACAGACCCAGCAGGGTAACCAGTTACAGCCTGAAGGCCCACTATCTGGTCGAATTTAGTGTTCGGGCAGCTCAGATGTTTAGCATGAGGTCAAATTGGCCAACAGGATTACATGACCAGCAATTTCTGCCAGAATAAAGAGATCTCATTTTTAAAATGGAAAAATGAGGGTCTTGTCTTCACCTGCTGGGAACTTGATTAATCTAAATAGCCCAATCAGAATTAAAACTCAATACATCAGACCAAGTATAGGTGGACTCTCAATTATCCACCAATCACCATTATACACAGGTAGGGTCTCCTCTAATGGATGATCGAGAATCCGGAGTACAAGAGGAGTTGCTTCTATGAGGATATCAATTCTCCACTCTTATCTATGCATTTGCATCAATTATGCCTTTGGGAGAAGGTCTTTAGCAGCCCTTGTTGTCCACAAACACAAAATGTGATGATGCACGTTGTGCTGAAGCACATAAAATCTTACAGCACTGAAGAAGGCTGTTCGGCCCATCGTGCCTGTGCTGGCTCTTTGAGAGAGCTGTCCAATTAGCCCCACTCCCCATCGGCCTGCTATTGTTTCCTTTTCAAGTATATATCCTATTCCCTTTTGGAAGTTACCATTGAACCTGCTTAGTGTGTCTTTGATGTAGGGAAGGATTTGAATAGATTTTGTCTGTGTTTAAATTGTGAATTCTGGGAGATTCTCTCACTGCTAACCTACCTGAGGAAGGAGCGAACAGCTCCGAAAGCTTGTAAAATTAAATAAATCTGTTGGACTATAACCTGGTGTTGTGCGACTTCTCATTTTTGTCCACCCCAGTCCAACGCCGGCATCTCCACATCATCACATCCTTTCAGGCAGTGCATTCCAGATCATCATAACTCATTGCATTACAAAAAAAAAATCTCCTCGTCTCCTTTCTGGTTCTTTTGCCAATTATCTTAAATCTGTGTCCTCTGGTTACCAACCCTCCTGCCAATGGAAACAGTTTCTCCTTTTTTACATGCTCCTGTCACTTCCAAGTGATGATATTGACATGAGAATGACATGTAGAGGGAGGAACCTCTCTCGTCGCAATGACTGGTGTGTTCCTCTTTGGCAGGAATCTTGCCGTAAGTTTGATGGGGAGAGACTTCCTGCCTGATTCTTGCACCACTGACCCTGTCAAGTAGCCCAGCGCCATCCTCATTTGCATCTTTCAGGCAGTTTCCTGGTCTATTACCTCATTGGGTTGAAGCATACTACTGCAATGATGCCTGATACAGTGGAGTGGATCTGGCTGCCTGCAGGGTGTAGAAGGTGTCAGCTGTGGCTCAGTGGGCAGCACTGCCACCTGTGAGTCAGAAGGTTGTGGGTTCAAGTCCCACGCCAGAGACTTGAGCACATAAAGCTAGGCTGACACTCCAGTGCAGTGCTGAGGGAGTGCTGCACTGTCGGAGGTGCCGTCTTTCGGATGAGACGTTAAACCCAGGCCCCCGTCTGCCCTCTCAGGTGGCCTGTAAAAGATCCCACAGCACGATACTAAGAGCAGGGGAGTTCCCCCAAGTGACCTGGTCAATATTTATTCCTCAGCCAACTCACTAAAAAAACAAATTATCTGGTCCTTATCACGTTGCTATTTGTGGGACCTTGCTGTGTGCAAATTGGCTGTTGCGTTTCCTACATTACAACAGTGACTATACTTCATTGGCTGTAACGCACTTTGGCATATCCTGAGGTCTTGAAAGGCGCTATAGAAATGTAAGTCTTACTTTACAACAAACATTTAAAAATTAGGGACAGAAGAAGTGAACCGATTACCTTGCAATCAATTCTAGTCCTTGACAAGACCCTTTCACCTCCCAGCTCTTCACATATTGCCATGGGATCATTTACAGCCACCCCAACAGGCAGATAGGGTCTTTATTTAACATCTCATCTAAAAGACAGCACCTCTGACAGTGCAGCTCCCCCTCAGTGCTGCACTGGAGTGTCAGTCTAGGTTTTGTCCTGGAGTGGGGCTTGAACCCACAACCTTCTGACTCAGAGGCAAGAGTGCTACCAACTGAGCCACTCAGCATGCAGCAGCAGAATGATACATTGCGTATTGCATACTATAATGCCCTTGCCTCGCTCAGGCCAACATCCCCAGCATCGAAGCTTTGACCACGCTCGATCAGCTCCGATGGACAGGTCACATTGTCTGCATGCCCGATACGGGATTCCCAAAACAAGCGCTCTACTCAGAGCTCCGACACGGCAAGAGAGCCCCAGGTGGGCAGAGGAAACGCTTCAAGGACACCCTCAAAGCCTCCTTGAAAAAGTGCAACATCCCCACCGACACCTGGGAATCCCTGGCCCAAGACCGCTCAAAGTGGAGGAGAAGCATCCGGGAAGGCGCCGAACACCTCGAGTCTCTTCGCCAGGAGCAAGCGGAAGCCAAGCGCAAACAGCGCAAGGAGCGCACGTCAACACAAGCACTCCACCCACCCGCCCCTTCAACCACCGTCTGCCCCACCTGTGATAGAGACTGTCGGTCCCGCATTGGACTCATCAGTCACCTGAGAACTCATTTTTAGCGTGGAAGCAAGTCATCCTCGGTTCCGAGGGACTGACTAAGAGAGAGAGAGATAATGCCCCTGTCCTTATGAAACACTGCATCCTCTAATTTACCATGAGCATGGCAAGCCAGGTCCACCAGTATATTAAAATCTCACAACACCTGTGAGTTCATTGCTGTCGGGAGTATTTGCTCAGTGTTTGCAGGGGAGGGGTGGAATTTCCTGAATATAGCTATCATATTTTATAAAATATTTTTGCAAGAGAACAAAGCAATTTCACAGAACAATAGCACAAGGAATAATTGAAGCAAAATAGCTTTTTAATGTTTTCGGCAGGAGATGGCCGTAATTGTATTGCTGTTACTGAGGATTTTGTAACTTCACAAAGAGCCCTGGGCAACATTTCCTCAAATATCCATGACGTGACTTGGTTGCCAAATTAAAAATTAAAAAAAATAATAATCCAGTGGTGGATGGGGAAGCGAAATAATTTTTTTTCTAACACATGTTTGTTTGACGATGGACGCAATCCTTTAACAAGCAGAGCCGATTGTATGTTATAACACACTAAAAGAATCACTTGACTCCCTTTACTAGACCATGCGGATGGATGATACAACCTTGCGGGGGCAAGAGAAACAATTCTGAATAAGCAATATGATGCATCAACCAGATGCAAATATATTATCTCATATTAATTCTTAGTTAGGGTCTTCATGAATTTCATTTTTTTTTAAAATAATTTACTCGCTTCAAGAATTTAATACTAATCTTGCCTTTCAAATTAAATGTAGGCAAAGAATTGGAAGTTAGACTGTAAGCACTGATAGAGTTACTTTGTGGGCGCTGATGTTCCATACATGGTGACGTAAGAAAACTACTAGGCACTTGGTCTAAGCGTTAAACAAAGCTTTAATCAACTGTTTTACAACATGGAGATCTAGTTGTCCTTCACTAGTTCCTGTTAAAGAATGTCCTGAGCAAGCTGGGCCCATGCCCGAGTATTTATACTCTCCCTGGACAGCGCCACCAGCAGGCCGCCCAGTATTATGTCATAAGTCATTTCCCATGAATGACAAGATTCATGTCACATGGTTTACCGCCCAATCTACGCACAAACGGAAATGACGGGCAGGAAAAGACCAGCTGTCCCATCGAGCCTGCCCCACACAATCCGTCAGCCTTGGTTAGGGTGCGATTGCATTGAGATTTGAAAGGTTGGGGCAGGACCAGTACACCTCCTGTTGCCTGGTGCTGACGCCAAGACTGGAAAATTCCCCCCACTCCAATCTCCGATTGTAAACTGAGGTGAGTTGCCCCCCCACCCCCCCACTCCACCGCCCCCCTCCACCGCCCCCCCCCAGTCTTGGTTATCAAACTCACCAGCTATTGAAACATTGAGGAACGCGGAAGAGGAGGCGACACGAGAAGTTGTAGCAAGGTGGTGCCAAGCTTATGTTTTTAGCAACTGGAGATTACGGAAGGAACGGGGGACTAGAGAAATGGGGAGCTCCTCGGTTTTGAGATCTGGGAAAGTAAGAGAGCAGAGAAGGTTAAGAGGAGATTTGATAGAGGTGTTCAAAATCATGAAGGGTTTTGATAGAGTCAATAAGGAGAAACTGTTTCCAGTAGCTGAAGGGTTGGTAACCAGAGGACACAGATTTAAGGTGATTGGCAAAAGAGCCAGAGGGGACATGAGGAAACATTGTTTTACACAGCGAGTGGTTGTGATCTGGAATGCGCTGCCTGAAAGGGCGGTGGAAGCAGACCCAATAGTAACTTTCAAAAGGGAATTGGATAAATACATGGAGGGAAAAAAATGACAGGGCTATGGGGAAAGAGCGGGGGAGTGGGATTAATTGGATAGCTCTACCAAAGAGCCGGCACAGGCACGATGGGCCGAATGGCCTCCTTGTGTGCTGTGCCTAAGAAAGGATATACTTGTCAAAGAGGGAGTGCAGCGAAGGTTCACCAGATTGATTCCTGCGATGGCAGGACTGTCGTATGAGGAGAGATTGGGTCGACTAGGCCTGTATTCACTAGAGTTTAGAAGAATGAGAGGGGATCTCATTGAAACGTATAAAATTCTGACAGGGCTAGACCGACTGGATGCAGGGAGGATGTTTCCCCTGGCTGGGAGGGTCCAGAACGAGGGGTTACTGTCTCAGGATACAGGGTAGGACATTTAGGACTGAGATGAGGAGAAATTTCTTCACTCAGAGGGTGGTGAACCTGTGGAATTCTCTACCACAGAAGGCTGTGGAGGCCAAGTCACTGAATATATTTAAGAAGGAGATAGATAGATTTCTAGACACAAAAGACATCAATGGGTATGGGGAGAGAGCGGGAATATGGTATTGAGATAGAGGATCAGCCATGATCATATTGAATGGCGGAGCAGGCTCGAAGGGCCGAATGGTCGACTCCTGCTCCTATTTTTCTATGCTTCTATGTATCGTTCTATAATTCTATGATTAAGTTAGTTTAGGAGGTGGGATAGGGAATTGAGAGATGATTCCATGCTCTCGCTTGGGAGCTGGTCTCAAAGGGAGTGGAGGTTGGAGAATCGGAGCTACAGTGTTGAGGCCCAACTCTAACCCATGCTCCCTATGAGCGTATCTCCTCACTGGGATCAAAGGATTGTGGAATCTCCCTAACGATGTCAACACAGTGAGGATACAGGGAGAAAGAAGAGTGTGCAGCATGGCACATTTAGACGACCGGAGGTGCCAGGCCTCTGCGAGTGACATCCATTTGTTTATTTTTCCAATTATTTCTTTCTTTCGGGATCGATCGCTTGTGGCTTTTCCTCGCTGAGCAGCTATTTGTCAAATATTGTTCCTTTCTCATTTTTCTTTCGTCACCTTAATGCCTGTGCACAAACTTTTTGGGGTGAATCAAATGATCTGACCAAGAACAAATCGCATGTGCCGGGAATTTAAAAAGATCTAACACCCCATCGGAAGGGAGAAGGAGCAACCAACTACCAGTTCAGAAGGCGAGCTCAATTTGAGTTTTTAAAAAGAAATATCGAAATCTTAAATGGTAAAAATCCAGACAATCTTCATGCACAGAACGTTAAACTGGTGAAACTCGGGTCTCAGAACTATGCAGGTGAGGACCGGATCAGGTTTAGCTGTTACAAAAAGAAAATACTGCAGATGCTAGAAATCTGAAATAAAAACAGAAAATGCTGGAGATACTCAGCAGGTCAGGCAGCATCTGTGAAGAGAGAAACAGAGTTAACGTTTCAGGTCGATGACCTTTCGTCAGAACTGGAAAAAAGCAGGAAATGGAACAGATTTTTAAGCAAGTGTGGGAGCTGGGAAAGGGCCTTGTATATCTCTTAATGTCTCCTAACCTCACCTGCCTTCTATCATATCACGAACCTTCCCTTCTGTTCTTTCATCCCCCCCACCCAGGTAGGAGGGGAGGTAGAAATGTGTAGGGTAAAAAATAATATATAAAAATCATAAATGATTATAATGGAATAAATCAATAATTAATCAGATATATTTAATTACAAAAGGAAGTAGGCTTTCCTCGGTGACTCAGTTTGGTAAGTGCATTGCCCAGTGTTGCACTGATAATATTGATCATGAAGAATCCAGGTTCAAACTCCAGTCTGCACTGAGTTAGCTGATCACAGCCAGGATGGCAATCGGGCCGTTACGATTGGCCTCAGTGTCTCGGAGGTGTGGAGGGTAACAATCAGCCAGGCTTCCCATTCTTGATCACCACCTGGCGACTTCTGCTGGAACAGGTAAGTGAGAGTCAGACGATAACGGGCTTGGTTTTAACACTGCCCTCCCCCATCGTCCTATCCTTTCTGGGCACTCGCTGCATAGGATGGGCACTTGGGCAAAGTATTGGAGGGCTCCATGGGACTGTACCCCAAAAAGCAGTCAACGTCTTCACAAGAGGAGGGGAGAACATTGAAGGGAAGAAGGAAGGAAAAAGCAACTGGTTCTCATTGGAGTTTGTGCTGAAGCAGTTCCCTTTATCTACAGTGCTGTATGCATTAATGTTATTAAGTGGATTACATAGTATTTACAGCACAGAAACAGGCTTTTCGGCCCAACTGGTCTATGCCTGGCGTTTATGCTCCACATGAGCCTCCTCCCGCCCCTCTTCATCGCACCCCATCAACATATCCTTCTATTCCTTTCTCCTTCATGTGCTTATCTAGCTTCCCCGTTAAAGTGTAGGGATTCATGGACAGCTCAGTTTGTTCGGAGCTTCCAGCCCAAGGTTCTTATCAATGCAGATCAAAACCATCTGAAATCTAAATGTACTGGAGTGGATTTGCACCTCTACCAACTGGGCGGAGCAATGAGAGGAATATCGGAGGGCGGGGGGGTGGGGGAAGGATCACCGAACCACAACACAGCCCGCCCGATCTTTCATCCATTCAGATGAATTGAAGGAGAGTGGGGCAGCCTCTGCCACAGGCTCAAACAGTGGACGTAAAATATCCCACGGCTCGACTTCGAAAAAGAGCAGGGGAGTTCTTTCCGGTGTCCTGGGCCAATATTTATCCCTCAACCAGCATCACTAATGCAGATGATCTGGTCGTTATCTCATTGCTGTTTGTGTGTGAAAATTGGCAGCCTCGCCTCCTACATCAGATTATTATCTGAACGGCAATAGATTGGGAAAAGGGGAAGTGCAACGAGACCTGGGTGTCCTTGTGCACCAGTCGCTGAAGGTAAGCATGCAGGTGCAGCAGGCGGTTAAGAAGGCAAATGGTATGTTGGCCTCCATAGCGACAGGATTCGAGTGCAGGAGCAAGCATGTCTTGCTGCAGTTGTACAAGGCCTTGGTGAGACCACACCTTGAGTATTGTGTGCAGTTTTAGTCACCTTATCTGAGGAAGGATGTTCTTTCCATGGAGAGAGTGCAGCGAAGATTCACCAGACTGATACCTGGGATGGCAGGAATGACGTATGAGGAGAGATTGGGTCGATTAGGCTTATATTCGCTAGAGTTTAGAAGAATGAGAGGGGATCTTATTGAAACTTATAAAATTCTAACAGGACTAGACAGACTACATGCAGGAAGGATGTTCCCGATGGCGGGGGAGTCCAGAACAAGAGGTCACAGTCTAAGGGTAAGGGGTAAGCCATTTAGGACTGAGATGAGGAGGAATTTCTTCACCCAGAGAGTGGTGAACCTGTGGAATTCTCTACCACAGAAGGCAGTTGAGGCCAATTCATTAAATATATTCAAGAAGGAGTTAGGTATATTTCTTAAGGCTAAAGGGATCAAGGGATATGGGGAGAAAGCAGGGACAGGGTACTGAATTTGGATGATCAGCCATGATCTCATTAAATGGCGGAACAGGCTCGCGGGGCCGAATGGCCTACTCCTGCTCCTATCTTCTATGTTTCTATGTTTCTATCACAATAAGTGACTGCACGTCAAGAATTAATTGGCTATAAAGCACTTTGAATTATCTTGAGCAAGGCGCTGTATAAATGCAAATTCTTCCTTACAACCCAACTTCTCCTCTCCGACGTTCCCCACCCAAATGATGCTTAACACCTAGGCAATGAAGGCAAACTTTGACCCCACAAACTTGACCCATTAAAAAGGGTCTCTATTTCAACACAAGGGGCTACGATAATAACAACGAATATTGGGCAATGTCCTGCCTTGCCTTCATTATAGAGTAATCATTCTCGTTTGCGCAAGCACGCTACATCAGTAGTGATCCAGCCTGAACATTAACCCTCTAACAAGAGAGATTAGTACACAGTCGAAATGAGGCTTCTTAGTAAAGTCATTAAATTATTTTTTTGTCCAGCGAAATGTTTCTACTTTATTTTGAATTTAAAAGAACAAGCACAGACAGGATTGCAATCGGATTCACAGCTAGAAACGACTGTTGGTGCTAAATTCAAAGCTGCTTCATTCAAATTATCTGATAATTCTAATTATTTTTAGCATTATATTCCCATCGTCAAAAGATAAGAAAGACTTGGCTATTTATAGAGAGCTTTTCATGACCTCAGGACGTCCCAAGGTGCTTTACAGCCAATTAAGTACTTTTTTTTTGAAGTACTAATGGAGGAAACGCGGCCGCCAATTTGCGCACAGCAAGATCCCACAAAGAGCAACGTGGTAATGGCCAGATCATCTGTTTCAGTGATGTTGGTTGAGGTGTAAATATTGGCCCCAGGACACCAGGGAGAATCCTCCCCCTGCTCTTCTTTGAAATAGTGCCGTGGGATCCTTACCGTCCACCTGCGAGGGCAGACGGGGCCTCAGCTTAACATCTCGGGCGAAGGTCTTATTATTCGCATATCTTGCTGGTGTTGTTTGCATTGCTTCATTCAAATTGTTGGATACTTCAATTCTTTTCAACACGCACAAAGTGACTTTGACTTATCGGGAATTGACTGTATTAGCCGGTAATAGTGATCATCGAAATTACTGGGTGAACGTAGGACGGGCAACAATCCTTACAGACCGTACCAACGCACAGATAAACAAAATGGAAGGCGTTCCTTTACTCAGCCAGAACATGACAATTCCCTCCGTTCCAACATTTCCATAATCTGTCTCCACCAACACAGTCACTTTAAAAATGTAAGCCATTATGTTAAAGCGCTTTGAGAAATTTAATCGTGGAAAAGTGCACTATAAATACAAGTGTTATTACAAACGTCGCAAATCTACCGCTACTGCCTCGCTCACACAGCCACTTGTTAAAATGACAACCCCATTTGAGTTGGAGGACAGGCTCTTACTCCCCTTAAACTCCTCTGGGTTTAACTAGCAGCCCCCATATCCCTACAGGATTAAAATCCACTTGGTTGCAACCTACATGTTCCCATTACTGTCTCTGTGGATTATATTCTAGCTTTACAATAAGAGTTGAAGCTGATAATCAGAGACTTTGTAACCACTGCCTATGAAGGAATTAGTACTTCAAAACAGTCCTCGTCCACAATAGAGGCCCACCTAGAGGGATTGTACCATTAGAAAAGAGAGAATTCTTTAAGCAGCCTTGTTCTGGCACCCTTAATGGCATCAGTACATGAAACATCTCGCTCACTCCCTCCCTCCCTGTATATCCTTTTGATGAGATGAGAATTTTTTTTTACACAGCGAGTTGTTGTGATCTGGAACGCACTGCCTGAAAGGGTGGCGGATGAAGATTCAATAATAACTTTCTATGGGAATTGGATATATACTTGAAAAGGAAACATTTGCAGGGCCCTGGGGACAGAGCAGGGACGTGGGACTACTTGGATAGCTCATTCAAAGAGCCGGCACGGGAACGATGGGCTGAATGGCCTCCTTCTGTGCAGTAAGATGCCATGATCTATAGACCGTGTAGGCTGTTACACTGGATATCAATGTAAACGAATGCGGGTTATTTAGCACGCTTGTTTGACTTTAAGAAGCTCGACACCATCCGCGACAAAGCAGCCTGTTTAATTGGCACCCCATCCACCACCTTAAACGTTCACTCCCTCCACCACCGGCATACCGTGGCTGCAGTGTGTACCATCTATAAGATGCACTGCAGCAACTCACCAAGGCTTCTTCGGCAGCACCTCCCAAACCCACGACCTCTTCCACCTAGAAGGACAAGGGCAGCAGGCACATGGGAACACCACCACCACCTCCAAGATCCCCATCAACCTGACTTGGAAGTATATCGACCGTTCCTTCATCGTCGCTGGGTCAAAATCCTGGAACTCCCTCCCTAACAGCACTGTGGGAGCAACTTCACCTCACGGACTGCAGCGGTTCAAGAGTCATTACCACCTTCTCAAGGGCAATTAGGGATGGGCAATAAATGCTGGCCTTGCCAGCGACGCCCACATCCCTTGAATGAATTTAAAAAAAAACGAAAATCAGAGATTCGAATGCACAATTTTAATTGTATTCATTTATCAATGGACTTAATTTTATCTGGTGTTATGGCTGCTATCAGTCTCAGTTACAGAAGCACAGATGGGCAAGGGCATTGCAGTAATTAGTCCTTTAAGGCCTCCCGAATGAAAAAAAACATGGAGCAGTCCACGAGTCTGGAAGCGTTGCTGCAATCAGTCAGGTCGCCAACAGCAACCACAGCCATGCCATCTGGAACCATTTTGAGTCCAGACGGGTATGGTGGGCAGGCTCGGAGTGGCAGTCCCCTGACGGAGCAGCTTTGACCGAGCAGGAGGCTTTCCTGGAGATGGGGGGAGCTGCTTTTGAAAAGTAAGCCAAGCCACTGCCATCAGCCCTGCCCTCGGAAGGACCATTCAGCGTCTCAAAAAATGGCTCTGCAGTTCAATGACTCTGCCCTTGGGAGAGCACTGGTTGCCTTGGGGTGTGAAGATCCTTTGAGTAAAAAGACCCACATCTGCAAACATCTGTGCCGCTCGTTAGGACAGCAGTCTCATTTTCCCCTCGACTCCCTCAGCTGTAAGTTAACTCTCGGAGTCAGAACATACTTGTAACTTGCCTTTTAAAAGAAAGCGTTACGGGTTTGATGGTCTGGGGTCCAATCCACACATACAGTGTCCTCCTGATAATTCAAAGTCGGCTTCGAAAAAAATTGAATGATGTAATAGTTTCAATTAAGCAGTGTAAATAACACAGCAAAGCGGGAATTTAATGTTCAAAAGAAATGGGGAGGCATTAAATAATTTGAACGAAGGCACAGCAGAATCTCCACAGAACAAATTCTATTATAAACTCCATAGATCAAACATTACTGTGGGTGATATTCGTGAACAAATGCTTAATGTGTTTGTATGACCTTCTTCTCTATTTAACATGAATGTTAGCCTATTTTAAATAAATGGGTCAACAGCTGCGTTAAAAAATTGCAGACTTAGGAATACCACACAAACACATTAAGCCTTTGTCCGATGGCAACTGTAAGTTCCAGCCTCATTATTACAAATCATTTTTGTGACTGCATGCAAAACCCAGCCTGTTATTAGAAAAATACCATTCTAACGAAATCTGTTCCAAACTTCTCATTAGTTCCAGTTATTGTTACAAACTGCGAATAAACGTCACTCCGACAGCTTCTCTTTATTGTTAACCTTCTGTTATGATAAATTATTGCTACGACGCTCCCATTGTAACAAAACTCCTTAATTCCATCTCTCATCAGGATTGAACTTTCTGCAATATTAGTAATGAATGTGATAATTTGCCTGTGATTTTTTTTTTAAAGTTTATAAAGCTGCTTATCACATCTCAAAGATCTTCACAGGCAATAAATAACTTTGAAGTATAATGGCTGTTGTTTTGGTAGACATTTTATACACAGCAAGACCCCACACACAGCAGTGAGATAAATGCTCCGATCAATCTGTTTTTAGCGGTGTTGGTTGAACGAGTCCAGGACATGAGGAGAACTCCTGGCTTTCTTCAAGTGGAGTCATGCCATCTTTAAATGTCCACCTGAACATTAAAGATTGGACCTTGCTTCAACATCAACATCTGAAGGATAGCACCTCCAACAATGCAGCACCTTCATTGACGTGTCAACATAGCTCTTGATTCTAACTCACATGTGAGAGTGTTACCAACTGAGCCAAACTCACAGAATAATAAATGATGATAATAAATAATAAATTTATGCTAAGCCTTTATCGAACCTTGGTTAGACCACACTTGGAGTACTGCGTACAGTTCTGGTCGCCATATTAGCAAAAGGATATAGAGGCACTGGAAGAGGGTGCAGAGAAGATTTGCAAGGATGATACCAGAAATGCCAGGGTATACATATCAGGAAAGAATGAACAGGCTGGGTCTCTTTTCTCTTAAAAAAAGAAGGCTGAGGGGTGACCTAATAGAGGTCTTTAAAATTATGAAAAGTTTTGGTAGAGTGGATACCGAGAGAACGTTTCCACTTGTGGGGAAGAGCATAACTAGAGGCCATCAATATAAGATAGTCACCAAGAAATCCAATAGGGGAATTCAGAAGAAACTTCTTTCCCCAAAGAGTGGTGAGAATGTGGAACTCGCTACCACAGGGAGTGGTTGAAGTGAATAGTATAGATGCATTTAAGGGGAGGCTGGACAAGCATATGAGGGAGAAGGGAATAGAGGGTTACGCTGATAGATTTAGATGAGGAAAGACGGGAGGAGGCTCGAGTGGAGCATATACGCCGGCATGGACTGGTTGGGCCGAATGGCCTGTTTCTATGCCGTATATCCTATGTAATCCTATGTAATTAAAATAATGGACAAAGGAATTAGATGCAACCGTGTTAACGTGTTCAATACCAGAATCACAGGGTACGATTTCAACCCAACTGTATAGACTTGTTTCCTTGCTTGCACCAGGAGCTCTCTCTGATCCATTAGGGGTCTCAAACCTGGAATACATGAAGCTTAGATAAGGAAGCTGCTCTTCTTTTGTAAAGCATAACTAGAGGCCATCAAGATAAGATAGTCACCAAGAAATCAAATAGGGAATTCAGAAGAAACTTCTTTACCCAGAGCGTGGTGAGAATGTGGAACTTGCTACCACAGGGAGTGGTTGAGGCGAATAGTATAGATGCATTTAAGGGGAAGCTAGATAAGCACATGAGGGAGAAGGGAATAGAGGGTTATGCTGATAGGGTGAGATGAAGAAGGATGGGAGGAGGCTCGAGTGGAGCATAAACGCAGGCATGGTCTGGCTGGGCCGAATGGCCTGTTTCTGTGCTGTATTCTATGTAATTCTCACTGTACAGGCCCGACAGCAGACACAGCTCTGAACAAAAAAAAGGTAAATCCCTTCATGAATCAGGAGTGTTGGTAGGTCAGGAGCCAGCTGATCAAACGGTGAAAGTAGCCCCTTGTGGTTCAGTCACGATCAGCTTTGCTTCAGCCAACACTATGTGATGCCAGCATCACATTGCAGCCCTCCCATTGTCAGCCGTGGCTCAGTGGGTAGCACCCTCACCTCTGAGTCAGAAGGTTGTGGGTTCAAGTCCCACTCCAGAGACTTGACCAGAAAAATCTAGGCTGACAGTCCAGTGCAGTGCTGAGGGAGTGCTGCACTGTCGGAGGTGCCGTCTTTAGGATGAGATGTTAAATCGAGGCCCCGTCTGCTCTTTCAGGTGGAGGTAAAATATCCCATGGCACTATTTTGAAGCAGAGCAGGGGAGTTATCCCCGGTGGCCTAGCCAATACTTATCCCTCAATCAACATTACAAATACCAGATTATCTGGTCATTATCCCTCAATTAACCAGATGCACTGCAGCAACTCGCCAAGGCTTCTTTGGCAGCACCTCCCAAACTCGTGACCTCTACTACCTAGAAGGACAAGGGCAGCAGGCGCATGGGAACACCACCACCTCCAAGTTCCCCTCCAAGTCACACACCATCCTGACTTGGAAGTATATCGCCGATCCTTCATCGTCGCTGGGTCAAAATCCTGGAACTCCCTTCCTAAGGGAGCACCTTCACCACACGGACTGCAGTGGTTCAAGAAGGCGGCTCACCACCACCTTCTCGAGGGCAATTAGGGATGGGCAATAAATGCTGGCCTTGTCAGCGAAGCCCACATCCTATGAACGAATATTTAAAAAAAAATGATCACATTGCCTTTTGGGGGAGCTTGCTGTGTGCAAATTGGCTACCACGTTTCCTACATTGCAACAGTGACTACACTTCAAAAAAGTACTTCATTGGCTGTAAAGCGCTTTGGGATCTCCTGAGGTCGTGAAAGGCGCTATATAAATGCAAGTCTTTCTTTCTTTCATTGACGCAGGGGTCAGTTATTCAAGTGAACTTATGGCCTACATTCAGGCTGTGTTCCGATTGGTTTTTGTCCCCACAACGGTTCCGGTTTGCGATCGGGCTGCTTACTAGGGTTGCCAACTCTGGTTGGACGTGTTCCTGGAGGTCTCATCACATGACCTCCTGACTCCCACTGCCCCGCCCCCACCATTGGTCACCCGCGACGTCCGCCCACGTGGCGCCCCGCCCTTCCGCGCCAAGTGAGACGCGAGCAGGCTCTTCGCTACCCGATTGGAAGGTTCCCAACTTAAGTCCAACAGCCTTTTACCCCCATCTCCAAAGTTTTTCTATAACTAGTAAGCGAAAGTCTTCAAAGAGATGTGTTTTTAAAAGCGCACAATGCTTTTAATGATTTTTCTCCCTGGGTTTGCTCTCAGCAGTGTCCTGGCGATCAATCTTCGATTCCTGGAGTCTCCAGGGCAATCCTGGAGAGTTGGCAACCCTACTGCTTACATGATTTTTAAAAAATAATTATTCATTCACAGGATGCGGGCGGCGCTGGCAAGGCCAGCATTTATTGCCCATCCCTAGTTGCCCCTTGAGAAGGTGGTGGTGAGCCGCCTTCTTGAACCGCTGCAGTCCGTGTGGTGAAGGTACTCCCACAGCGCTGTTAGGGAGGGAGTTCCAGGATTTTGACTTGGAGGTGGTGATGTTGAAGCCTATCTTAAAAGAGCAAAGTTTGAGAATTAGTTCTTCGGACTTTGTGCTGTCCAATTGGCATGAACTGGATTGTCCTTTCTCGGCTGCCAGTATCGGCCCTCTGTCTGAGCATCAATCAAGCCCAGTGTTCCACTAACGCACTGTATCACAGTTGAAATTATTTACCACGGATGCTAAGGCGGTGTAAAACGCACTTTGCATGTCACGTGAACACGGGCTGAACATCAAAGCCAGCAGAGGCCACGGAGTTAACACAGGGGGAAAAAAAAAAGGGCCTGGCATATCACTTAGTAACAGGCTCGATTGGAATAACACAGCTGTACAAATCTTGGATTTTTAGCTCTGGCATCAATTTGTGGCACTTTCTGTTGTTGGCGATGAATGGCTGAGTCTGCAGTGACTTGCAATATTAGCCCTTCTAGATCCCCGGAAAGTTTTACAGTATTGTAAAGTGGAGCTGATTTTGATTTATGTTCAGGTGAAAATTGAAATTTTTATTACATTAGCTGAGCGTGTAAACTAATGCTTGGCAAGGCACAGGCTAATATGGCTCTGTCAGAGGCACATTGAGTATACATCCACAGCAGACGTGAACTGGTAATGCACTGCACTGATGCAAACAGGCAAAATAAATGATGATTAATGAAAGACATTAAATTATTATAAATTATCGGGCACCAGCCGAAGAGCAGGCCTCAACCGTAGGCCCGACAAGTCTTGGATCACCAATGCAGGTAGCGCTTGGTGTCTCCAATGATATTCTAATTTATATGCAAATGAGCCTTGCATAATGAGCCCAAGGTTACATTTCTGACTTGCTTTCTTTCAAGAGCCCCGGCGAACAAGCTGTTTTTTTGCAACTGTTTTGCAACCTCGGCCCTGTAACTGAAGGTCGCCAGGAAGATTTTATGCTTTTTCACCCACATCAGACGGGCGGCAGATGATTTATGGAAAGTAATTTGGCAAGGTGACAGACTTTAATAGTGTATTTTGAATGCTTATGGACGAAAAGGAAATGTGCTGAAACTGAAAAATAATAGTCCGTCCGCAAATTGCACACAGCGTGCGCCACCCCGACAAACAATTACGCGGCCCCCCCCCCCGCCTCCTCTTCCACCCCACCCGACTCCATGTTTAAAAAGTGCATTATGCAACCTATTTGTTAGCTGTTAATAATGCAGTATATCATGGCTGTCTTACGGATGCAAATGCAAAGTGGAGGTCGCAAAGTAGCTTTCCCTCAGAAGACAAGTGCGAGACATGAAGAAGTACCTGACGCCAAAGCTTTAGTTAGTCATTTGGCACAGGTGACATTTCCCTTTCTCAAACGTCTTTTGAATTACTTACACTAGAGCGCATATTTTTTTTCCCCTCGCTCTCTCTATTGGCAAAGGAAGTGGAGCTGTTGAGGACCGCAGTAATGATTTCCCCTCGTCGTTCGAAAGAACACGTTTTTCTCTCCCATTTCCCTGTCAACTCGAGAGGCCCACGTCACTTCATGTTTCGCAAGGGAAGAGCGTGCGTTCGTGTAGCGCCTTTCACAGACGCAGGACGTCCCCAACGCGCTTTGCGGCCAATGGATTGCTGCAGCCGCGGCTGTTTTGAAAGCAAACGCACTGCCCATTTTGTGCACAGCAAGCTCCCACACACAGTCATGAGTTGAATGAGCGGTTAATCTGTTTTTGATTGTCTCGATTTTAAAATGTTCATCCTCCATGGCCTCAATCCCTCCATGGCCTCGCCCCCTCCCTATCTCTCTAACCTCCTCCAGCCCTACAACCCTCCGATCTTTGCCCTCCTTCAACTCTGGCCTCTTGTGCATCCCCCACTTCCATCACCTCACCATTGGTGGCCGTGCCTTCAGCCGCCTTGGCCCTAAAGTCTGGAATTCCCTCCCTAAACCGCTCCGCCTCTCTCTCCTCCTTTAAGACCCTCCTTAAAACCCACGTCTTTGACCAATATTTTACTCACCTGTCCTAATATCTCCTCATGTGCCTCGGTCTAAAGGCTTCCCCGGAACAGCGCTCACCGCTCTCCGATCTAATATAAATGATGCCCGGCCCTCAAGATGGCTTGAGCCTCACGCCAATGAGATTGGGCGGGCTTGAAATCGATCCTCTAATGTCTGAGGGCGTCAGGTGGAACATGAACAATTCCTGAGCCTGGTGACCATAATAGTGTTAACAGGAGATTCTTACAACAATGGGTAGATTGTACAGCAGAGAACGTTGCAACAAGGGAACTTAAACCAAGCACTGGGTGTGATGGATAATGTTATAAAGGAGAGGCTTCCAGTAATGTTGGGGTGAGTACTGATGGTAGTATTTATAAAATAGAGGCTTGCAACATGGGTAGAATGTCTCACCAACATGTGACTCATCTTATAATAAGAGTACAAGAGATATACATGTGCACACACACTTCTTTCCTCTCACAATTCTCTATCTGTCTGTCTTTCTCACTCAAAGTTTTCTCCCTGACTTTCAATGTTGTCTTTGTGTGTCTCTCTCTGTCTTAAACCTGACTCTCAAAATTTCTCCATCTCTCATTCCTGTTTGTCTATCTCTCAGTTCTCTTTGCCTCTCCCAGTTCTTTCTCTGTTTCGCACAGTTGTCTCTTTCTCTCTCTTTCAGTTCTCTCTTTCTATCTCTCACTCACTCACTCTCATTTCACAGATCTCTGTCTGTCTTTCAATCTTCCCGCTTTCTACTGAGTTTCCAACCTGCGTCATTTTAACACAGGCGGGAAAGTATTGATGTCAAATGGGTTGCCAGTGGTGATAAAGTAACAGTGATAGGAAATTCTAGGCCTATCCGTCTTTCTTTGCCTCTGTCAAAGCTGTCTCGGTGTCTCTCAGTTCTTTCTCTGCCTCTGTTTCTCCCTCTGCCTCTCTCTCTCTTTCTGAGGCCTTTAGTTGAAATCTTGTGTATGTAAGATAGAGCCCATCTCTCTATATGTTCGGTGACATTCTGTTGAGCACAGTCTTCATGATAAAAATGTTTAACTTTTTTTTATGAACACACAGCCCATGACACATTCACATTAAAACACATCAATGAGTCATCTGACATCATTGCGACAAAATGGTGCAGGACCGTTGTCACTGTTCTTCCATCCTAAACAAGAAAGTTGCCATATACTTTTTTGCATTATGAAAGTATGTCATTAAACCGCTTGTTGATGCCTTTCTCTTTCTACCTTTCTCTATCTATTTCTCGCTCTCTTTCTTCTCCTTCTTCCACCCTCTCTCCCTCTCTTCCTCCGCTTTCTCCTTCCTTCTCTCTCCTACTTCTTCTTGGTCTGACTTTCAATCGGTCCCACTTTTTCTCTCTCCGACTCCCCTCTCTCCAACTCCTCCTCTTCCATTCCCCCTCTCTCCCACTCCCTTCTCTCCCACTTCCCTCTCTCCCACTTCCCTCTCTCCCACTCCCCTCTCTCTCCCACTCCCTCTCTCCCACTTCCCTCTCTCCCACTCCTCTCTCTCTCCCACTCCCTCTCTCCCACTTCCCTCTCTCCCACTCCCCTCTCTCCAACTAATCTCTCTCCCACTCCCCCTCTCTCCCACTCCCCCTCTCTCCCACTCCCCTCTCTCCCACTCCCTTCCCTCCCACTTCCCTCTCTCCCACTGCCCTCTCTCCCACTACCCTCTCTCCCACTCCCCTCTCTCTCCCACTCCCTCTCTCCCACTCCCCCCTCTCCCACTCCCCACTCTCTCTCACTCCCCCACTCTCTGCTCCCCCCAATCCGCTCCCCCCTCTCTGCTCCCCCTCTCTCCTACTCCCCTCTCCCACTCCCCTCTCTCCCACTTCCCCTCTCTTACACACCCCCACACCCCTTCCCGCACTCCCCCTCTCCCATTCCCCCTCTCTCGCACTCCCCTCTCTCTCACTCCCCCCTCTCCGCTCCCCCCTCTCCGCTCCCCCTCTCTCCCACTCCCCCTCTCCCACTTCTCCTCTCCCACTCTCCTCTCTCCAACTCCTCCTCTCCCACTCCCCCCTCTCTCTCACTCCCCCTCTCCCACTACCCCTCTCTCCCACTCCCCCTCTCTCCCACTTCCCCCTCTCCCACTCCCCCCTCTCCCACTTCCCCTCTCTCCCACTTCCCTCTCTCCCGCTCCCCTCTCTCCCACTCCCCTCTCTCCCACTCCCCCTCTCTCCCACTCCCCCTCTCTCCCACTCCCCCCTCTCCCACTCCCCTCTCTCCCACTCCCCCTCTCCGCTCCCCCTCTCCCCCTCTCCCCCACTCCCCCTCTCTCCCACTCCCCCCTCTCCCACTCCTCTCTCTCCCACTTCCCTCTCTCCCACTCCCCCTCTCCCCTCTCTCCCACTCCCCCCTCTCCCACTTCCTTCTCTCCCACTCTCCCTCTCTCCCACTTCCTTCTCTCCCACTCCCCTCTCTCCCACTCCCCTCTCTCCCACTCCCCTCTCTCCCAATCCCCTCTCTCCCACTCCCCTCTCTCCCACTCCCCCTCTCCGCTCCCCCTCTCTCCACTCCCCCTCTCTCCCACTCCCCCTCTCTCCCACTCCCCTCTCTCCCACTCCCCTCTCTTCCACTCCCCTCTCTTCCACTCCCCTCTCTCCCACTCCCCTCTCTCCCACTCCCCTCTCTCCCAC